>CAUJRU010000558.1:0-484552 GCA_963277665.1 Viscum album | reverse complement strand
AAGATGTCATTAGAAAGTGCTAAATCATTGGGTGATAATACTAGGTTACATAGCTATAGAGACCCAAAGCTTATCATACATGGAAATTACATTACTTTTTCGGAATACTTAGTACATAACAAAAACAGACACACAAGGACCATAATAGTTTAGTGTCTTTGGAAACTCAGAATATAATCTTTTAATCATGGTGAAATATCTTCAACATATCCCATAAAGATCTTCCCCCTTTTTTCTTACCTAAATCCTTTCCTTATATCCCAGGGAAAAGAAAACATAAATGGGGTGAGCTCAAATGCCCAGTAAGGGTAAACATAGAGAACATAAAACAATCCATAAACATTTGAATGAAAAAACTTGAACATAAAATCTAAACGTCAAAATCTTGAGCAAAGACATGAATCTTGGAATTACGTAAGGAATATATCATAAGGGACCATCAATCATGATAAAATATAATGGGAATAAAACATGTAATTGTGGCAACCATTAAGCACATGTAATGATTTCCATAGTATCCAAGGCATTGCTTCCAAGACCATTTTAGTGGACAAAGTCCCTTACAGAATCGAGTTCACTCATCGTACCAATCTTGTACCACAGAAGCGGATTAACTTACCGTTCCAGCCATGTCTATATCAGGAGATATAAATATTTACCTAATTCATTGGAGGGAGATATATGTGCCACCTATCTCATAATGAAATCATTCTTACTTGTGCCACAAAATAAACATACATCCTTCATAATAACCCAACGAATAAGATGGGTTTCATAAACATCATCCCATCATCACATAATCCATATAAAAGAAATGGATATCATTTCATAATAAGAAAAGTGGAACCATGTAAATCATAGAGACATTATACTTGAAACATACACATATGAAATAATTTCATCTTAGTTAAAAAATGGTTTTGATGAAACACGTGAAATGAATTCTTGAGGAAAATATCCTTTCATCTTCAAAATCATTTTATTTTCACAAAATGTCATGAAATTTTAAAAGAAAGGGATTTTGTTGAAAATATTCATGAAATATTTTGGAGGAAGCTTCATGAAAATAAGGCTTTATAAAACCATAAAAATCCGTTCATGCCATATAAGTTAAAAATAACATTCTCCTCGTACTTTTTCCAGAAAAGTCAAAAAAGTACCTCCTAACGTAAACAAAAGAAATATTCCTTACATACCATGTAGTAAAATTCAAAGATGGGTAAAAAGGGCTTTAAATATAAATGAAACCATTTTTAGAAAAACAGGGACATGGATGATAAATATAACCCCAGTAAATACTTATGAATAAACAATCTCGGATAAGAATGAGATTGGAATAATTATCCCTTACATTAGGTCCAATATGCTTCATACGTTTCTGAACCTCCTGTATAATGATTTAAATAATTTCATTGACTTATTATAGAATTATATTCATTGTTATGATATCATATATGGTTCACTTATGACTTTATATGATATCATAAATGGGCTATGGGTGTCCGATCGACGAACCGTCTACGGCGACAGAGATCTTAGAGTGAGATGGTTCTTTTGGAATACCTCACTTGATGTTTGGACACATTTGGGGTATAGTCGGGTTGGTTTGAACCTAAAATCCAACATGGCCCTTGAGATGGAAATGTCAATAACTCACAGAACAAGCATCTGATTGACGTGTCGTCTGTTGCGTCGAGACCCCTATGACGAGGCGGACAATTGAGATACTTTTACATGGGGCTTCGTGATAGTTGGATTATCGACCAATAGATCATGGAGTGGATCCTTCTAGAGGTGAGTGGACTGAGTGCGGAGACCCAGTAGTTGGCTGAGACCTGATGACTACTTGACCAATTCGACTCAGAGTGACTCGACTAGCCCCGTGGGGAGCACCACTGTGTGACGTAGCATTCCCATGGTGGGGAGCACCAATGTGTGAGCAAGATAGGCCCACGATAATCGACATGTGGAGTACCTCATCAGGCTACGAGGGGGAGTGCCACTGTGTGAGCATGGAAGACCCATGGTGGGGAGCGCATCTGTGTGATGCAGTAGACCCATGGTACTTGACAGGAGGAGTGCCTCAGCAGCCCAAGGATAGTGGGTAGTGCCTCTGTGTGTCATGTCATGCCCACTGTACTCGATAGAGGAGGAGTAAACCATCATCCAAGGTTCCGACAGTGTGACTGGGGTTTTTACTTGATACTACCCCCTAGAATTAAATCCAGGTTTGAGCTGAGTTAAGGAATTTTGTGTTTACCTCTTGATTGAGATGGGTTACTAGATAACTTAGGTATAAGTATGTGCATATAACTAAGTAACGGTTATCTGTTGATTTCATACATTGTGGTTTATCCTTGTTGGACATAGTGAGAACTTAAGTTTATCAAGGTCTCTACTTAGTATCGTTATACTCACCCCTGCATGGGTTATGCCTGCACCTCGTTGTGTATGTTGCAGACGACGGACAACACTGACTGAGGCAGAGAGTTACAGGACTGGACGGTACCCAGAGGTGGAACACTCAGTGTGATAGTACATGGAGTGGACGAAGAGATGTGGAGTGTTTAGGAGGCCATATGTACCGACCATTCAGGTTGGAACCCCTGAGGATGACCCAGTAGCTGCTTTACTACATCTTTTAGTTGTACTTGTACTTTTCTGTTTCCTTGTACTTTACTACTGGGCTTTTGTTTTCGACCCCCTTTACTTTCAGCACTCTCATTTTTATACATCTTTGCTTAGTATTTTACTTCCATCTTGTACAATGTTGTGTATGTTTCAGTTTATAAAGGAAATGTCTTCCCATTTTAGGGATTTACACCTTTGATGCTAGTCGCCAGCCCCTGGCTTATTGAAGGCGGGCTTGGGGTAGTCACGATATGGGCCCTGAGGACAGGTTGTGGCATTATGATAAAATTCATGACTCGATCATCGTCCACCGTAAGATATCATATATCAGTAATAAAAATATGTGATGATTTTTAAGTATTTTTCATTACAGCTTATGAAATTATTAATGATAAAGGCATAATTAAATTTTAAATTAAGAATTTTAAATATTTATGACATTATTTAATTTTTTAAGTGTTTTAGAAATGGAAAAATATTTATGAGATGTTTGGGAAACCAAGTAATTTGGCAGAAGGTATATATAAAGAGGTTTAAAACTTGTGAAACCCTATGTTTGTAGTGATTTAATCACTTTGAAAAAATCAAGTTTTAGATATCATTTATCTATTTACATTCATAAAAAGGATCTAGTAGAACACAAGTGTATGTGAAATTTATTTTAAGAATAATTATATTCACATAACCCAAATATACATTTGGGGTAAGGAGTCTGTAGGCTAATTCTGAGAAATATTTTTCATCCACGTGACGACCCTATTTTTTAATTATATATCTATATTACGGTTTATTAATATTCATGATTATGAATTTCTATGTATTAATATCACATATTAGATTATATAATATAATAATTAGAAACCAATTTATCATTTTAAATTATTATTCTTACTTCATGACATAAAGCATGTTTTATTTAGTGGTTAAATTCATTTCACTAACATAATTTGTATTTTTATATGTTTAATGAATTATTTATTTTATAGATATTTATAAATTGGCATTAAATTTAATTATATGTATACATACTAATACTCATTATTATTATAATCATATAATTAATTTTATTATATTATGGAATAAGAATGTGATTTTTCACTTGGAAAAGGAATTAATTTTAATTCTAACTAAATAGTTTCCCACATACTATATGATTATGTTTAAAAATTAAATTTCTAAATTTTAATGTTTTAATTTTCTAAAATTAACTTATTTTTTTATTCATCATATCCAAATTATCTTAGAATTAATTTTTGGGATTGTTCTAAAAAGGTTGATTTTGGGTGAATAGTGAAAATACTGTTTTTTCAAATACCATAACTTTTATGACATACTTATGATATAAGAGTGACTTTAAAATATATGAAACATTTTTATTGAAAAAAATAAATTTATGGAGTGAAATAATTTATTTAAAATTAATATGTTGAATTTAAAAATTTGTTCTTGACTTTTTGGAATTTATGTTATATTTTTTTTTAATAATAAACTATTTTGGTATTTTTCCATTAATTAAGTTTTCATAATGATCGGTTTAGTTTTATTCATTCATAAAAAGAGACAATAATAATCTTTATTTAATAATAAACCAATAAAATTTCACGATAATGTAAGTAATGCATTATTTTCATTAAATCATTTAATCATGGGATGGTTAGGTTTGGGTTGTTATAGTTGGAATTAGAGCAGGGTTTAAAAAAATTAAATGTTGGAATGTTTTTAAATAAATAGAATTAAGAGATGATTATTAATTGTTATGTTATTTTGGGAGAGTTTTTTATCACTCTAAGTGTTTCTATATTACATCATCTAATATGTGACAATTTTAGAATGGTTTCCCGTAGAGGTAACAAGATAGATGAAGTTAGAAGGAAATGCGATGATAATATCCTTATAAATATGAAACCGAAAGTGTGTGGAGTTAGATTTGATAATATTTTTGATTTGTTAACTCAATTAAAGTAATCTCAATATATTGGTACATATAAAATATAGTAACCAAATTCTTCAATGAGGATCATGATAATAGTGGATCGTTTTATGTGAAAACCTCCTCAGTTTTTTTGTAGAACATCGGACATAATGGTAGTTGAAGGATGGATAAATTATTTATAGAATATATTTTATGTCTTGGGTTATTTAGATAATTATAAGGTAAATATTTATCTTTATTATCTTATATGTGAAGTGGATCGGTGGTGGTATTTGATTAAGAATTCCAAGGAGAAGAATGTGATTGATACCGTGGATTCGATGGTGTTTAAAGATCCTTTATTTGAAAAATGATATCCTAAAGAACGTTGACCTAGAATTGGAAGAAAATTTATAGAGTTAATGTAAAATTAATAGGACTCGGTGGCTATTTATAGGGAGAATTATAACATATTAGAAAGGTGTGCACTGAATTTTGGTCTAAACCTTGAAAGTAAGATTGATAGATTTTACATATGTTTAAGACCATGTTTTTGAAGGAGATTGGTCAATCATAAATTTTTATGTTATGATATTGACTCATAAAAAATGAAATCTTGAAAATACTTAATGGATGATTTATAAATTTGAAGATGGTTTTGATATGAAAAAATCAAACCGAAAGGGAACATAAACTTAACTATGAACTAAATGTGGTAAAAAAACATCCAAGTGAGTGTCTTATAGAACCTGATAAGTGTTATAAGTGTTATAAATTTTGATACATTACACAATATTTAAAATTAATAGTATATGATCAAGTAAATAATGTGAAAAATATTGAACCAAAGCATTATTAAGATGCTCAATCAGTGGTAAAATGTTTTCATTGCAATGAAATTGGGAATTATGAAAATTGATATCCTAGGGGATCGAAGGGATCTTACAAATAAATATCTAGGAATTTAATATACTATCATCGATGAATATGAGTAAGTTTTTACTTTTCTATATGATTTATGAATTAATTTTATAATGGTTTTTCTTATGATAAAATTAAAAAACATGGTTTGATTGGGGTTGATCAATCATAAAACATGATTTATATTTCTCATTATAGAAAGGAAGTAATAAGTTATAGGGAGAAAATTATTTGTTAAGGACTTATGAAAGAATTTATAGAAGATAAGTTTCAAGACATATGGTTTTGATAGTTATGAAGTAGTGGTATTTTATTTAAGATAATAAGAAAAAATTGTGAGAATGTAATTTTTGTTAGGGGGTAGGGGAGAATGTGATAACC
Organism: Viscum album; assembly: GCA_963277665.1. Lineage (NCBI taxonomy): Eukaryota > Viridiplantae > Streptophyta > Magnoliopsida > Santalales > Viscaceae > Viscum > Viscum album. Next base: position 478,707 of record CAUJRU010000558.1, on the reverse strand, counting down.
CATTTATTTTTAATCATATATATATATATATATTATGATTTATTAATATTCATGATTATGAATGTATATATTTATATCATTTCTCAATAGATATTATTAATCAAATATATACAAATTTTATATTTCAACTTATTATGTTCACTTCATGATATAAAACATTTTTTATTTGGTGGTTAAATATATTTCCTTAATATGATTTATATTTTTATCTATATAAATAATTAATTAATTATTCGATATTTTATAAATGGAAATTAAAGTTAATAATATGTATTAATATTAAATTTTTTATTATGATATTCTTATAAGAAGTTTAATTAAGTTATGGAACAATAAAATGATTTTTCATTTGGAAAAAGAGGTAGTTTTAATTCCAATTATTTTTCCCAAGTGTTATATGGTTCTGTTTAAAAACTAAATTTATAAATTTTAGTTTTTAAATTTAATAATATGAACTTAATTTTTGGATTCATCAAATAAAAATTAACATTGGGTGAATTTTCTGGGGATTTTAAAAAAAGGTTGATTTTTTGATGAATAGTGAGAAATTCATTTTTTTACAAATATTGTAACTTATATGACAATCTTCTGATATAATCATGAATTAAAAATATAAAAAAACTTTTTCTCAGACAATAAATCATTTAACAAGTAAAATAATTTATTTAAATTTGATATATTGGATTTAGAAATCTATAATGAACTTTTTTGGACCAAAGTTATATTTTATTCTAATAAAAAACAATTTTGGTCATTTTCCTTTAACAATGTATTTATAATGAACCATTTGGGTTTTTATTGATTCAAAAGTCACAATAAACATCTTTTTTAACAGTGAATTAATAATATTTAATGTTAATTTATGAAATTGAATATTTTCTATAAATCATATTATTATGGGATAGTTTTGTTTAGCCTATTATAAACCCAATGTAAAGATAAGGCACAATTTCTTTACATGAAGTAAGGTGTGAATTTTATTTAATTTTATATTCAATTTAAATGAACTATGAATGAATATCAAGAAAAATGTTTAAAATTTTTATTTTGGTCCTATTTCTCAAAGCGTTTTCTATAATAAGACCTACCAATGTTATTAGAGATACATCAATTTAATTTAGATTAAATTATTAGTAAATGAAGAATCTAGAAAAAAAGATAAAGAAATTATTTTTTTTCTATAATAGTACTGGGAATGGTAATATAGATGACCAAGAATTTTTTTATATAAAATTGATATTGTTTATAAAACTTTTATATAATCATGTCATGGTTTCAAACATATGGTTTCGTTTAATGTTTTTATAAACAAAAATACTTAAAAAATATAAGTTTTTTACTTTATAACTTTCATATAAAATGCATATGGTTTTTGTGAGAATTGGATTTATATATGGAAGACCACATTGAAGTTTAAAATTTTGAATCATGAAGTATTTACATGAAATGATTCTACAAAAAACATAATACTCCATTTAACAATGAATATCACATATGAATAACCACCCTATGGTAAAAAAGAAAATATAATGCGATTTTAATATTTATTTTTGAAGATTTATTTATCTTAAAGGGTCTACACTAAATCTAATGTGGTATTTATAATTTAAAAATAAAATTGGTGTATGCTATCTTTGTTAAAAGGGGAGAATTCAGATGGTATATATATATGATTTTAATATAAGGTGTTCAATATAAAATTAAAAATAAACTTATATAGTTTTTATAAATTACAAAAAAAAATACTATATATAAAATAGTTAATCTTTTATTATGAAATGTTCCTAAATTATTAATATAAATTGTTCATCTTAAAATTACTTATGTTATACATGAATTTAAACCAGGTTAAAAATGGTTATGGTGGATTTGATCAAAGGTTTAAATAAATATAAAATATATGATATTAAAATAAACTATTTTTTATATTATTAATATGAAGTATTCATATATTATAAAATATGAAGTGTTTATATTTCATATACAATCATATATTTTAATGTGAAAATGTTTATATATATTGCATGTAAATTATGAAGTATATTTGTGAAATAAATGTAGTGTTTATATTTATATATTTTAAAATTTCTAAAAAAAATCATTTTAGTTATAAAGTGTCATAATTTTTTTAATTAGGAAATGTTAATAAATGCATATCTTGTGTCTAACTATTTGAATTGATCAATTATATTTTCGTTCCATTTTTTAAATATTCATGAATATTAAGTATTTATATTATCAATGTAATCATGTCTATATTATAATGTGTTTATAATTATTTTTGTATGAAAAATTTATAAATACATATATCATGTTTTAAAATTTTCATTGTATATTTATCTGTTTATTCCATAATTGTTAAATATTCGTGAATATAAAGTGTTTATATTATGAACTAATTTATAATTTAGTTTAAATTTTTTACCAACTTCTTATAAATTTTATACCATGTACATGATGAATTTCATTCTAGGTATAAAATATGATTTAGTTTAGCCTAAGAAAAAAAAGATTATTTATTAGATTAAAAATTAAATAATAAATATTGGTTATAATCTATACTTATTTATTGTTATTATTTTTATGACCCACCCCAATAAGAACCCCTCTTGAATCAATGGTGTAGATAAGAGTGAACCCAAAATCCCCCCTCTAATAAGCCACAATATGAAAACTAGTAGTGATGGTGTAAAAACTCATATATGGGAGGAATTTACCTTATAAACCTGAGTATAAAAAAATTAAACCACCAATAAAATCCAAATATCACAAAAGGAAAACAATTTCCACAACCTATAATGTTACATAAATTTTAAATGTTAAACAAAATGAGGTACATATTTATAAGATTCTTCTAAAAATCCAAAATCATCAATCACACTCTACTCAAGCTACCCAAATAGAACATCTAAGTCCTCATTAATTCATCCTATAAAATAAACTCAAGAAAACCCATGTAGTAGTGAGGAAATGAGAGTACTCAGTAGGATCTTATTTCTAATCAAATCAGCTTCCTTGTGAAATAAATATGATAGAGTAAACATGTATGATATCACTAAGAATTGAAAAGTTTCTAAAAGGAACAATATAAGCATAAGAATTAAATGAATTTATAAATCACAAAACTATTATTTTCAACTTATGATTCCAAAACTCCATCTATTTAATAAATTACTTATAAACTATTTTCACCGATCAAAAATCAAATCCATATTCCAATACAATAAAAATATTATAAATGTTACAATAAATATTCATTAAATAAAAAATATCATCTACTCAAAAAATACCACCAATTAAAATAAAATAAAATGCCCTAGAAAATTTTCACAACTCGTACCTATCAGTTTAGAGACAGCTCAAACTCACAACTAAGTAGAAAGCTAAAATTGTGAAAACACTCATAAATTGACTAGGAATATGAGAAGAAAAATAATAATCACACTATAATAACTACTCATCCCACTATTCCACAATCCATTAAAAGATCTAATTTTTATAATGACATTCTACCATGGTAAAACCACATTCTCATTTCCATAATCTCATCACGGTAAGGTATGTAATCATTAAATAAATTAACATTGTTCCTTCCTACTTCCATGTATACAACCACCACATATTCACATATCGAAATCTTCCCCATCATAATAGGGTAACATACATATAAATTACAAAAACCTCTTGTCTTACTCCTTCCTTGTATATCCCACACCATGTATCACATCACAAACACATTATTGGAATTGTATCCTCAAGACATTATATCCCATACATCACATTATAATAATAATAACCTTAATCCATTGCATCACATGCTATATCAACATTCATCCTCCACTACCTTATAAATTAATGAAACAAATTTCATAATATAAAGTTATATTAATATAAAAAAAATTAACACTCCCATAAAAATATCATCAACAATAACATACTCAAATGAAGATAAAACTAATACCACATAGCAAACCACTGCACCAACCATTTTACTAAAAACAATTATTTTTATTACAATCCATTCATTCCATATTAACCTCATCCTTTCCACATTTAATTTTCATTACCATATTCCATTGAACATCATGTTATTTAATGGGATTTTTTTATTTCCATTTACTTTTACCCTATTAATTTCTCATTTTAAACCATATCATACCCAGAAAAATAAACACAAAAAACACCCCTATCTCTTTCAAACACAACCATATAACTCCCCTAAGATAACAAGATAATTGGTCACACAAAATAATTATGGAAGACAACACAACCCAAAACACTTTCCATTCAATTTTATAACTATTCACCACCTAAAATAACTCAAATCTATATTTCTATAATACATCCTTCTAATTTACTCTTTTATACCGAACAACCACTCATTTATCAATTCAACACATAGATCCTGAAAAAACAAATAGAGGAAAAATAATACTTGAAAATATCCCATTTCAAAAAATCACTGTCAAACAATCCATTAGTCAACACGACACTAACATAAAGTCCAATTATTATCCAAATAATAAAAAATTTCACTAAATCATTCTAAAAAAAATTATATGGATAAATGGTGGTTCCCAGTGCTAAAATATCTCAACTACATCCCAAAACAAAACCTCTATTAGAAAACAACACCACCCCAATTGTAGAAACAACTAAATACCCGTGTTTTTTTCATACTATCCCATACACATTAACATAATTACTATGATTACACTTACGCACCATTGTCTGCCACATAAAAAATTACTATAAGAAATAACCAATATCTTTGTTTATTTAACCCCCCATGTTGACTCCACACACCATTATATTAACAATATCAATATAAATTTCTAGAACTTCATTCCCCTGATTATTACCATATTTATGTGATTATCTATTTATGATGCCAATAAGTCTCATTAATAATAAAAAGCATGGTATCACAATAAAACATATCAAACAACATAGAAAAATCAAAAAAATCATTAACAAAAAAATTTTAGAAAAAATTTGGAAATAACATCTCCTCCATTTATTTTATTTAATAAAATTCATATAATTTATTTTATTATTTATTTTTAAATATGACTCCCAAAAAATTCCACATCCTCATAAACCATAAAGAAATTAATAAATTTAAATCACATAAATTCAACAACGAATCTCATTCTATTTGATAAAAAAAGACATTAGAAAGATCCTACCATAATGAAACTTAAGTAACACCATTCTAAAATAAATAAACCCAAAATCTAAACACCAATGAATGTATAAGAATCACACACCAATATATGTTACACCCTTGAAGTTCCCAATAGATTATAAGTTTTTTATTTATTTTTAATTGGAGATAACAAGCTTGATAAGCTGGAAAAGTTAATATAGGATGAGTGAGAATGAAATTCACAACATATGGAAAATTAAAATAATATATCTTGAATACATAAACTATTATAGATCCATTCAAAAGTTATAAAAGGGTAATGAGAGGCTTCCATGGAATAATAAGGCCCATACTTGTGTTTTTGGAATAAATAACATTACACGAAATGGAAGTATCACTTGTATGATATTATTTTGAGAATATTTAATATAAAAATAAGGATTAATTTATTGAGGAAGTTAAATATACATAGGAACACTCAAGTAGTGTTTAAATAGGATGGAAATGATTTGGAATTAAATTATAAACATCTATAAATAATCTTAGGAATTTTATAAATCCACTATAATCCTTTGAGAGAAATTAAAGCAGTTAAACAAGTTCATAATGGGGTTAATATGACTAGAAAATGGGTCTCATAAGGTTTGTAATGCATATTTAATGAATAAAATATAATACAATTCATGTAAGAATATTTTGGAAATTTAAAAGGTTAAATCGGTTTAAATTGCTCCAATATAAGTCTAAAAAGGTATACAGGGAATCATACATAAATAAATCCACAAAATAATCATTTTGGATTATTATTATTGGTTTTGTATAATATACATAGTATTCGTTTTGAATTTTCTCTAGGCACGATGGTTTAAAATTTCTCTCCATAAGTGTAAACAGTGGTTTGTAAAAGTTTTGGTATATTAAGTTGGATTTATGTTAGATTAATTCAGTAAAATTTGAGGCTATGCCACATTAAATTTATATTATTAGGAATAAATTAAATCAATATAGGATTAAAATGAATCTATCAAAGTATATTTAAGAATAAAATATCATTATATAAGATAAAAATATATTTTAATAGTGATTTCACTGAATGTCATGGAATGAATTTTGAGTATGGTATTATAGGTATTAAAATAATTAATTGGGAGAGATATATTATTAAAATAAATTTGATTATTCATTTGTAATTTTAAATGTTTTAAATATCATAATGGAAGATCATGGTACAAAAATATGTTTAAGAATAAGGATTACATCAGGAAACTGATGTTCATGAAATAGTGAAACTTGTGAATGATTATAATTTTTTAGAAGGCTTAGTTATATTCTTTTATATTTTGTACATCTAGGTAGAAAAGATAAATCAATGACAATTTTCAAGATTAATTGAATATTTTGAATGTATTCACACTATTTTGAAAATACATGGAAGTTAATATTTTCACTATTCTGAGATTGATGGTTGGATTATGATATAATTTATATTTAAACACCACAACAATTAATTCTTGAAGAGAATTGATAATTCACTCACCAAAAAAGAATAGAGGTAAAACCATAACCATATTTATATTTTCCCGCAAAAAAATTATAAGTGATTTTTTTGGAAAATTTAATTCAATAACTTCAGATAATTAAATTAGAAGATCATGTGTTTTGTGGGAATTTAGTAAAAAATATTTTTTGAAAAATGTGTAATAAACCCATATGATTAGTTTAACAATTTTATATATATTGGGGATCAGGGATAAAAAAACTATGTAGTCCTTTTAAGGGGTTTATGTTTTTATAATCTATATTTTTGTCTAAATTATGATTTCTATAATTTAATTATTGGAATAACTATAAGGATTTTTTATTAAATATATAAAAAAGAAAAATAAATAAGAATATTCATGTGAATAATAAATAAAAATTAAGAATCTGATGATTCATTAATCCTAAATATTCTATTTTCATCAATGGTTATGAAGAATAAATAAGAGGATAAGGCAATTCCATGAATCATTTGTATCATAAAGTCTATAGATAGTGAAGCATAAGACAATTTTAGAATACTGACTCTGCTACTCCTACTATATATTCTATGCATCAAGGATCTTTAAATTAAGGTATGAACAATGTATTACTATTGTATTGGTAGTATTCTAGTTCATGAAAATCTTAATTTAAATAGGAATAAGAAAACCTGAAATAACATGCTATTCATATGTGTTGGTCATCCTAAAGTTAACAGAACATGGATGACATAAATATAGTAAATGTTCTTCGTCCATTGGTAGTTGAAGACCTTTTTTGGGAAAGACAATATTATTATTTGATGTAGTCACACCCAAAAATAGATAGAAATATTGTTTATTAGTGAAGTTTGTATTACAATTGGAAACTGGAAGGAGTCGGTATAAAACTAGTTAGGATACTATATAATTATTGGGAGATAACCTTGAGATTACGGATGATACCTTACCCAACTATATTCACATTATGATATTAGTGGATATCTATTACATAAACATAACTAAAAAATAGAAAGTACATAGTCACCTATCTTGTGGGAAAACATTCTAAAAAATACCATGTTCTAATACTCTAACTTATTTATTGATTTTCATGTTCTACTGTTGTGTTTCAAATTCATATGTTGATACATTTTTTACTAATATGTGTAGATGTTTGAATTTTAAGAGGGGTAATTGAAATAAAAAATCATTTGGAAAAATTGGTTCACCCTGATTATCCCCCCTCAGTGAAACTACAAAGATCACATGGAATTATAACTAGTATCAAAACATAAGGTTCAACCTCTAATTAGATATCTTATGTTTTTTCAAGATTTTTTATCTGTTTAACAGAAATTATATATTTGAAGAAGCCTCTATGTCTCTCCAAGTAGATAATATAATTTCCATCCATGCCAATACCAATATAGAGTTTCATCCAAAACTGTAAAGAAAATATTGAAAAAGAGGGATAATAAGTTAAGAAAGATCTAATAAGTCAGAAAAGATAAATAGTATCAAAAACTATTTTAAGGCAATCCATGTGGAAATTATTTTGTTCACCTACTTATAATCACATTCTTAATAAATCAAGACCGAACTATGATAAGCTTGTGCATATTTAATCACTTTTTTATTTATAATTTTGGAAAAGGATAATATTAAATATTTAACTATTAAATTTGTCAAATATGTATTAAAGTTTATCAAGTGTCTATAATATGGAAAAAACAACTATAATTTAAAGTAGATGTACTGTAAAAAGTATTGTAATAAAAGTTACAAATGTTAAACACACTTATAAAACCCATTTAGTCTAAAGAATAGTCACTATTTTTTTATAAATAAAAATTCCCCCAAGATGAGAAACAATTTAAAAAATAAAGTTCTAGGAATTTTGAGTTTAACAAATTCATTACAAAAAATATTCTTGTATTGGATTATGGCATTAGTGTTAAGAATAATTTGTTATAAAGTAAAGGAAAAAATGGAAAAAATTTCTTGAAATTTCCTTTTAAGAAATAAGAAAAATGTATAAATATTGTTTTGAGAAAATGATGAGGGAATGAAAATAAAAAAAATATCTATTGAGTTTTAGAAATATACACTCAATATGAAGTGTCTTCAACTACAAGAAAAATTGATAAATATTGAAGTGATAAAACATGAGACTTCCAAAATAATGAGAAAAGATAGAAAACCATGGAAGGTTCTAATAAGATTATTATCTCTAAAAATTATCAATACAATGGCAATAAGAATATTAAATCTTCTATTGATAAATTCACTATAATATCATAGAAAAAATAACCCTTTATATAAATGATGTTATTTTTACAAATTCTATTTTAATGGATAATAAATGTTATAAAGTAAAATATGTAAAAAATAAGGGTTGATAATATTTTTGATAAACCTACCATAACATCAAAGTTATATGATATCATAAGAAATATAAGAGGTTACCCAAATTATGATACAAATAAGGTAGATTTAGATTAATAAAATTGTTCATATTGGCTGGATTGAAATATAAGAAAAAAGAACAAGGATTATTGGCTATTGTTGGGACCATGTAATGTTTGGACACAAATCCAACAATTTTTTACACAACATGGTTGAAAAGTAATGTCTATATCGAGGTGATTAGATCTAAATTGTTGATGAATCCTACTGATTTGAGATAAGGAATATAGAAAATTGTATGTTTATTTACTAAAAATAGATATATAAGCTTAGATTTTTCATAGAAATTGAAACACATGTGTTCATTGTAATGATAAGTGGTGGTTTACACCAAAAAATCATATATAATATGGCTATTAATAAATAAGACCACATAATCTAAGAGGGTAGTGAAAAAATAAGATGACCTATACTTATGGTTAAAAAACAATAGTGTTAAGAAATACACACCCAACAAGATTGATGAGATACACACTACACCAAAGAAGTTTCATTCTATTGTGGAATAAAAAGACATGTCATTATCATTTAATGAAATCTGTGAATACCAATGTATATGGAAGAAAGCTGGTGGAATAAATAAAACCAAATTCAGAAAGAAACAAATGGATTGGTTGGGTTGAAAAAAAATATATAAAATAATTTGAATTTCATGAGAGGTTTCTAAATAAGAGTGACCTAAGAAATCAATATAATTCATGTGTATGATCTATAAATGTTTATCATAATACAAAATAATTCATTAACATATGTCTAGTACAATTAAAAATGGAAAAGAATATGGATTAAAGAAAAAATAATACATATTCATTTATAATTGATATGAAAAATCCTATTCCACATGAGAAGATGATTTTGAAAATAAATAAGGCCATGTCTCCCAAGGAGGTTTACATCTCAAATTATGGGTAATAATTAAGAGTTCTCAAACAAATAGAGCTATAATGATGATAGTTTTTGGGTTGAGAAGCAACTCTCAAACTTGTTACTCTCATAAACTAGTAAATAATAAAAACACTTATTACAAAATCTATTGAATTTTTTCTATTTAAGTAATTATTATAAATTATAATTAGGGTGATACATACAATTTTATGATGGAATTATACCAAACTAAGAATTCCATCCTAGAATGATTTGACGGTTGTCTCCTTATAATAATTAAATTGGTATCAAAAATATATTCCCTTAGATTATTTTAAATAAGACGTTCGTTGTTGAAGATTTTGGTATGAGAACCCTTGATAAAGGTGGAGAATATTATCACTATTCTAGAATATAAATATTTTATATGAAAATCATAATTTATGGGAAATGGTGAAATTGATGTATGTTTTTTACACTTTACACATCCTATGTTTTAAGTGTGCTAATTCATATTTTAAGTGAGAGAATGTGTTTAACTAATTGAAAAACTAAAATAACTTACAGGAGGAAGGAAATTTTTTATTATGGAATGAATTTATGTGTTATCAAGGTGAGTGTAGGTGATTATTGAAAATAATTACTTGAAAAACCCTTGGAAGAGAGTTTTTGAGTTGGTATCATATATTGATATGTTTTTGGAAAGTTTCAATGTTTCAAACAATATATATTATTTCATACACTAAGATATCTCACATGGACATAATGAGGATTAATATATGTATCTCTACTTAAGATAACTGTGATACCACCACTATGGAAGGTCCTTTTCATTTATTACTAAAAAACGCGAGAGATAAGAATGGGAGTATAGTTAATTTAACATAATTGGAAATTGAAACGAGCATTGAAAACAAATCCAATAGTGGTTATTGAAGTACCAAATGAACATTATGTGTTTTATTTGTTGTAAAAGTAGTATTAAGAGATTTATAAGTTAGAAAAGTCAATATAGGATGAGTTATAATGAAGGAATTGATATTTGGTAAATAGAAGTAAAGGAGCATGAATACATATATTTCTATAATTTCATTTAAATGTTTTCCAAGAAGAATGATAGGATTACAAAGATTAATGAGATTTATCCTTGTGTTTCTGGAATTAATAAATATATATGCGATGGGAGTCTCACTTTGATGAAATTATTTGGACAATATTTGATTTGAAAACATGGAGTAATTTATTTAATCATGTTGGAAATTAATATAAGTGAGCTTAAATACATTTATTTCTAAATATCCATTCATAAGTTGTAAAATAATAATAAGGGGCTTCCATAGATTAGTTAGGTTCATCCTTGACTTTTTGGGGTGGAAAACTATTCATATATTGGAATTCTCACTTTGGTGATATTGTATGGAGAGTATCTGACAGGAAAATAAGGAATAATTTATTCAGGTTGTTAAAGCTATATATAAATACTCAAATGGAGTTTATATAGGCTTCAAGCTATTTGTAATTATATTATAAACATTTGTAAATATTATTATGAAATTATATATTCATTTAAAGCATTTTTAAGGAAATTAAAATGGTTAAAAGAGTTATGATCATTTTGAGAAGGCTATAAATTGAGTTTTGAATGTTTTGGAATGAAATTTTAAATAATAAAATATACTATACTTGATGTAAGAATATTATATAAATTACAATGGTTGTATTGGATTAAATTTTCCCAATGTAATATTAAACAAAAAAATAGGACTCAAATATAAATAAACTAATGAAATAATATTTACAAAATAATAATCATTATTCTGCAAGAGCTACATGGGGATAACATGGGATTTGTTTATGGTTTGTCAGATTATTTGTGTATTTCATACTTATAAAGAAATATTTATTATGTTTGTGTTTTATTATGTTGGATTCATGTTATATTAAATTATAACATTTTTAAGGAAATACTAGATTCACATGTAGCTATAGAAGAATAAATTTAAGCTATGTAGGATTAAGCTGGGGATCTCAGTGGCTATATAAAAATAAAATATTCTAATTTTAGATGTGACATATTATTTCAATAGTGAATTCATAGGGATTTCTAAGAATACTATTGAGCTAATATTAATGGTATTCAAATTCAGAATTTGAATTGAAATATCAGTAAATTAAATGTTGTGATGCTTTGCATATTTCAAATGGTTTAGCTATTATAACATAATATTATGATTTAAGAAGAATTTGAAGAATAAGGATTGTTCCATGAAAATGATGATCGCACTGTATTGAAATGCATAGGTGATTAAAATGTTTTGATAAGGTTGGATCAGATTCTGTTATATTTTCCACAACTATGCTACATTAATAAATCCACAACATTTTTCAAGATATAGTGATACATACAGATGGATTTATGCCCTAATTAAAATCCATGAAATTTATTCTCTATGTTATTTTTATATGTATAGAGGAATTTCATCACATTTTATTTCACTAATAGGTAATAATTTAGTCCAAAATAGAATCGATAATTCATTCACAGAGCAGAAAATTAGATCACGTTATAACTATATGTGAATGTTACCATGAAAATATAAATAATTAGTGCTATATTTTAAGTAAATTTTAATTTAAGAATATTGGATAATTAAATGACAATATCATGGGTATTTGTGAAAAATTTATGAATAATATTATGAGAGTATCCTATAACCAACCCATGTGAAGATTTGATTATTTTTTTATAGTGTAAGGATCATTGGGAATAGACCCATGTGGTTCTATTGAGTAAATATAAATTTCCATATTATGATTTTTGCTTAAATTGGTATTTCCATATTTTAATTTTTTGATTAATTATCATGATTCTATATTGAGTATATAAAGAATGAGGAGTTATTAAATCAATATAGGGAAAAAATTATGAAGTTGATGATTCACTGATCTAGAATATTTGATTCTAATCAATCATGATGTAGAAGAGAGAAAAGGATACAACCAAAAAATGATTCCCTTTATCATTATAGATGAAGAAGAGAAAGAAATATATAATTAATTAAGGTTGAAACTGCATATGAAACAACAAATTCTATGTGTCAATGCTCTTGAAATTAAGGTAAGAAAAATTCCCTTCTACTGTATTGATTTTATTCTGGGCAATAATGATCTAATATGAAAGAGTACTAATAACACATGAAGTATTATAAAATTTATATTTTTTTATCATTATAAAGTTGAGAGAGAAAGTATAAATTGAATGGTAAAATTGTTTTTTATCCATTGGCAGTCAAAGAACTTAGTTTAAGAATTATAAATTACCATTTCTTGTAGTGACATCCAACAGAATATAGAAATATATTGTTCATTAGATAGGTTGGGAGTACCATTGTAAATTAATGGGAGTCGATATAAAACCAAATGAAAGACCATATAACTCTTGTAATATATCCTTAGGGTTTGGGAATATACCTTCTCTACTATTAATCACATTATGATATTAGTGGATATCATTATATTATACTGAAACCTATCATAGAAGATATTTAATCACCCAAATTAGAGGAATATATTGTAAAAATAGTGTGTATCACTATTCATTTTTATGTACTACTTTTCATGTGGTCTTATTTGTTGGGAATTTATAAGTAGATCTGTTAATCATAATAAGTCTAGCGGTTCAAATACTATGATGTTTAATTGAAAGAGAATGTAATTTGGTAAAATTGTTTCACACCGATTCATCCGCCTCTCAGTGTGACTGCACAGATCACAAGGAACCATATAGATCCTTAAAACAATAATCCAAAATCCATAAATACCAAAATAATACCACTTATATGACCAATGAAAATAGGGGAAAATAATAAAGTTAAGGAGTTAGAATGTACTTTAAATCAAAAGGAAACTTATCTCAAGGAATAAAGATATTAGATCTTATAATAACATGTAAAAGGAACTAAGATGAGTTCCTGGATGAATAATGCTCAATAGTTGTTGAATTAATTAGCAATAATCTAAAGGTATGTTTAAATTTATAATAAAACTATAAAAAACAGTACAACATAAAATAAAGATTCCATTGCAATTCCCAAATCTCTAAGGATCACTAAAAAATCCTTGTCCTTAACTTTGAACCTGATAACCCCTCATACCATGATCACAGTTCCACATAAACATCACAGTGAAATGATTACTCAAAATTCATAACCATGGAATCCTTATTAAAAAGATTACATGGAACAATAACCATCATAATAGTGTAAACTAACTCACATAAGATTAATCTAGAATCATCCCAATACTCTTTGTGTTACAACATGAACAACAACAATGAAACTACAAATTCCTATTTATCCAGAGAGAAACCAAATAATCCAAGCACAGACCTCATGCTGCAACAATTCACCCCATACCATAATGACTATCACCATAGTGAAACAGACCAAACAAATCCAACATCCCTATATCGATTAACAAATCAGGATGCAGCCCATATGGGCATGATGTGATTCATTCTGAGAATGAAAAATTCAACTAATCTCATATTCTCTCCCACTTTTCTACCTCTAAAATTTCTCTTAAAAACATTAATACCTAGAAAACAAAAATAAAGGATCAAGAAATCCCATAACTTTAAACTAGATACCTCTCAAATTATTATTATCCTTGAGAATTTAATGAAAACTAGGTATATAAGACCTACTATTTAACTACTAAGTAGATATTCCTCTAAAATATTATATAAACACTACTAAAACTCTCAAGGAAAAACCCAGGAAATGAAACTAGGATACCTTTAATTTATAAACAACTAAGAAACCTCACAACCATAATAGATACCTCTTAAATAATTACTAGATATAATTTTTATTCCAATGGGTTGGAACCATTGGTATATTACCTAAAACAATTGGCATATAATATAATAATGGTGTGGATATCTATTAGTTGTGATTCTATTAATAAAAACATATACCGATGATTTTCTTGAATAATTGGTATATGTCATTTGAAATACCTATACTAATGATTTTGTCAATCCATTGGTATAGGTAATGTAAAAAAAACAACCATGATTTTCAATTACATGGACTCATTTTTATCAATTAATGACAATACTAATGGTTTTCTAAAAATTTTAGGTGCCAATAATAATATTTTTGGAGAAAATTGTTATATTCCCATAGGTATAGGTCAGATTTCTAGTAGTGAATGAAAATAAAATACCAAGGGAAACCAAACACAACAGTGAAAGACAACACCAACCACCTCAATTAAAAATAAATCATTTACCAACTACTCCTTCTACATCAACTAATCATTCTTTAAAATAGATATCATTTAAAACAAACCACTAAGTACTTAAAATCATCATAAATTCTGAAAACAACAATTTAAAAAATTCAAATATTTAAAAAAATGTAAAATAATTACTAGGAAAAAAATTATTTTAACCTTTAAAAACAAAATCAAGTACACTATTTAAAATAGGGTTCAATATACAGCTTATATTTCTCATGGAAAGGAGAGAAACCTCTAACTGAGGACATGAATGAACCTTAACTAACTACCAAGTGAGGATTGAGAGGATTTTTGAATCTTAGGAAATTCATACTATTGATTCCCCATAACATTATAATAGAAATGGGTCAAATATCTTACCTTGATACATCTTGAACTACTCAAACTCATGATTTTGAACCAAACCCTAGTTATAAAATATATCCTTAAACACAAACATTATGGAGCTTGGGACCCGCACGATGAGCACCTACTATGAGTCCTTTGGTAAAACAATTTTTGAACCCAATATAATGGAGTAGTAGTGGACTCATGTTTTCTCAAAATAAGACAATTTTATGAGTGTTTTTCTCTATTATTTTTTGGTTTTCATTTTGGGACAATGATTTAGAATTTAACTTGTTTTTATTTTCACTATTAAAAATGAGTAGTAAAATTGGATTTGTTTTTAAATTTAGATTTGGAGATAATGGAGAAACAATAAATTATCCCCTTACCATGCTTGTAAAATCATAATTCTATTTTAAATCTCTCATATTTTCTCAATAATTGAGTGAAACAAGACTTAGATTAACTTCTCCTAGAATTTTAGCCTTGAGTATGGGAGTATAATGGTCACTGTAAACCTAACTCTCATCTAGAATTTTGATTGGATATCTTTTATTACCCTCATCATTACCCACTACTTGTTATCTTGTGCAGTCATGTGGGTTTGAGTGTCTTGTGTGTGAATTCTAGATATAGAAGGTAGATAAATTTAAATTGCATAAGTATAAGGAGATATCCTAAAATACACAAACATTAAAATAATTAAATATAGATCAATAGAATAGAGAATTTATGGGAAATTTTAATTAATTTATATGGAAGTTTGTATAATATATTCAGGTCAGCCACTATTGTCTTAGTTTTCCATCACTTGAGAATTAACATCAATGAAAATGAAAGATAATAATAAAATAAAATTCATAAAATGCTCTGGTTTGATGATCATAGAAGTGTCCAAGGGTTTTTAGTAAAAAATTAATCTTTTATAGAGAAACACTCTGAGTTCTTCAATATTCTATCATTGACCATGTGATTAGCATGATATTACATTAATATTAACCCATCAAGTCTGAATTATTCCTCAAATACCGAGCCAAATTCCTTCTCTTTAGATATATTCCACATGCACAGCTCGATGGTTGGGATTTCTCCAAATCAGCATACTTGAATATTTTCTATTAAAATACTCTTACGCCATGATTTAACTTCATAATTATTCATGAAGGATCAAATAGAAATGAATTTATACTACATGGATTCGCTAGATGTATAATTCTATTTGGGGGAAGGAGATGATGCACGTCTTGGGATAAGGATTTGGATTTTTATTGTAATTAGAATGGGCCCAAATATTGGGCTTAAGTGAGGTCAAAATTGGGTCATTTATGTCCCAAAATTTGGGCCTAAACATCACCAATATGGGCAGAGAAAATCTTTGAATTTAATTTTGGTTTCTTCCCACTAATCGGATTCATCTTCATCCATGAAAAGATTATTTTATAGTTGAATATGTAAATTAATTTCATTTATTTCAAGATCATTAAAATATCTTTTTATCACATAGATAAATAGAATTCAAAATAAGATAAGACATACCTTGATCAATGGGATCTTCTAGACTTTAATCTATTTTATTTTCTCCCACTTAAGAGGATTTATATTATCTTCCTCCTTTCCCTTCTACAACAAAATTGATGGAACATACCAAAACATTATTAGGACATAATTATCAAGGGAATGACCCTATAAATAGGGATAAAACTGTTATTGTAAGTGTTTATTTAATTAACTGTAAAATTCCATCAATTTGGAAATTATATCCCTCATTATTCCTTTATAATAATATTAAACAAATTTAACCTCAGTTATTCCAACATTCTCCCACATAAATATTGTGATGTTTATTTATGATGTTTAATATTGAATAGGTCATTATGGGAAATTATATATATTCTATCATATATAAAACATTCATCATAATAAAGGATAATGTCCACATGAGTCATGGCGATCATATATTATCTATTAATATACTCCCTTCCATGTACTACAATATGAACATTTTTATTATCGTAATTAAAATGGGATATATATATATATATATAATTGGTCCAATGCTAATTTATTTATTAAAGACAGTGTTTTCTATCATTATTCAATTCAATCTTGTATACTTATTGAAAAAATAGTCAACATGATCAAAACATTTATATGTACAAGTGTCAAATGTGATAATCATAACATTCAATAATACAATAAAACCAACTTAGTGACAATTGCCATACATTCAAAATGTCCAATAAATGTCTTGGGAAGCAATCCTTTCATCAAAGGGTCAGCAGTCATAAGATTTGTGCTAATATGTTCAATTGACAACTTACGTTTTTCAACATCCTCTTTAACTGAAATGTACTTTAATTCCATGTGAATATCATATTTGGAATATTGGTCATTTTTGAAAAGAATACTATTGTGATATTTTCACAATAAATTTTCTTGGAATTGGTGATACTGTCGGTAATTCCTAGTCCTGAAATAAAGTTATGCAACCACATACCCTGAATTTTAGCTTCAAAGCATGCTACAAATTCAGCTTCCATGGATGAAGTAGTTATAACCGATTGATTTTCACTTTTCCATGATATTGCTCCATCGTATAGAAGATACACATAACCCAAAGTGGAATTTCTTTTATCAACACAACCAGAAAACTCTGAATCAGAGTATCTAATCACCTCAAGATCATTGGATCTTTTATAAGTAAGAATGTGATTCTTTGTTCTGTGAAAATATCGTAGAAGTTTTTTTACATCTCTCCAATGATCAAGTCCATTATTACATTGGTATATTCCTAACATACCAAATGAAAAGCTAATATAAGGCCTTGTACATGTTTGAGCATATATCAAGCCTCTAATAACAAATTCATAAGGAATGTCTTCCATCTCTTTTCATTCCAAAACATTTTTGGGACATCGATTGAGATTAAATTTATCTCCTTTTTGAATTTGAACAGGTGATGTAGAACATTTTTCCATGAAAAACCTCTCTAAAATCTTATTGATGTATGACTTTTGAGAAAATCCTAATATACCTTGCGTTCTATTACAAAATTTTTCTATTCCAATCAAATACTTGGGTTCTCCCATGTCCGTCATTACAAAATTTTTAGAGAGTGATTTCTTTGTCTCATATAATAGACCAAGATCATTTGCAGGAATCAATATGTCATCAACATATATAATCAAGAATATAAATTTACTCCCATAAATCTTTTTATATATACACTGATCAACGATTTTTTCCTTAAATCCAAAAGATATAATGGTATCATTAATCCTAATATACCATTGTCGGGAAGCTTGTTTAAGTCCATATATTGAATTATTTTATTTAAATACCAAGTGTTCCTTTCCATAAATGGAAAGACCCATTGCTTGATCCATGTATACATCTTCATCTAAGATTCTATTTGAAAGTTTTTTTTAATATCCATTTGATGTAAATCTAAATCATATTGAGCCCCCAATGTCATAGTAATTCTGAAAGAATCTTTCTTAGAAACTAGTGAAAAGGATTTCTTATAGTCTACACCATCCTTTTGACTGAATCCTTTTGCAAAAAGCCTGGCCTTGTAATTTTAAAGGTTACCAAGAGAGTCATATTTGGTTTTTAAGACCCATTTACATAAAACTCTCTTGTATCCTTCAGCTAATTCCATAAGGTCCCACAATTTATTTTGTTCCATGGAATTCAACTGATATTTCAGGGAATCTAACCATTTATCATAATTATCACACTTGATGGATTGAGAATATGAAACGGGATCATTATTAATTCCAATATTATTTTCTATTTCAAGAAGATATACCACATAGTCATTAGGAATAGTTGATCTTCTTTCCCATTGGGATCTTCTTAACTCTATTTCTTGTGGTTCTTCAACCATTTCTTCATTATGAATTTGGGAAACATTTTGTTGTTGTTATACTTGATTATTTTGTAATGCAATAATTTGAGGAATAACAACATTTGATATTAGAATACAAGAAAATGTAACTTTATTTCTAACTTCTTTAATTTCCACATTTTGAAGAACTTCACTCCCACTAGATTCACCATTCTTGATAATTCTAGAATTTATAGTTTCAACAATTCTCATAATATGGTTTGGAAAATAAAATCTATATCCTTTTGATTTCTCCGGATAACCAATGAAATAACCACGTATTGTTTTTTCATCTAGTTTTCTTTGTTATGGATTATATTCTTTTATTTATGCCTCACAACCCTATATATATAGGTTTCTTAAACTAGGTTTCCTACCGGTCCAAAGTTCAAATGTAGTCATTGGAACTGCATTACAAGGAACTATATTCAATAAATACATAGCAGTTTTAAAGCATACATCCACAAAGATAAGGGTAAAGAATAATTACTTAACATACTCCTAACCATATTCATTAATGTCCTATTATGTATTTCCACCACACCATTTGGTTGTGGTGTATCTGGAATAGTTTATTTTGAACATATGCCATTACTTTCAAGAAACCATTCAAATGGACCAGGGTTTTGTCCCATTTGATCAAATCTTCTATATTATTCACCACCCTTATCAAACCTTATGACCTTAACCTTTATGTCTAATTTCCTCTCAACTTAATTTATATAAATTTCTATAGAATTTATTTCTTGATATTTCGCATGCAATAAATAGACATATCCATAATGTGAAAAATCATCAATAAAGGGGATAAATTATTTTTCTTTACCTAAATAATTGACATCAAAAGGTCCAAAAATATCGGTATGTATGATCATAAGGAGTTGAGTAATTTCTTTTCTACCTTTATTTGTGTGTTTTGTTTGTTTTCCTTTAAAACAATCCACACAAATGTATAGGTCGGTAAAATCTAATTTTGGAATGATTTAAAACATAATCAATCTCTCCAAAATTTCTTTGGAAATATTTCCTAATGGTTTATGCAATAAATAAGAAGAATTTTCATTTACTAAACCACATATAGTTATATAATTTCCATGCCAGTTCAAAAGTGTTTCCACTTACATATTATCAATATTTAGTTTAAATAAACCAGCATACAATAAAAAAGTTCTAATCATGCGTGTATGATTAAAAAAACTAAAATATCCATTATTAGAATTAAAAAATTATCCAACAATAGCACGTTTTGACAAAGAAACCAAATTCCTAGATATACTAGGTACATAAAATGTTTCACATAATAACAAACTATAACTGCTATCAAGTATTAAATGATAATTCCTGATAGCTTCAACTAGAACCTTCACTCTATTCCCCATGAAGATGAACTTTTCAGTTGGTCTTGTGATTTGGGTTGAAAGGAATCCCTGCATTGTATTAGAAACATGATTCATACAACCAGAATCAATCTACCATGTGTTATGTGGAAATTTATCTATTTTGATTCATAACATGTATAAGTGTTTTTCTTACAATTCGTTTCAAACCAATTCTTCTATTTCAGACAATACTTTTTGGAAATGTCCCACTTTCGCACAAAAATGGAATTTATCTTTATTTGTGTTCTGCAGGTTCATGCTAAATGACTCATTAACCTTCAATGGTCCATTTCCTTTTCCATGCTTCTTTATTCCATGCTTCTTTCCTCCTTGATGATGTACATAATGGACGGAGTGTATTTTGTTACTCTTTAAACATGTTTCCTCTTGAACTAACATAATATGAAATTCATGCACATTCTGTTTATCTTTGATGGTCTTGTAGTTCATTATGAATGATCCATACTCAGACGGTAATGATTTTAGGACAAATTTTGATAGGAAACCTTCACCCAATTCCATTCCTAAAGATTTAGGTCCTACTGTAATATTTTTTATTTCAATGACATCCTCATGCATGGTGTGAGAACCATCAAACTTCATAGTGGTCAATGTACTCATTAATGTCCCAGCAAGAGTTTTTTCTACTGTTTGAGATCGGTCTCCCATAGATTTCATAAACTCTTTAGCACTTTCTCTTTTTGGGAGACCTGACTTGATGTTACTCACTCTGCTCATTTTCATGAACATCAAACTTAATCTGTTTGATATTTCCCATGATGCATAATATACTTTATAATTATCGGCACTGTCATCTGTTGTATTAGCAGGTTTCTCTACTCAAAGTGCTAAATCCACATCCGATACACCAAGGTGAAATTGGATTTTCTCACTCCAATAAAATGAATTTAATCCATTAAAGATCGGAACAGTTTATGTTTGTGAGTGAAATGATGATGAAAATCTAACTATAATAAATACATGCTTAACATTAATGCTTTAAAATAATAATACATTGATTCATACGAATTATTTAACATATATATGTATTAGTGTTCTCATTTGGGTGATACACTAATACAAAAACATAATTAATACTAATTAAATTAACTTTGTTTGAAAATAATATATGCATAAATTAGATTTATTTATTATATTTGGATATATAAATAAATATTATAATGCATATATATATTGATAAAATTTATATTCATAAATTATAAGAATATGCAAATTGACTTTGGGAAATTAATAAATATTGCACAATAATGAATTTTAATTACTCATAATATGTCATAGTAGTATCATTTCTTAACAATCAATATATATTATTTCAACATAATTTTTAAACAATTTAGAATTTATAATTTGACCACTTTGGTGATTAATAAATCTCAAGAAATAATATTCCAAAATAAAACATTATAACATAACCTAATTTATAAATATAAATAAATTTTAATAAACATAAATCCAATTATATATATTTAAACATTATTTTAAGAGACAATAATTTTTAAAATGCATATCTTTACAATTTAATATTATTTATTTATTTATTAAATTTCACAACCATAATATATAGTAGCAATTTTAAATGAATCAATTTAAATATCATGTTGTGTATTAATAATTCTAAAATAGTGATGACTATCTTAAAAATAAATAATATAACCATTTTTTAAACATAATTTTTTTCATAATTAATATGAAATATCAATAATAAATAAACAAGGATAGATTTAAAATTTGTAATCAAAGAGAGTTTTAATAACTATTTTAGAATTGAAAAACAGAATTAGAGTTTTGAAGAGAGAGAAAGAAAAAAAATTGTAACTTCACATGATTTAATATACAATATTAATAATAAATAAATGAGGAGATATTTAATTGTAAAATCATGATGAGAGAGGTACGTATTGGGTTTTACAAGAAAAATAGAATCCGCAGCCATGCAAAAAATATTTGTTTCATTATTTTTTTAACAATTTTATGGGTTCTTAAAAAGCCCATCACAAAAAAAGGCATGATCGCTTATTGTTATTAAAGAATAATTGAAGAGGCATTATATTGGTTTCAAAATCCAACGTAGAATATTATGATAATTTGAGTTTTTACTTCATTAATTGAACTATAATAATCAATAAAACAACATTGCAGAATAATCCCTGATTGAAGAATGATGCAGTGTATTCTGTTTAAAATTAAATGCACAGAGGATTCATAATTAAATAAAAAAATTCATTCCATGAAATTGAAGAAAAAATTTAATTATGAATGTAATCTAGGTTTCAATTTCTAAATTCAATTTACTTAATCAATTTTAGATATGGGAAAACACAGATTTCATAACCAACCTTTGATACCACATGTAAATTAATTACATTTATTTTTAGATCTTTAAAATATGTGTTTATCACATAGATAAAGATAATTCCAAATAAGATAAGACATATCTTGATCCATAGGATCTTCTGGATTTGAATCTCCTTGATTTTCCCCCACTTAAAATGTTTTCTATCCATTGCCTCTTTTCTCTTCTACATAAAAATTGATGAAACATACTAGAACATGATTGATACATAATAAGAAAGTATCAAACCCTTTAATTAGGGATAAAATAGTTATTGTATGTGGTTATTTAATTCACTTTCAATGTCCATCAATTTGACAATTATATCCCTCGTTATCCCATTACAATAATATTAAACAAACATAACATGAGTTATTCTAATAGAATATACTTGGATGCAGATCATCTTGTTCAACCTATATTTATCCTCAACTTCAAATAGAAGTAAAATAATTTCTTAAAAGTTAGTCACAATATAACTTTTCCTCAGGTTATTTTTATTTAACGTGGCTGAGATTTGTTTTTCTATTTACCAAATTTATTCATCGAAGGCTTATGTTACACAAGTTCATTTCCTATAAACCAAAAGATAATTTGGACCCAAAATTGTACACTTAGAGAACACCCATCAATAGATTAATAGATATTGTGTTTGGAATAAATGGTGGCCCTTATATCATCATCTATGCACATGGAAAATAATGTAGATAACGGGAAAAATTTCTACCACTCTATCATTATTTTTTAAACTTTTTCAAAATTATTATATGTTTGGTCATCCTTATAATATATCTTCAATAGATTAAAAAAAAATCTTCAGTAATGGTGATCCATGTGTTGTTCTGGCTCATTTTGTATAATTATATTTGGAGTGACCAAAGTATGATTCTCTATTCAGTCATGGTTAACTGTAGCTAGAATATATTTGGAATCTTCAATTGGTGTAGATTGTAGGGTCTTTTAATGATGGATAAGTTCTTCAGTTTTTTAAGGTTTTTGGACGAGCGTGTGGGGTGTAATGCCCAATAGACATTATATCAGATCATTGGGAGTGCCTGAGGTACCTTCCATTATTCATTACAATCTATAATGGTAACAAAACAATAGTAATTGAAAAAATATTTGTAGATTCTTCATCATCCATGATCAATTCCGATTTAGCCAAACATGGAGTGTTGAATTCCATGATGCGATGTTTTTGAGAGCTCAATCTCATTCGAGACATTCTTCCTTCAGACTCCATCCAATATTGTATGGTCATGATATGGTTTTTGCTTTAGTTTTTTATCAAATTCATCATCCTAATTTGGTGAACACACCTTTAGCAGGGTTCGGTTGCATTACCTGGGTTGAAGGATTTCACATATCTCGGTTCTTCTCTGGGGTTATTCATTTGAGATTGGTGTATGGGTGTGTGTTCAAATATACCTTAGTCTTCTAAAAATATTATCAGTCAATCGCAGTTGATCTTGTGGGTTCCTCATCATTATTGAGATCGAGAAATCATTTGGTGTGATTGATCTTCATCTTTATATAGCTCCACATGGGATTGGTGTCTTAGTTTGTCTTAATGGTGCGATAAAATATCATGGTATTTATCAGCATGAATGATTTCATTCATAATTAACATCATCTAAAAAAAGGTTGTCTTCCACCAAATATTTGTGATATGTGGTCGATATACAGAGGATTTATTATGGTCGATTGGTTGAGTGACCATGAGAAGGGTATAAAATATTGTGTTTGAGATGCCACAGTCGATCACCTTGCTTAACTATTGTCGACCATAAAAATGGGGAGACTGGTGTGGTTAATTCTGAAGTTAGAGCTCATGATTGGTTAATACCTTTGAAGTTTTTTATTTCTTCTTATGTTAGACATGGATTTATTTCACAGGAAATAGAATGAATGGTCATTAAATTTTATATTCGTTTAGTTCTTGATCGACCACAAGAGGATGGTTTTCTGGTCACATCAGGACTTAAAAAAAATTACATTTAATTTTTCATGGTCAGTTGAGGTTGTCATGAAATCTCTTTAGGACTTTGAAAATTTTTGGCTGGACCTGAACATCACAAAAAATCATTTTTTTGTCCATGAACATTCTAATTAAAAATACAATAAAATTTAAAATTAATTTCCAAAATTAAATATTAAATTAAAAATTATATTTTGGTATTTAATTAGTTAAAATAAAATTTAGATCTATATTTTTAACACTTTAAATTTTGAAATAATTTAAATAATTAAATATTAAAAAGTTAATCACATGATTGGTCAAATTTTAAAATTTTGGCTTGTCCATTCAATAATTGATTGAATCATTAGAAATTGCTATCAAATCTATTTAACACTTGAACTAAGTTCCTATAAAATTAATGGATGATTATCCAGAATAAAATGTATAATACCATTAAATTTCAAAATCAAAAATCAATTTCTCCTTGTTGATTCCAAACTAATCAAAACTATTTTAACAAAAATTGATATCCTTTAAATAATGAAATTTATTGTATCGATAAATTAGTGTATGCCTTGATTAATTAAATAAAAAAGTTAATAATTCTTTAGAAATCAATAAATAATCCAATTTTCAACAAATCCCATAATATAATAAATTATAAAAATGAATTATTTGGATTGGATTTGAATTAACTGAGGTATAATTTTCAATAACAAATTGAAATTTTTTTTAAATTTTATGCTTGTATATCTCCCACGCACGTGAACTATTGTATTCTTAAGAAATTTTATCACTGAATTTAATTTATTCAAATATATTATTTTTCATTCTAGAACATAATATAAAATCCATAGAATAAGTGGTACATGGGTTACTCTATTATATGAACTATTATACTTATTCTATGATTTCAATTCAATCCTTACTTCAATCTAATCAAAGTTCCAATACCCGGAGTGCATTTAATTAGATTTAAGTTGAATCAATGTTCGAATAAAAAGAACATCCAAATATCTCTCATTACTAATTTTCTTAAACTATAGATAAATTTCCCAATTGATTGATACAACTCAAATGAATTTTTTATATGATAATTTCCCCCTTTTTCATCTAAGTTCAAGATTCCCCTCCCTAGAATGAATTTATTTTTAACTATTAGGTAGTTAATATTTTTTTAAATTTTTCCAATACATGTATATGTAGAACACTATGAAAAGGAAATTATTAGGTATGTACATGTGGCTTTAACTCACACAATCTGTACGTAATGTCTCATAGATTCACTATGGTATCCCAATTACAAATTTTACTACTTGTTCAATGGAATTATATCACCTAATTTTCAGTTTATTTCCTAAGGTTTTATTTTTCCTAGAGGAAACTTTACCTAAGATTAACTTCAAAAATCCTTGTGAATGCAATTTAAAATTTCAATTATATATATATATATATATATATATATATATATTCACACACACTCCCTTTCCTAGTTCCAAGACCAAATTATCCATGATGGTGGTGAAATACTCACTCAGCATTCATCTAACTCTTAAAATTTCAAAACCAACAAAATTCATAACTCTACCATGAAATTTAAACTAAGTAGGGTAGAATTTAGCTCAAGGAATGTTTGAAAAAAATTCAAAATCAAAAAATAAAAAGAAGATATATTTACTATAATTAAAAGAATATATATTTTTAATGTGTTTTCATTTATTTATTTTTTTTATTTTTTTTATTTTAGGACAGAGAATAAATGTAAAATATAAAAAAGGTATTCATATCCTAGACTAATTTGTATTCTCTCCCTGATACATAGTTCAGACACACATCCATTAGATTTCTAGGAAGATTTTTCTTCATGTGACATAGATTGAAAATAAAAGAATCTAATATACTTTAGAGTAAAGAGACAACCTGAGGTTTTTCATTCAATAGAAGCAAGGAGGATATTGAAATCCTAATTTGGCTCTTTCTAGAAATATTCATGGTAATGCTTAACATTTTGGTAATTTTCATTGAAGGGGCTCTGTGACTTAGATCCCTTGATATCAACTACACTAAGTGGAATGATTTTAGTCACCTTTTCTAGTCTATTAAAATTTGAATGAATATTACATAGAATGTGTTTTATCCATGAGAAGAATCACAAAACTCTATCACCAATTTTAAATCCTCCTTTTTGGACGAGTCTGTCTTGATAAAACATGGATTTCTACTCATATAATATTTATTTCTCATAGTATTTTCTTTCCAGCTCCTCAATCTCCAACATATATAGCTTTCCCTACTCTTCAGCTTTTCTAGACTCTATGTTTACTCTCTTAATAACACAGTCAGATTTGTGTTTCAATTCAATGGGCATGTGAAAATGTTTTTCATAAACTATTCTATAAGGATAAATACTTCAGTTTTTTTGGAAGTTTTATATTACCAAAACATTTCTTAATGATTTTTACTCTATTCCTTTTTGTTGGGTTACACTTCTTTCTCTATAATATCTTTTTTCTCTCTATTGGAAACCTCTACCATCACATTAGTTTGTAGTTGGTAGGATCTGGAACTTTTGTTATATACTATATATTTCTTCATCAGGCCTTACATATTGTTGTTGTAGAAGTGGGTTAATTGGTCATTGATTATAGTTTGTGGTATTCCAAACATACAAAAAGTATTTTTCTTTAGAAACTCTATCATAGTTTTTGAATCATCTATTTGAGTAGATTTTTCTTCAGTCCACTTAGAAACATGGTCCAGAACCAAATGTATGAAGAAAAATCCAAATGAAAAACAAAATGGGCCAATAAAATATAATCCTCATACATAAAATATTTCCAAATAAATAAAATGTTTTTGGGTGTTTTTATTTATTTTTGGAATTCCACTAGTAAACTCAATGTTTGGACATTTTTTTTCAAAAAAATGTGAATATTTAAAATTTGATGGATAAAATAATAAAAATTCTAGAACATTTATATCTGTTAATTGAGTTCCAGAATTTCCTCCACAGGAAAGTGTGTAGAAAAAGGAATCACATACATAGCCACTTATTCAGGGATACACCACTTTATTACTTGATCACTATAGATCTTCCATAAATATAGTTCTTACCAAATATAATATTTTGATTCATATTTCAATTAAAGTAATTGATTTTTGGAAAATAATATGGGTACCATTGATTTGACTATGAAATACACTAAATTAGAATAACATGTAACCTGAGTGGATTCATATAGCTTCTCACTAGGAAAGGATTAATACCTGTTTTCTTTATTTTGTAGTTCTACCTTATCAATGTGAGACATTCTACTCATGTGTTCTGAAACCATATTCTCACAACCATTCTTGTCCTTAATCACAAAGTAGAATACATATAGTAGCAACAACCATATCCCTATCCCAAAATTTATATCATCCTTCTTGATCAAATACATGATATCCACATGCATATAAAAGATAATTACATTACTTACTAAAAAATAAGATCAATTTATTTCTAATTAAATGATAATAGGAAAAATTAATTATTCTCTATTATTGTATAATTGATATGAGCTCTATCTAGAGTTTTTGAAACATAGTATATCACTTGTGAGTTTCCCTAAATATTCAAGGAAATTAAAACACCTATGGATCTATTTGAATCATTACAGGGAATCTCAAAGGGGTGTTCCAATTATGTTGGGAATATTATGGGGGTGGTGGTTAAACTATCTTTTGTATTATCAAAAGATATCCTAAATGAATCATCAAAAACAACCCCAATTTATTTTTTGATTAGTTTAGTAAATGGAAAATAAATCTCACTAAAATTCTTAATAAACCTTATATAAAACTCAAAATGAAATAAAAATGATCTAATGTGACTCACAGTACTTGGATAATGCAGGCTAGACATAACATAAAATTTTCCCATATCCACTTCAATTCTATCTTTAGAGATTATGAGGAAAAAAACGTTTTATATTCTAATAAGAAATGGTATTTTTATAAAATTAAACACCAATTTTTCTCAATATATCTTTTTAACAAATTTTCTATACTTTCAAGGATGATTCGAAAATAAGTCTCATACATTGTGTGAACTCTTATAAGAAATACCTCCTTAAAATTATCAATTAAGACTGAGAAAATACACACCATAAAAAATTTAAAGGTACCTAGATCATTGAAAACACTAAAAGGAATATTTTTTTAAGAAATCATACTGAAGGGGAATTTGAAGGTGGTATTTTATTGGTCCTCCAGATAAATTGGAATAAGAAAATACCCGGAAAATCCATCAAGGGAGAAATAATGACCATCACTGCTAATCTCTCAAACATTTTTTCCAAAAAGGGTATTGGAAAATAGTATTAAATAGTCACATGGTTCAATCCCCTGTAATATATATGGAATCTATTGCTATTTTTTATTCATTTGGGAACTAACTCATTATTCTCATTTTCCCCAATTTTGTATCAATTTTTCTTTAGGATAATTCTTATGGGACCCAACCATTAGGAGTCTAAGATTGGATATATTATTCCATCTCTTAAAATTATTTATAATTATTTTTTAATATATCCATAATATCCAGTCAATGAATTATTTAGGATAGTCTCACTGGTTTGGAGTCATTTTCTACCAAAATCCTATGCATCCAGGTGTTAGGGATAATCGATGATATGTCTCATAATGTGAAACCAATTTCTGTAGAATCTTGTTTCAAAATATCAATCACTTGGTACTCTTTATTAGGTTTAAAATTATTTTTTTAATCACTGGTATTATTTCATTTTCATTTACATAGATATATTTAAAATTTCATGGAGGAAGTTTTTGTTTTTATTTAGATTATTTTCCAATGATTTTTTGAGTATGGAGTTCTCCATGTTGGAAAATATTACATGAAAATCATAAGTGTCAGTGGTGGTTTTGAAAAAATACTTAATGTATATTTTATCAATTTTAAAAAAAATTATATAATCAAAACTATTTTTATATTTAACTCATTTTCAATAAAAAATTTATAAAATTGGTTGGGTGTTTCAAAATATCTCCTAATATAATTATGTCTTCCAAAATTTTAATTTCCTTCATTGAAGAAAAAGATAATTCAAAATATATTAAGGAAAAAAATATTTCTCTTCATGTGTGTATTTTATTGAGTCAAGGATGTTGAAATTCACAATTTTTTTACAAAAACACATTGAATGTGTTCTCTTATTAACATCTATAATGGTTTTTGTAGTCTTGTGAAATGGCCTACCAATAATAATTAGAGAGTAATATTTACCTTTTCTTCCTTTCATGTTCAAGGTTCTGATATCTACAAGAAACAAAAAACTAGGTACACTAAAAAGAAAATATTCTAGAATACATATTTTTTAGGAAATATACACAACTACACAACTATATTTGAGTTTTCCAATTCATAGATATGAATAAACATAATAAGACATAATATTAATTGATTCCCTTAAACCACAAAGTACATTGGAAAAATTTAGCTCACAAATACTATAAGTAATAGAGAAGATACTCAAATCTTATAATTTTTAGAGGATGTTTTGGGTTACAAATTCAAGAAAAAATATTACCCATAATTACCTTGTAATTACATTCAAATGTTCTTCTCTTAGTATAAAAATCCTTCATGAATTTTTCATACCTTTGAATTTGGAAGATGAACTCTAGGAAAGGAATATTAATCTCCAATTTCTTAAATATCTCCAGAATCTCTTGTTTTAGTGTGTCTCCATTGGGTCTCTTGGGTTGTTTAGTAATTTTAGGGAAGAGTGGTTGGGGATAGTGTGAATCTTACATCTTGGATTTCCCTTTTTCTACCTTTATAGGGAGTGTTTCCATAGGCACTCCAGCTTCTTTTTCAGGGGAAAATTCATTAGATAAAAATTGTTTTCCACTACAAACTTCTTCTTGAGATAGTGATTCTTCATTTTTTACCACATTATTATTACTCTTTAATATAATAGAACTAAATTATTTCTTTTTGGATAGGAATTATTTAAGTAGGAAGTATACATGATCCTAGATTATTCAATTCATTGATGACATTCATAATCTGGTTGTACTATCCTTATAGATCCATCAATATTTATCCATGAGTGTTAAGGGTTGTTTATTGAGTAGTTTTAGTTTTGATAAGTTGTTTTAGTGACTTAATCATGATGGACTTTTGATTATTATCATGTTTTTATGTTTTCAATTGATGATAGAAACCTATTTAGAAAGGTGGGGTTGGAAGGACGGTTGAAAAACTTATTGGAATGGTGTTATTTGTTCCTGTTTGTTCCCATATCCAAACTAAGTATTAAATTGTATCTAAATAATTTTTTTATTTGTTGTTGTTGTAAATTCTAGTGGTACAAGGAATCACAACACTATATTACTTGAACTTGAGGGAATTAATTGATAAAGTGGTTATGAGAGTAATATAACTGGTAGAATTTTGGAGGAGTGGGAGTTGAGGATTCATATACCTTGTCCATGGCCAGATACCTCACAATTTACATGAGTAATTTAATTTAATTTTCTATAAAAAGTAATTTGGAACTTTTTTCCTTGTTTACACCTCTTAATTTATATCTTTTTCTAAACTTTTATGATTTTTGAGAGATCCTCTCAATCATATCTTTAGTTTTAGCAGGGTACTTGTCTTTTAATGCTCCTCTAAAGGAAGCATCTAGAATATTTCAATCATTTCCCATCATCCATAAGTAAAAGAATAAAATGAAATGTTGATATTCAAAAGGATAATGTGGGAATCATGTTTTCAAACATATTAATATTTTTCAAAACTCATAGAGAGTTTTTACACTAGATTGTTTAATCTTATAGATCTATTTTTTATTTAAGTGATCCTTGGGGTGGGGAAGTACTTCTAGAGGGATGAATTATATAGCCCATTCCATATGGTAACATAAATAAGATTGAGGATTTATATCAATTCCTTGGATGACCCTTTATGAGATAAGGGTAAAACCTTCTAGTTGAATTGATTTTATATATGATAATGGGATTTAAATTAATGAAAATATTCTAAAATTATCCTAGATTTCAGTTCGAGTCCTCGCCTTCCAAACCATAAATCATTGGTAGGAGGTGGGTTATACCGATTCTCAGTCAAAATTATTTTTTATTATTAGGTAATTGAATTATATTATCATTATTAAAATTAGGCGCATAAATTTATCTCAAAGTTCAATTTTATTATTCCTAATTTGTCACCATGTTTTCACTCTATAGAGTTACTTTGAAGAAAAAAAATTTGAAGATGGGGAACTTGTCAATGAAACTGTGAAAAATTCCCTTTTCTAATTTTCAGTTTTTTTAATGTTCATAATATTTCAAATATTGTTCATTAAACCTCTGGATCAAAACCAATGGGGGTGAGATGAACTAGATGTTGTCATTTGTTAAAATAAATTTAAAATAAGTTTAAAATAAAAATAATGTCCTCCTTTGAAATGGAACCAAGTCTAATAAGTTCCAGTCATGTGGACCCTGAAAAAATAATTTTTTAAATAAAATAAAAAGTAGTAGTAGTGGAATCAGGTTGTATATAGAGAGGATAATGCTATGAGTTTGTTTCTCATTTGTTTTGTGAGTTTGATTTTGTGACTATAGTGGATCATTGAATTGGTTTCGATTTTCACTATTAAAAACTAGCGGTAAAATTTAATTGGTTTTTAAATTTATATTTAGAGATAGTGAATTAACCTTAGATCATCCCCTTTCCATGACAATAATTTCATAATTCCATTTTATGTCTCTCATATTTTTATCTCTAATCGAGTGAAACCTCACATAGATTAAAATCTCCCAGAAGTATCATCTTGAGAAGATGAGTACAATGATCACTATAAACCCAAATCTCACTTTTCATTGTGATTGGATATATTCAATCACCATTCTATTAACTCACTAATTTCTATTTCATGTAGTGGAGTGAGTTTTAGTGGCCTATGTGGGAAATATAGAGATAGAAGAATGATAAATTTAAAGTGCTTAAGAATAAGGAAATATAATAAAACCTAAAAATGTTCAAATAAATATAGGGAGATTAATTAAAGAGAAAGTCTATTAGAACATTGAATTAATTTATAGGTAAGTATGATTAATATAATCGGCTCATCCATTACTGGGTTATTGTTCCATCATTGGAGAGTTATAGAAAAAGAAAAAGAAATAAAACAAGAACAAAAATTACAAAGTAAATTTGTTTTCACAATTGTGGAAGAGACCCTAGTTCTATATTGAACAGTTAATAT
This sequence comes from Viscum album, assembly GCA_963277665.1. Classification (NCBI taxonomy): domain Eukaryota; kingdom Viridiplantae; phylum Streptophyta; class Magnoliopsida; order Santalales; family Viscaceae; genus Viscum; species Viscum album. The sequence continues at coordinate 445,235 of CAUJRU010000558.1, read as the reverse complement.
TTTATAGATAAATAGTTAGATTTATTCAATATCTCATCTCTAGACATGTGATTTTAATGAAATTACTTTACAATGAACCCAACAAGTCTGAATCACTCCTAAAATTCTATGCCAAATTCCATCTCTTTAGATCACCACTATATGAACATATCGATGGTTGGGGTTTCTCCAATTCACCATACTGAAATATATTCTATTAAAAAATGATTTCCCCATGACCAAATTTTTTACTCATTCAAGATGGGTTGAATAGAACTGATTTTATTCTTCAAATTATTAGTGTAAGTTGTATTATGTTTGGGGGAAGGTGATGATGAAGGTGTTGTGATAAAGCTTTAGATTTTTTTTGGAATTAGAATGGGCCTACATGCTTGGATTAATTGAGTCAGGGATTGGGCTTAGAATTTCCTTGCAGTTGGGAATTGAAATATTATAAGTATTATTGGATAGTATTATACCCTAATTAAGGTTTATTCCCACTCATCAGGTTCATCTTCATTTGATCTCAAATTGTCCAATGGTTAAATATACTCAGATGCAACTCATCATCTCCAATACATTTTCTCAACTTTAAATAGTAGAAACAACATTTCTTCAAACTTAGACTAAATCTAACATGGACTCAAGTGATTCTTCTTCAACTTGGCAGACCTTTGGTTTTCTATTCTCCATGTTTTTTCATCAGAGACATTTTCCATTCAAGTTCATCACTTTTCAACAAAAATATTATTAGAGCCTAAAATCGAACACTTGTAGTGAGCCTCTCAATATATCCATAGCTGAAATGTTAGGAATTAACCTTGTAACAACATTCACCATCACTAAATAAGGAACAAAATGTAGGATGCATGAAAAAACATTCCACCACTTTATCATCATGTCAAACTTTTTCATCCTTTGAATTCATCTTCAATAGCATAATTGGGTTTTCTACAATAATGGAGAGTCAGTTTCTAGTCTGGATCAATTCAAATAGTGAGATTCGATGGATACTTATTTGGCTTCTCCATTTAGGTACATCTCACATTGGCTCATCTGGATTCATCATCTTCAACATGTAAAAGTAGGAGGGGTTGAGGATGATGGATCTGTTCATGATTTCATTGAGGTGTTTGATTGAGCATATGGGGGGAAGTGTCAAATGAAATTTTTATCTGAGAATTGGGAGTGTGCAAGGCCCTTTCCTTCATTGATCACCACCTATAAATGGAACAATACTATAAAAATGAAAAAAAATTGTTGATTCTTCATCTTACCAAATTAGTACTTATTCATCAAAACATGGATCATCAACATCAATGATTTTCTATTCTAGAATGCTCAGTCTCGATCGAGACATTCTTCCTTCAGGATCCATCAAACATCACTTGATAAAAATATGGTTTTCCCCTCTATTTGTTTATCAATTACTTAATCCTACATTGGAAAACACAGCTTCACTTGGATTTGTATGCACAACCTTGGTTCAAGGATATCATTGATCTCGCTTCTTCTCTGGTGATATTATTTTGATTTTGGCCTGAAAGTGCATGTTTTGATATTCTTTGGTCTCTCAAAAATCTCAGTATTCACCCTCAATCAAACTCAGGGGTTCCTCATCCTCAGTGATATCGGTAAATCATCTAGTGTGATCAATCTACATCTTTTTCAAGCTTTGCATGGTCTCAGTATCTTGGTTGAAGCTTATATAGCACAACAACATGTTCTTGTTATGATCGGCATGAAGGATTTTGTTCATGACTAACATTTTCTTAAATAGAGTTTCCTTACTCTAGATTTTATTGAGTTAGAATATATGAAAAGGAGTTATTATGGTCAGTTGGTTGAGAGAATATCACTTGGGTATGGAATATTATGCACAAGATTCCATGATCGATCTCCATGTTTCACTTGTGATTGACCATAAAAATGGAGAGACAATTTTGGTTGATGTTGAAGTTGGAGATCATGATTAAATCATGCCTTTGAAAGAAATTCATCATATGGTTTCCTTTCACAGGAGACGACGTAGTTGATCCTTTCCATTAGAATTTTTTTAGTTACTTTATCAACTACATGAGGATGTTTTTAAGGTAAATTAGGGACTTAGGAAAAATTCATGTTAGTCATCATAAATTCTTTAGGTTTTCATGAAATTTTTTTAGGCCTTTAAAAAATTTGGGTCCAACCTACACAACACACAAACGCATTTTTTTATTGTGGTAATTTTCCAATTTCAAATATAAATAAAATTAAATTTATTTTCAAACATCTGTATTTAATTAAAAACAAAAAATGTGGTATTCAAATAATTCCAATAAAATTTATATTTGGAGTTTTCTAACACTTGAATGTCAAAAATTATTTAAGCAGTCAAATATTAAATAAATAATCATGTGATCAGTCAAATTTCAAAATTGCCTTCTCCAATCAATAATTGATTGAGTCATTAAAAATCATTATGATATCCTTATAACACTTGATTTAATTTCTTATAAAATTAATGTGTAATTATCCAAATTAAATGAGTAAAAAAATTAAATGTCAATATCAGAGAATGGATTTTTCTATGTTTATTCAAAATTGATCAAAACTATTTTTAATCAAAATTTACATCCTTTAAAAAATGAAGTATCAAGTATCCAAAAATCAGTGTATGGATTCATTAATAAAATTAAAATAATAATAATCTACTAAAAATAAATATTTAAACTAGTTTTCAATGAATTAGATAATATCAAAATGTGTAAAAAAATTAATTATTTTTTGTGAATTTGAGTTAATTTATGTGTACATTTCAATGAAAAACATATGAGTTTGTTGAAAATTTGGTGTAAAACCCTGATATTTTAAAATATGAACGTCCTATTAGATAGTGTATATAACATGAAACCCATAGAATATAAGATAATTTAACACCTTGATACATTACAATAAATTTATTTTTAAATGAATTCAATCTTTACAATAGCTTTCAATGCAAGAAACATTGGGTTTGAACAAAACATGATACTCTATTAAAATGTTATTATTTAAACATGATTGTTATAGCCTAGAAGTTAAGTTGGAATGTATGAATATAAATAAATAAATTATGGAAATTATATGGTTTAAACATGTGTAAAATAACTAAAATGGGTATATATTTATTATAAATAAAATAATAACCATTTTTTAAGGAAAAAACATTTCCTGAAAACTGTATTTTTATGAAAGGCATATTAGTCACTCTTCATTCACATAATTTAAAAATAATTTTTAGAATTTTTAGAATATCTATTTGAAAAAATTGAATCAATTTTTTTAATATACATTTCAAAATTACTTATGGGTGATATTTTGAGAATTTTCTAAAAAATATTAATTTTTGATAAATAGTAAAAAAATACATATTTTTATTGAAAAATGAATTTTTGTTTAAATTATTTATATGATTATATTATATTATAATTTAACAAATTTATGTTATATTAATAAATTTTATATTTAATTTTGATATAAAAACTTTTAATCATTTGAAATCTTTTCTTTGGAAAAACCATTTTTCGATGTGTCTGTGGGTTTAATTTTAAATTGAATTATGCCACTTCTATTAATTGAAGTTATAAAAATGGATTCCATATTTGGAATAAGAATAATTTATATTATATAATATGTAAAAATTAATTTTTTTCAAAATAATTAGTGAACAAAATAATAAATTAATTAATGTGGTTAAGGTTAAAGCGAGGTTTTGCACATTAAATATGCCTATGATAAAATTAATTTCCCACACATATAGAATTTTTATTTAATAAATTGTATATAATATTTATAATAAATTTTTTAAAATTATCTAATAATTATCATTTAAATTTTAGTCTTAATGGTTAAATTAACTTGGTAAAAAAAAGATACAAGTTATCGTGGTGAAAAATAAAATGGTAAAAATTAAGTAAACTTAAAGGATAATAAATAAAAGGTTAAAAAAACATTTTCTGTGGTGGAAGTTTTTATAGACAATTTAATCAATAAACCCATTTAATTATCAATTTTTTATCCACTTTGAGTGATATTGAATTCCCATTATTGAATAGTTTCAGGTATTTAAAAAAGTGCCACTCCTCACCAATTATAGATGGGAACTCACTCCCCTATTATCTTCAAACCTCTGAAGACATTGTGATTGAAAACCCCCTATAAAATCCATCCCCAATATCAGTATACATTTTATATATCTTTTTTCCCAAAATACCAACCCTAGGGTTCTTAAGAAGAGATCCAAAGGAGGTATCTCTATGAGAGGGTAATTGTCTTCAATAAGCTCATTATTTTTCTTTCTTCTTTTACAACATTAAATTATGTCTTAAAACAAATAATATAATATCATAAGTATCTACCATACTTAGATATTATTATGATTATGGAATAATATATATCCATATCCTCTTCAATCAAATGGAATATGAAATTGTTGATTGTGTGCACGGTGGACTACTGCCTCATGAATTGAGGTAACTCATTTTCCATAAACACATCTCATGGTTGCATATAATGATGGATTTTTATATGTATAATATTTATAATAAAATTATACTCATGAAGATATAATAACACATATATCTTCTTAATTTTAATTCCATTCAATGTACGATAACGCCGCTCGTGTGTACGGCAGACTACCACTTTGCAAAGCGATGTGATTCATTTTTTAGTAACACTGTACAAGAGAAGTAATGAGGATAAATTTAATGAATATATTTTATAGATATGAAATAGTAAAAATTTTAAAATTTTAAAATATCATACAATTACTTACACTTTCATCCTTTATGGGAGTAATATCATAGCATGTGCATACGTACGACCTATAATCTCCATGTAGAGATGTGATTCATTTTCTATGTCCAAATTTCATGAATTATACTAAGGATGTATCTAATAAAAAATAAATAATATTTGTAACATTATTATAATTCAATACATGATGTATTTATATCCTATATATAAGAACAAAAACATTCATGAAAAACTACACATGAGAAAACAGGGAAATTAACACTCAAAATAATGAAAATAATGAAATATTATTAACAAAAAGGTGGTAAAATTTTATAACATGATCATTTATGGTATTATATATATTATTATCATTCTTAGAGATATTTATAATGATCTTTCATTTCTTATACATGAGTTTTTGACACATACAAATGAAGTTGAACCTGAGGAAATGGATTCTCATCTCACTTTTACTTTCATGATACACACACCATATATATTCACCATGTATTCATTTATGTGGTTCATATTCTACCTGTTTTGATATTTTATATCATGATTCTATTTATCATTATGGTACTTAAAATTTCATTTTAATATATTTTTTTCATAGGGCTTATTATTTAAAAGTTTCCAAAGTGGTAAAGGTTTATTTCAAAATATCATCATTATTCGGAGTTATATTTTTATTATGTTTCCCTTGGGGGAATTTTTTCGTATTAATATCATAAATAAAATATATTTCCTTATTATATAGTTATTAAAGAAATTTTTCAAGTAATATTAAAATATTTACACTCATTCGTACTTAAAATGATTGATAAAATTTATTCAAGAAAATATGGATTTATTTTTCTCTTCGTTCATAAATCCTTTTTCATCGTAATCCATATTTTATATAAAAATTAATTTTTTTAACATTTTCAAAGATATTTATTAAAAAAATTACCAATTTTTAAATTTTTAATTTTTTAAATGAATCTTCATGTCATTTTTAAAATAAGGCTTGTTTGGATTTTATCATAAATGTAAAAGGATTCATCATTTTAACGTGTATGAAAAGAATTTAATTTTTTAATGTTAGGAATAATCAATTTTCTAAATATTAATTTATAATTTTAAAATTTTATTTTCAAAAAAAATAATTTTCCATTTTTTGAACTATTAGCTTTCAAAAAAAATCAAAGTGAAATTGTTATTTTACTCAAAAATGTTTTTAATTACATTCTTATAGTATTTTTATTCACCAACCATGTCAGAAATTTATTATACTTATAATCCAATAGGGATATGTTTCATTGATATCATCCTTATTATTTATTTTTATGGTATAACATTATTTTGACTAATAATATATAATTTTATTACCATTCACTATATTACTCTGGATGATTTACAATTGAGTTTATCTAGTTAAGGTAAGTATTATCATTTCATAGGTTTGTTTTTCAATTTGAATTTTTATTTTGATTATATTTCACTCCTTTAATATGAGTAATAAATTTGATTTGGTAAGTGATATTTGGGGCCTAGTTATAGATAGACCCTTGATGCATCGACAGGTCTCACGAGAAAAATAAATTGGCCAAATTAGAATGGTTTTTAACAATATATTTAAATTATATTATCAAAGGTCTTAACAGTATGTTTAAGATGTAAAACATTATGAATTCCATTATTATAAGATTAGTCATTGATGTTCGCATGATCATTTTATTAGTTATGACATACATGGTTAAGTTTCTAGTTCAAGTGATTGGTTATTTTTCATTATTTGATCGCCATTTATTCCAAACATATTATTATCAAGTTATTGTTTAAATGGAATTTTTTTACTTATTCATCAAAAAATATTGATTATGATAATTTATTCATGATAGATTCCATAGTATTCTATCCCTTACTGAGCATATGATCACACCCATTTATTATTTTATATTTCCCCTAGGTTAGTAGGATTGTTTTATAATTGACATGTGGGGATATATTGATGGGAAATATGGTGTTCTCAAAGAAAAAACTTTGTGCATTTTGTGTTATAAATTGTAATGTGAAGTTAATGTATGTATCTAGTTTAAAAATATTAGTAAAATATTCAGTACTTTAGGATGTGATTCCTTGTATTTAGTTCCGATGTAATAATGTAACCATCGACTCTGGGTTTCTAGGGTCTATGACTTTATAGTTGGTATTAGATTAATTTTTATACAAATCTTGGGTACTGGATTTTGGAAAACAAAGACTAAGGAATATATACCTATTATATACTTTTAGGATAAGTATATAATGTAAGGACCTGACCCCAGTTGCCTAAATCTAGTGCCTTGTTTGATTACATTGGCATACATACAAGGAATATGAATCCCAAAGGACTGATTAGTTTATTATTATTGGAAACAAGATTCATACATAAGTTCAATATTACAACTTGAAGAGAAATACAATATGGAAACTCCATAGACAACACCCATAACTCCCAGGTTATTTCAGCATTTCATTCATAATAAACTTCTTCATGTCCTGAAAAAAATGATACATAAGGAATGGGTGACCTCAAATGCCCAGTAAGAGTAAGCAATATAGTGGAAGATAGTATAACCATAAGACATGATGTATAATTGAAAACACATTCCTTTAATAATAAACATGAACACATTATGGCAGGAAAATGAGCAGAGTAAATAATGACATAAGAAATCATAATCATGGGATTCTACTAATCGAATAACCATACAAAATATCAATAGATGAACTCATAGCGATGGTATGAATACTTCCGGACATTCTGAAACATTTTTTCAATGCCTTGGCCAAGACGTCTAAAGATTAAGGCCTCGGCCAAAATCCATATCACATTGGGAAGGGCCTCGTCAAATTCCCTATCTAGTTGTCTCATGTGACCTATAGATGCGTCTAGGGGCTATATCGGGCCCCACCCATCTCATAATAATTCCAATGCATTCCTCATATGATCAGGGATAAACATTAACAACATATAAATTCATATTTAAACTATCAGATGAAATCTACCTATCTTTACCCAACCATTAAACATAAAACACTAACCATTCTGGGTAATATGGTTAATGGTTTTAGGATAGATCATCCACAATAGAGTTAGACATAACCATTAAATAAAATATGGTAGATGAATTCATAAATTATTAAACCCAATAATACCATGGAATCAACAAGAGTGTTGAATTAGATTAAAACACTCTTATAAAATAATTAAGCAATTCTGGAGATAAATATTCATTTATTTTGAAAAAAAGAGTTCTTTTGGAAAAATCTTCGTATAAAACCAGAAGTGAAGTAAGATAGTATTTTCATAATAAAATTAGTGATTTTATAAAGACAATGGTTTCAAAAAACAGATTATAGTGTGCCCTTGAAAATAGGTAGAATTTGCAAATTCCCTTGAATCAGGATTGTATTTTCGAAACAATTTTGAATGTTCATTTTAAAAAGTGTAACTATCCATAAAATAAGTAAGGATTATGGTTTTTAAACATATATATGATTCTCACACAGAATATAGGAGGAGTAAATAACAATACACAAGATTTTCATTGAGGTATTTAGACAATGAAAGTATCCTGAATGAAAATGGAAGTTCGGGTGGAAAACCCTTACCTTAACTCCGAACGTGTTCTGCTCTTGTACTAATGTTCATGGAATATGAAATTATACTTATTAATAACATATTTTAGAACATATTATACTTTTATTTAGTTTAGTATAATTCTGGTTAGTTCATTTATGTCTTTATTGATTAGTTATTGTATTGACTTTCGTCGTTTCGGAGTGTTCGTTTATCTTATTTTCATATTCGGTTCACCTGTTTTTAAGTAATGAAGTGGAATGGATGTAAATATCCAGAATTGAAATTATATATTATTTATGAACATAAATAGGTCTTATTTTTCATTTATATAACTTGGTTACATGTAACAAGGATGAATTATCATATAAAACTTTAATGATAATTGTTTCGGTTAATTTGGGGGTTTTGATTAAAACGAACTCATTTTTCTTAATAACATAACATCATTTGAACTAAGGGATTACAGAATATTAAAAAGGTTATATTATATATAATAATCTGGTTCAACCATAACAAGAATGGTTTCATGACCAGAATTTAGAATGATAAATGAAATTGAAAGTCAATCGTCCTTGAATGTGTAAAATTGACACATCTCGGATGGTGTTCTTTCTACTATTATAAAAGAAGGTAAAATGGGGAGATGATTATAACTTATTCCACTATCATGAAAACATTATAGTACATATAAGGTACCATATTCATCAAAAAAATTGTATAAATAGAGGTAATAGAAAAATAAAACAAAAGAACTTGAAAGGAAAGACAAAGAATTGAAAAGTGGAATTTACCTCTTGAACCAAACTTCCTTTAGAACCTCATTAAGGGAGAGGTATTGGTATTATAATGTGACAAAAGCTTTCTGGACGTGGGAGAGGAGGTTGGGAGGGTATTTTTCCAGAATTTGGAGTAGGTACGAGGCTTGAGAGGGGTGATTGGAAGAGGGGTGAGAGGGGGTTTTTATAATGGAGGAGAGAGGGGGTTTCTTAATATAAAACTCATTAATTTATTATTTCTTCACAAGACAAGTAATAGTAAGTATTCCATGACCAAGAATAGTACTTTTATCATGATAATTCTGATTTAGGTTGGTGAAATTATCCATTATGATAGGAATAGTCTATTTATCTTATAATATATATATACGGTAAATTACCATATTTTACTATTCATCAAAAAATCAAGTATTTCATAACAATAGAAAAAATTCACCCTAACCATTTTTTGACATGTAGAATCCAAAAATGAATTCCATTTTTCAAAAATAATTTTCTAAATATTATTAATTTATGTTTTAATTCAAAACATACTTTATTATCAAAAACTAGTCTTAAAACATTCATTAACTTATTCTAAAATATAGGTATATCATACTTTCAACTTGAATATTATTTATATATTATCATAGGTAAGGTTACTATTCATTATGTTATATCACTATTCATAAGGGTATGTTACTATTCATAAGGGTAGGTTACTATTCACCAAAAATTAATTTCTCCTTCTTTGACTCTAAATAACTTACAGATCGCGATTTTGTATGTTGGTTTTTTTAAATTCACATCACAGAAGTGACAAACTTAGGTTTTAAGGGTCCCATAGCACTTAGTATTTAATGTGATTATAAAATATTTATAAGAAATTAATTTCCTTTAAAAAATATTGGGTCGTTATATTCTCTCCTCCTTATAAAAATTTCCCCCTCAAAATTTGATTTACAATCTAGGCCATGAACAGGTGGGGATACTTCTCCTTCATTGATTCCTCTAGTTCCCAAGTTGCCTCTTTATACTTATGGTTTCTCCATAATACCTTGGCCAGATGAGTAGTCTTTTTGTGTAGAACTTTGTCTCTGGGATCCAAAATTTTCACCAGCTACTCCTTATAGGAAAGATCATCCTACAACTGTACCCCTCTAAAGAGAGTACATGTGAAGGGTCTGGTATGTACTTCCTCAAGAGGGATACATGAAAGATGCCATGTACCTTTCACATGGTTGGTGGAAGTGCCAGTCGATATCCCAAAGCTCCGACTTGATCAAGGGTCTCGAAGGGGCCAATACACTTGGGACTTAGCTTTCCCTTCATCCCAAACTGAATGACCTTCTTCCATGGAGATATGCGTAGAAATACTAGATCTTCTACTTGGAATTATAGGTCTCTTTGACAGTTATCTACATAACTCTTCTATCAACTTTGGGATGCCTTGATATACTAATTAATGGTTTTCCCCTTCTCCTCCATTTCCTCAACCAATTTAGGTGCTAGAAGATTTCGCTCACCGACTTCATCCCAAGACGCCAGTGTTCTACACCTTTTCCCATAAAGGGCTTCATATGGTTCCATACGGATGCTCGAGTGGAAACTATTGTTGTAGGAGAATTCAACTAGTGGAATATGTTGGTCCCATCCTCCTTTGAATTCCATAGAACATTCCCTCCACATGTCTTCCAGTGTCTGAATAGTCCGCTCGGATTGTCCATCAGTTTTTGGGGGGTAGGCAGTGCTCAAACAAAGATCAGTATCTAGGCCCTTCTGAAGACTTTTCTATAATCTTGATGTAAAACGTGGATCAAGATCAGAAATAATCGATAGGGGTACTCCATGAAGTCTCAAAACTTCATTAACATATAGTATTGCTAATCTTGTGAAGTTAGCTTTGTACTATGCAACATTCTAATCTTCCTTCTGCCACAGATTCAAGAATTGTCTCTCCATATCTGCACGTTGCTCACATGGGAAATATTTTTCTAAGAATATTTCCATAAAATCCTTCCAGTCCATCTCTTCTATTTCTTCTTCATCCTGTGTGTTTTGGATTAATGGCCACCATTGATCTGCATCTTCCGATATACAATATACTTCCATGACAACCTTCTCTCTTTCATTACATCCCAAAACGAGAAATATCTTCTCGAGGGAACATATCCACTTCTCTGCCACAAAAGGGTTTGTAGTCCCATTGAACGATGGAGGCTAAGCGATCTAGAATAGATCCTCCATGTGGTGGATCCGGATTCTCCATACGGGTAAGGATATTATTCATAACCTGATTAAGTTGTCCTAGTATATTTATGAGTTGCTCAGCACCAGTCACAGCACCAGATCCAACATCATTATCTTGCATCGGAAGAAAATCCCTACAAGGGACACGTGTGTTCGTGCGGTTTCCATTCCTTACACTTGGCTCCATCTCTAGATAATGTAATACACTAGGTTAGGTTATGAATCATAATGTATAATATTACCTTAACAAAATAATTAGAAAAAAAATTGAGATCCTATGAATGGTTAATCCCATTTTCACAAATATGGTTTCATTGAGAAAAATATTTTACATTAAAATCCATCCTAAGGGAATGTAAAGAAAATTTGAATTATCCTAAGAATATCCCCTAGGAGTGTCGTAACCAAGAGTGCAGCAAGGACCATTTTCGTGGAACAGTTCTCATTCGAGTCTAGATCAAAGCAGTGTTTTTTGGTTTTACACCTAGATACATCTGTGGCAGAGCCACCTCTACTTGCTCGTATCCAGAAAGGGATGTATTGCTTGATATATCCACATAATATATTCCATACCAAAATACCATGACGTTATTTTATGTGTATCCTCAAATAACAACATAGGTACTCTTCCCTAATTCTACATTTTCTAAATCTAGTTTCTAAGTATTCTACTAAACATTCTCTGATACCAACTGTAAGGACCCGACCCCAGTTGCCCGGAGATGGTGCCTTGTTTGATTACGTTGGAATATATACAAGTAAAACGAATCCCAAAGGACCGATTTGTTTAGTATTATTAGAAACAAGATTCATATATTTGTTCCATATTACATCTTGAAGGGAAATACAACATGGAAACTCCTTAGACAACACCCATAACTCCTAAGTTATTTCATCATGTCATTCATAATAAACTTCTTCATGTCCTAAAAAAATGATACATAAGAAAGGGGTGATATCAAATGCTCAGTAATATTATGCAATATAGCAGAAGATAGTATAAAAATAAGACATGGTGCATAATTGAAAAGACATTCCTTTAATAATAAACTTGAACACATTAATGCAGTAAAATGAGCTGAGTAAATAATGCCATAATAAAACATAATCATGGGTATTCTACTAATCGAATAACCTCATGAAATATCAATAGATGAACTCATAATGATGTAATGCATAATGTCGGACATTCTGAAACATTTTTTCAAGGCCTCGGCCAAGACGTCTCATGATTAACGCCTCGGAAAAATCCATATCACATTGGGAAAGGCCTCAGCTAATTCCCTATCTAGTTGTCTCATGAGACCTACCGATGGATCTAGGGGATATATAGGGCCCCAACCATCACATAATAAGTCCAATTAATTCCTCATATGAGCAGGGATAAATATAAACAACATATACATTCATATTGAAACTATCATATGAAATGTAACTATATTGCCCCAACCATTAAACATAAAACACTAACCATTCCGAGTAATATGGTGAATGGTTTTATGATAGATCATCCAAAATAGAGTAAGTAATAAACCATTAAATAAAATATGGTACAGGAATTCACAAATGATTAAACCCAGTAATTCCATGGAATCAACAAGAGTGTTTAATTAGATGAAAACACTCTTATAAAATCAGTAAGCAATTCTGGAGATAAATATTCTTTTCTTTTGAAAAGAAGAGTTATTTTGGAAAAATATTTTTATCAAACCAGAAGTGAAGTAAGATAGTATTTTAATAATAAAATTATTTATTTTATAAAGATAATGGTTTCCAAAAATAGATTATTGAGTTCCCTTGAAAATAGGTAGAATTTGAGAAATTCCCTTGAATCGGGCTCGTATTTTCGAAACAATTTTGAATGTTCCTTTTAAAATGTGTAAATATCCATAAAATAAGGAAGGATTCTGGTTTGTAGACACATATATGATACAAACACATAATATATGAGGAGTAAATAACAATAAATAATAGTTTCATTGAGGTATTTAGGCAATGAAAGTATCCCGAATGAAACTGGAAGTTCGGGTGGAAAAACCCTTACCTTAACTCCAAATGTGTTCCTCCTTGTACTTAAGTTCCTGGAATATGAAATTATACATATTAATAACTTATTTCAGAACCTATTATACTTGTATTTAGTTTATCATAATTCTGGTTTGTTCATTTATGTCTTTATTGATTAGTTATTATATTGACTTTCGTCGTTCCGGAGTGTTCGTTTCTCTTATTTTCATATTCGGTTAACTTGTTTTTACATAATGAAGTAGAAGGGATGTAAATCTCCATAATTGAAATTATATATTATTTATGAACATAAATAGGTGTTATTGTTAATTTATATAACTTGGTTACATAAAATGAGTATGAATTATCATATAAAACTTTAATGGTAATTGTTTCGCTTAATTTGTGGGTTTTGATTACAACAAACTCATTTTTCTTTATAACCTAACACCATTTGAAAAAATGGATTACATAATCATAAATAGGTTATATTATATATAATAATCTGGTTCAACCATAACAATAATGGTTTCATGACCAGAATTTAGAATGATAAAAGAAATCGAAAGTCCATCGTCCTTCAATGTGTAATATTGACACATCTCGGATGGTGTTCTTGCTACTAGTATAAAAGAAGGTAAATAGGGGGAGATGATGATAACTTATTCCACTATCATGACAACATTACAGTACATATAAGGTACAGGAGTCATAAAAATATTTGGATTAATAGAGGTAATAGAAAAATAAAACAAATGAACTTGAAAGGAAAGACAAAGAATTGAAAAGAGGAATTTACCTCTTGAACCAAACTTCCTTGAGAACCTCTTTAAGGGAGAGGTTTTGGTCTTTTAATGAGACCAAAGCTTACTGTACATGGTAGAGGAGGTTGGTAGGGTATTTGGACAGAATTTGGAGAAGGAACAAGGCTTGAGAGGAGTGATTGGAAGAGGGGTGAGAGGGGGTTTTTATAGTGGAGGAGAGAGGGGATTTCTTAATATAAAACTCATTAATTTATTATTTCTTCACAACACAAGTAATTGTAAGTATTACATCACCAAGAATAGTAATTTTATCATTTGAATTCGGATTAAGGGTGGTGAAATCAGCCATGATTCTAGGAATAGTCAATTTAGCTTATAATGTATATATACGGTAAATTACCGTAATTTACTATTCATCAAAAAATCATGTTTTTCATAAAAATGCCAGAAATTCACCCTAACCATTTTTCGACGTGTAGAATCCAAAAATGAAGTCCATTTTTCAAAAATAATTTTCTAAATAATTTTTTTTTAATATTTAATTAAAATCATAATTTGTTATCAAAAACCAGTTTTAAAACATTCATTAACTTATTCTAAAATATAGGTATGTCGTAATTTCAACTTGAATATTATTTATATATTGTCATAGGTAAGGTTACTATTAATTAGGGTATATCACTATTCATCAGGGTATGTTACTATTCATAAGGGTGGGTTACTATTCACCAAAAAATAAGTTTTCCTTATTGGACTAGATAAATTACTGATCACAACTGTGTATGTCGGATTTTTGAAATTCATATCACAAAAGTGACAAACTTTTGTTTTAAGGGTCCCATAGCACTTAGTAGTTAATGTGATTTTGACATATTTAAAAGAAATTATTTTTCCTTTAAAAAATATTGGGTCGTTACATAAAAGAACATCCTAAAATTTTGGTGAGGAAGATATTATGTGGTTTTCCTAAGAAATATCCATGTATGGATATTATAAATGTACATGGTTCGATAATAGTTATACCTAGGGGTAATAAACCCAAAAAGGGGTGTATTGGGATTTGACTTGATCATCACCTGGTATCTGAAAACACGCCTTGTTGTTCACTTAGTTTGACACTCTTAGGGGATATTATTGGATTAATTAATATATTCTATAAAAACCAATATGAAGTATTTTAAAATATTGTTTTGATTTGGAAAATTTTTTAAAGAAACCATGTTTATGATTATGAGACTAACCATGCATAAATTTTTCAATTTATGTTAAGTGTTTACCTTGATTTTGGATAATACATTATAATACATAATGTTATGATCTAATAAAGTGTATTCCATTATTTATAAATGGAACATAGTATAAGGAATGAGAACCATATAAATACACATAATCCAATGACTAAGAATGATCATTTCATTTATGGGATTAAGAAATTATTTTAGAGGGAACTAGTTTCACAAACATTATCATCATACGGGGACATAGTATCATGTGATATCAAGACAGATAAATAAATATCTAAGTGTTAAGGCTTCAAAGGGAAGTAATAGATTAATACATATCAAAAAATATATTAAGGAAATAAGGGAAATAATGGGTTTACCATATGTGACAATTGTGGGAAGATACACCCTGATACTTCATTGAAGGGAATGTGAGCTTTCTATAAGTGTGGAGAGAAAGGCGAGCATGCTCATGATTGTAGGTTTAATAAATAAACCTTTTATATTCAGTGTTTCAACTATAAGGATGTTGGGAAATATGGAAACAAATTCCTAAAGTGTTAATGGAATATACCTTATAAGTAGTTAAGGGATCAAGGTCAAGATTATTCTGTTACTATGACAAAAGTGGAATAATTAAATTTATCATGTAACTTTTCTCAATAATTATGTCATAGGAGTATTTAATCGATGATATTATAGTTATATGAATTATTAATTGTATAAGTATTGTAATGAAATACTTTTCTTCAAATAATTGATAGTATATGTAAAATGGTTCTCATGAATAAGAAAATTTATTTAGGGGAAAGTTGAACATCTTAGAAAATACATGGTCAGGAGAAGATAACCCTTAATATGTTCTCAATGTTGAGATGATAATGACAAAGTTATTTTTATGGGATAGTATTGGTGAACTTTAAATTGGTTTATGATTTGATGGTTTATGTCATTATTGTTATATTTTACTCTATGTTTAGATTTATGGGATATATTGGACAACATGGAATTCTATTTTTGGAAGCACGCATAATTTTGTTATGGTTATATGGTGATCAAGGTATTAAAATATTGGGAATGTGACATTAAGTTACATTTATATTTTTTTTGGGAATATAATTTTTATTTAGTGACCTTCATATTTTTTGGACTACGAATTTGGTGAGACATATTATGGATGAGTCTTATGGATAAATATTTATGAAATGGATTAAGTTGAATTTTGTAAGTTATTATTGAGCTACTTGAATAAAATGTGATACTCTATTAAAATATTATTATTTAAACATGACCATTATAATCAAGCAGCTAAGATGGAAGATATAAATAGTAAATACTAAATTATGATAAATATATGTTTTAAAATTTTATAAAACAAATTAATTGTTAAAATATTTATTAGTAATAAAATAAAAACCATTGGAAAGAGAAATAAATATTTTCTAAAAATTCATATTTTTTTGAAAGGAAGATTGGTTGCGCTTCGCCCACATAATTTAAAATTAATTTTTTCAAATTTTAAAATATTTAATTAGAAAATAAACTTCATTTTTTATATATACATTTAAAAATTATCTATTGGTGAATTTTTTAGAACTTTTTGAAAATATTAATTATCATTAAATAGTAAAAACTACTAATTTTTATTAACAAAATCATTTTAATTTAATTTATTTACAAGGATAAATTATTTTTAAAATTATTTATTATAACATTCTGAATTTACTGACTACTAAATCATTATCTTGAACATTTGGTCACATGGTCTCAAGTGTGCCTCCCCATACTCTAGAGGCTGCCAACAAACTGCGAGGAACTAAGGTGGTGATAGAGAGGATACTATACCCTCATGATTAAAGTAGCTCAATGGAACATAAGATAACAAATAACAAAGAATAGAATAAGAATTAATAAATAAAGATATAGAAGTGAAAGAATATCATAAAATGAATATAAAAGATTTCCAATACCAAATTACAACAATTCATGCATTTCTAGATGATGATACATAAACTAAACAGTAGACATAAAATAGGAAAAAATATACAGTACAATACACAAATAAAGAAAGGGAAAAAATCCCCTATGGAGAACTCCATGTGAATACTGAGCTCCATCTCAGCCCTGTGCTCCAAACTCCTAAGTGCAATCAAGACAGCTCATGTAATAGTCCGTGGTCTTACGAACATGAGAACTACTCGAGTACCCCAGTTCAATGGAGGCCCCAACAGGGCGTGAGATATAAATCCCAATAGGATACGACACATGGTGTCTAAAAATGAATCTAGTCCATGATTATAAAGTAAATAAGTTTGTAGATAATAACAAAAACATTAAACAAAGATGAATAAATATATAAATACCAATCGGATAAGGTCTGAATAAGACACAAGACCGACTCTACCTGCTTTGGATTCAGGCTGTAATGAGTGACTGGCCGATAACAATATATATAGTAATAATATATATATATATATATAGTTATATATTTAATTCACCTATATAAACCTTGTTTGTGCAGACAAAAGTGGCTATATACCTGGATTAATAGGTGCTGGATAGACCGGGGTGTAACTCGGACATCCATGAATAGTTTAAATTAACCAATAAGATCAAGAAAAAAGTTAAATTCCCTATATCTCATAATGATTGGGATACATCATTCTAGTCACTTGAGATAGTGAGTGTGTTGTCTTGTCTACACTGGAATAGTAGTGACTGTGCCGTCATGTCAACAGTCAACAAGGGATATGGTGAATCCTTCCCAACATCCACATAGTATCACTAGTGTGAGATGTCATGTTCAACAACCGATGTAGGGGATCATGATACAATCGTTCTCAACAGAACCCTTACTATAGTGAACCGGCATTGACATTCTTGGATATTACATCATTTTAGATGAATATTTAGTACATTACAAAAATATAGGTCTAAGGACCATCATAGTTTAGTGTCTTTCGAAATATGGAAAATAAATATTCTATCCCGGTGAAAGACCTTCAGTAGCTCCCATAAAGATATTCACCTTTAGTAATTCAAAGTAAAAACCATCTCCATGCCCTGAGGAAAAGAAAAATAAGAAAGGGGTGAGATCAGATGATCAGTAAGGGTAAATAAATGAAATTCATAAGCATAAAATAGAAAAAATTGTATCGAACTTGAGCATAACATTTGAAGACCAAACACTACATATTAGAGAATTTAATAAAGAATAGAAGTTCATAAGACATGAATCACAAAGAAATAATTAATTTAGGACAAGGAAACATAACAAAGGATAAGACAAAGAATTTGGGGCATGCACATTGGTTTATAACATTGTGAACATGTATAACTAGTGGCAGGCTCACTCATTAAGTTAAGGATGTGAAATTAGGCCCCAGCATCAACTTTTGGACATGGAACCAGCCCATGAAAAATATTTTGAACATGTAATGAGGTTCATGTATAACCTTATTGACCTGAAACCAAGTCCATGCATAACATTTTGAACGTGTAATCAGGTTCACACATTACATAATGCACATGAAACCAGGTTGATGCATAAAATTCTGAACATGTAATCAGGTTCATGCATAACTTTTTGAACATGTAATCAGGTTCATGTGTAAACACATGGACATGAAACTAGATCCATACATGACAATGTGAACATGTAATCAGGTTCACACATAACCTTTTTGATGTGAAATCAATTCCATGCATAACATTTTTTACATGTAATCAGGTTCACTCATAACATTGTTAACATGTAATCTGGTTCACACATAAACTTATGGACATGCAACAAGGTCCATGCATAAAATTATGAATAGGTAATCAGGTTCACACATTACATTTATACGCATGAGTCATCCATATTTACCCATTTCATTGGAGGGATATATATTTCACACCAATATCATATTAAAATACTTCATGCATGAGGTATAAGATAATTAAAACATTCATCATATCATGACAGATAACAAGAGATAGGTTTTATAAACATCAAATAATAACCCATGAAATGAAATGGGTATCATTATCATTTCATCACATCATATCCTATAAAAATATATTGATTTCATAATTACTTTATGAATGCATAACTTGAAAAAGAGAAACGTATTTCATAAATATATAACTCGTGTGGAGAAAAAAGTTTCATAAAGACCATGACATTATGTATAACCCATTCATTGAAAGGATATGAAAGGAAATTTTATATCATTTCCTATAAGGTAATGGGTAACATTAATAGATTCCATCTTATACGGAAAATAATTTTGAAACATTTCTTGAGGAAAATAACCTTTCTTATAAAAAAAGTATTTTTAGTACATTAAACCATTTAAAAATCATTTCATGGGGAAATACCTTGAAAATTTATAAAGAAGACGTCAAGTCATTTTGAAAACCATTTCACTTAAAAATTAATTTTAAAAACATTTTATTAAATATTAACCTTTTAAAAATGCAAAGGAATCTTCAATGGAATGATTGTGGGTGAATCTGTACATGTCGTACAAGTTAAAAAGAATGTTCCTTTTACACGGTAAAAAGGTTAGAAAAATTCCTCATTGGGAAGAGGCAATCAGATTCATTTGAAGATATTTTTCAATGAAAAATTTGTATAAATGTCTTTTAAATACAATTTTATGATGGAACAATATTCATGGGAACCCTTTTTAGAAATCATATATTTCTGAACAAAGAGATGGTAAAGTCGAGCAACCTTAAAAATGAATTCTTAACTACCATATGTACCAAGGAGTAGAGATTTGGTACCAATATATGAGTATATTATGAATAACCATAGAATATGAATGTTAATTAATTTTCTTGAGTGATGGATCATAATATTTCATCCAAAGAAGTATAAACATAAACATTATCAAAAAAAAAAGATAGTCTCAATAAACACTTATAACATTGTGACATGGGATCATACTCTCCATGTAATAAAATGAAATAAAAATAAGTATAAAATATCATGAAAAATATATTCATGATATAACATGTAATATGGAAAAATATACACCTAAAAAAATTAGGTTCATAACAAAACATGAGTCTCAAAAAAGGAAAATTGAGACAAATCTGTTTTACCGATTAGTTAACTTTTGGGACTTAAACACCATGAAAAAAGGATCATAAAATGGATATTTTAATACCCATAAATTTAAGTTTAAGGGATATTGACTTAAATCCTGGTAATTACATAAACCACACAAAATTAAATAGTGGTGAACATGTCATGTATCTCATGAAAATTAAAAGTGGTATGAAACCCCCTTACCTTATGTCTTGACTCTCTCCGTATTCATACAATATTCCTATATAATAAATATAAGTTTATTTCACATATTTTACAGAAGAATATTCTTATAAATACTACCATATATGGTTTTATTATGACCTTATATTACCTTCCTATTAAAGATCCTAAGTTAAATTTTCACTTCAGGTACTATTTTCTTTGTTCTTCACATGTGTCTTAATTTGTTATATCATTGGTCCATATATATATATATATATATATATATATTGATATTACAATGTAAAAAATGATATAAATATTAGGTATATCTTTTATATGTGTATTTTAATAATCTATAGAATATAGGAGTATGAAATGGAATACACTATTCATGGATACGGTAAACCGTACGTACGCATGAATGTTGTTTCTATTTATCGTTGCCATACTGAAATAAAGTGTAACATCCCAAGTAAGTAATGAATAATAGATATTTTTATCTATGTCTATTAATGATTAAGATAGTGTTTTAGAGGCTTAAAATCAAAATAAATACAATCTTAAGCATGTAATACACTAATATTTTTAAAAGATTGTTTTACTACCTTTTGATGGAAAACCATTTTTGAATCTATCTTTTGACAATTTTATAAGCTATGTTTGTCCAAATAAACTTATTCTTTATGATTGGGACATCAAAATTTACTTTGTGTGAATTTTTGGTATTTTTCTGACAATGTTCATTTTTTAATGAATAGTGAAAAATACTGCATTTTACATCAAAACTGCTTCTTAATCTAATTTATTTATATTATTAGATTATCTTTTGAATTGTTCTTAATGTGTAATCTGAATATATTTTTACCATTTAATCCTATGGTGGTCATTGGAATCAATTTCACATTGAAATTAGACTTAAACTGGTGTCAATCTTTTGATACTTATTGTTTTATAAAAACACGCTATTTGCTCTGACAGCGGGAATTAATTATTAAATTAATTAATGTGACTTATATGTTTTGAATGTTGTAAAATAGACTTCATTTTTGAATTCGGAATATCAAATATAGATTAGGGTGAATTTTTTGTAATTTTCTGAAAAACTTCAATTTTTGATAAATAGTGAAACCACTAAGTGGTACTTATAAAAACTGATTTTCCATTTAAATGAAATTTTGCCATTATTGTGTTTTGAATTTCAAAAATCCGACATAAATGGTTGTAATTAAGAAGTAAAATGTGGTTCAATGGGATTAAAATAATTTTTTGGTGAATAGTAACTTATTAAGTTCTTAATCGCGATTAGTGGTAATTAGTGTAATTTAGGGTAAAAATGATATTATAAAAACATGAAAACACCATGACACATGTCCTAACCCTATTGGATGAGTCATGGCCGACCCAGACAACCCATGGGTCGATTTAGGGGACCCCATGGAGCCACTTGGGTGAGATAATGACTTTAATGCCTTTTTTTTAAATAAAGGTGAAAATGACACTAACATAAATTGTTTTACTAAAACAATTTTTAGAAGGGGTTATACTAATCATATGTTTGTCTATAAATATTCATTAGAAAGCTAAAACGATTTCCTACATCATATTATTTTTTTTATAATTTTTATACATTAAAAAAATTAAATTATTTATGACATCATGATGATGCAGCGATGACCTCATTATTTAACGATTAAAATAAAATGGAAAGATAATGTAATATCTAAGACCTACACTTGTACAAAAACTATTGGATGGGAATATTTATAAGCCTTATCATCGTATCTTAAAAATATATCAATGTGGGACCTTATAAATTCGAAACACTTTTGAAAATAAAATAATAGTTTCATGATTTCCAAAAGTGCCCCTCCTCTCCTCTTATAAAAGGAACTCACCTCTACCTCATTTCACACACTCCTCAAGCCTTTGGATCAGCCAAACCCTGCCCATTTACTCTCTCCACATCCCTCTACTCATACTATATGATTCCCTTTGGGCATAATCCTTTCAAAGGAAGCCTTTAGGCTCAAATCAAAAGGAGTTACACTTTTAAAGGTAATTCATTCTCTCATGTTCATTTGTTTTATTTTGCTTCTCCAACCCCCTAAACTCTTTTTATTTACTTCTTTCATAAAAAAACCAGTATATTCAATATACTAGGATGTTTTTATAAGATTTATTCTAGCTACACTCTCACACAACTACATCAAATGGTTAAAGAACATACGGTTTCTGTGGATGGCGAAATTCTGCCTCCCGAAACGATGATTGTTCAATACTCATTTAACACCTTCAAAGGTGGCCATTATGATGTCACTATTTTTATATATGATATATAATATGTTTATGTTTTCCTTAAGATTCTGTTTTTTTTCATTTTGGGCATACCTTTATGGTTTCCATTATGGGTAAACGCGATATCTTCATTTAAGGAAGTGCGGACTACCGCCCCCTGAAAGTGATTTGATTCGTTAATACCATATGTGGGATGTGTAAAGGATAAAGTTAATGATATTATATATGTTATTATACTGGAATTATAATATACTCTTATATCATTATGATTCCATTCCAGAAAATACGAAATAGAAATGGAAGTAGCGTTCATGCGTACGTACGGCTTACCGTCTCCATGAACGGTGCATTTCATTTCTTACCTCTAAATGTGATGTAATATTATAAATACATGTATATGATGAATATATATGATATATATGTTATACAAATCATTAATATTATTCTGGATATAACGAACCTTTGACCAAATTAACAACATGTAAGTGTAAGAAGTCTATTTTTGACTTAAGAACCAAATACCGACAAAATGAACATTATTAACTTAAATGATTACATGATGTTCATAACATGGTATAAAAGGAATAATGAACTTGAAAAAGGTTCTTAAGAAAGTAGATATTAACTCAAGTTTATTATTCAGGAGATTAAAGAACGATCGGGTCAAGTCGGATACGAGGTATGGGACTTCGTCTCAATCTCCTTCCATTGAGGCATATTTTATTTTATAAACAACTTTCTTTTATACAGTGTATAAACCCCTCTGACTTTTACATTTATTCAAAAGGAATATTTTTTATACGAAGAGTTTACTAAACGAAAAAAGGGAATGTTTTTGTCGTACGTTTGCGGCGACAACGACTTCTCCGTCGTCGTGACCGTTATTTGAGTTTCGGCTTCCTCTAAAAGCCATACCTTCTTTTTAAAAGAAAAATAAATACCATGTTTTACTTTTCTTTTGTTTTGGTATTGAAAATGGTTTTCATAATGTTTTTATATCAATGTGTTGTATTGATATCTTGTGATTGAAACGTGGAAATGTTATGTTTCCTTTATGCATGTTTTATGTGATACGATTATGTTGAGGTTCTTGGGCATTATTATGAAGACGGGTGGTTCCATGATAAACTAAGGGTGGGTGAGCCCGATATAGCTCTCCAATGCATTGGGTAATGTGAAGGAGTGAAACGTTAAGGTTTCTCCGAAGAGATTTAGGGAATATACTGTGATGGGTATTCCAAACGTAACCAAGAGGGTTACTCCCTACGTAATAATGTTATGAATGCCTCAAGTTACCTTTATGTCTTATGATTTCTATGATTTATTCATGATTTTATGAGGTATGTTAAAGTGCCTATGTTTTATATGTAAAGTATGATTTCATTCTTATGTATATATGAACTCATGTTTCCTTTCCATGTTTTTTTTATAACCCATACTGAGTTTTTATACTCATCCCAAGTTTTTGAAATGTTTTTCACAGGTCATGGGAAAGGTACATGATAAGATGATAGTGTCAAGGAAGTGTCAAGAAAGAATCCATGTTTTATTTTCAATATGATTCCACTGATGGGAAAAAGAATACTACATTTTATTGTAACCACTTTGTTTAAATGTGGGTTGTAATGCATGTTTTAAGATCTAATTACCTAAAACTCTAAACCTGAAAAGATCCTCAACGTGTAATCTTGTGATAACTCAAGATTATGTAAGGTTTAAGGCTGGGGCCTTATAGTTGGTATCAAAGGTCGGTTTAGATAACTTTAGGAGTTAGAATTATATTAAATGATTATCCAAAAATATTTTTTTTAAATGATATAGCATTTAAAGATTACCATGTTGCTTCACCTAAGGTATTTCAGTGTTAATAATGGTTTTTCGTAGAGGAAACAGAGAAGATTTTTTGTGAAGGAATACTGAGGGAAATGAACTTCCAAATCAGCATACTGAGATGGTCAGAATCAGAATTGAGCAGTTTATTGTAGTGATGGATCAGTTAAATCAGGTGATAAATGGTGGTTGTGTTATTGATGATATTTTGGTGTTTTCTAAAAGTAAAGAGGAGCATGAAAGACATTTAAGGGTTATCTTGAAAACCTTAAAAGAAAAGAAATTGTATGGGAAATTCAGCAAGTGTGAGTTTTGGTTGCACCAAATTTCTTTCCTTGGTCATATTGTTTCTAAAGATGGAATAACTGTTGATCCTGCAAAAAAAAAGTTGTGGAAGACTGGCCAAGACCCACAAATGTAACTGAGATTCGTAGCTTCCTTGGTTTGGTAGGCTATAACCGAAGGTTTGTTAGAAATTTTTCATGGTTATCTAGTCCAATGACTAAGCTAACTCGGAAGGGTGTTAAGTTTATCTAGACAAAATAATGTGATGATTGTTTTCAGGAATTCAAAATAAGATTGGTGAATGCTCCAGTTTTGGCACTACCTTCCAGGAATGGTGAGTTTGTTATATACAGTGATGCTTCATTGAAAGGACTTGGTTGCGTCCTAATGCATAATGATCAGGTAATTGCTTATGCTTCACAACAGTTGAAAACTCATGAGGTAATTTACCCTACACATGATTTGGAATTAGCTGCTGTTGTTTTTGCTTTAAAAATTTGGAGGCATCATTTGTATGGAGTAAAGTGTGAAATATATATTGATCACAAAAGTGTAAAGTATATATTCACTCAGAAAGAATTGAACATGAGACAAAGGAGATGGCTAGAATTAATCAAGTATTATTATTGTACAATTCATTACCATCTGGGAAAAGCAAATAAAGTGGCTGATGCTTTGAGTCGAAAAAGTAATGCTTCATTAGCAATGTTGCATTTGGAACGTGATCCTTTGGTTAAGGATTTGATGAAATTTGGCATAGAAGTTGTTGGTGCAGGAAGTTCTTCTATTTTGTTTCAGGTATCAGTGAGATCATCTCTATCAGATAGAATCAAGCAAGCACAGAAGCAAGACAGTGAGTTGCAGAAAAAGGTAGAGCTGGTTCAGAAAGGTAAGTTCCCTGAATTCAACATTGATAATGATTGCGTTTTGATATTTGGGAAGAGATTGTGTGTGCCTTGTGATTCACAGTTGAAGAGAGAGTTGTTATGTGAAGCTCATAGTTCTCCGTTTTCAGTTCATCCTAGCAGTACTAAGATGTATAGAGATCTGCAGGAGTATTACTGGTGGGATGGAATGAAAAGAGATATTGCTGATTTTACTATGAAGTGTTTGACATGTCAACAGGTTAAAGCAGAGCGGAAGTTACCGAAAGGGATGCTTCAGTCTTTACCAGTGCCAGAGTGGAAATGGGAGAATATATCCATGGACTTTGTTGTGGGATTACCGAAGACATCTCGAGGTAATAATGCAATCTGGGTTATTGTTGATCGCTTGACTAAATCTGCTCATTTCCTTTCTATACGAGATACTTTTTCCCTAGATCAACTTTCCCGTTTGTATCTTAAAGAGATAGTCAGGTTACATGGAGTTCCTCTCTCCATTGTATCTGATCGTGATCTCAGGTTCACTTCTAACTTTTGGAAGGGCCTTCAGAAGTCGTTGGGTACTGAATTAAATTTTAGTACAGCTTGTTATCCTCAATCAGATGGGCAGTCGGAACGAACAATTCAGACCTTGGAGGATATGCTACGAGCTTGTTCTATGGATTATCAGGGAAGTTGGGACCAACATCTTTCTTTGGTTGAATTTTCATATAATAACAGTTTTCATTCCAGTATACAGATGGCACCATTTTAGGCATTATATGGGAAGCGGTGTCGAACTCCAGCTTTCTGGGATGAAGTGGGTGAAAGGAAGTTGATGGGACCAGAAGTGGTAGAAGAGATGGCAGAAAAAGTTCAGCTGATTCAGAAGCACATGAGAACAGCTCAGAGCAGGCAGAAGAGTTATGCGGACAACAGGAGGAAGGATCTCTCTTTTGAGGTAGGTGATCATGTTTTTCTCAAAGTATCACCATGGAAAAGTGTGATGCGATTTGGTAAGAAAGGAAAGATGAGTCCAAGGTTTATTGGACCATATGAAATTCTAGAGAGAGTTGGATCAGTTGCATACCGGGTGGCTTTACCTCTGAGTTTATCTCAGGTACACAATGTTTTTCACGTTTCGATGTTGAGAAAGTATATGCCAGATCCATCTCATGTTTTGAGTCCAGAGGTAGTTCAGCTGGAAGAGAACCTATCTTATGAGGAACAACTGGTCTAGATTCTTGACCACAGGGAGCAAGTGTTACGGAATAAGGTAATTCACCAGGTAAAGGTTTTGTGGAAAAACCACATGATTGAAGAGGCAACATGGGAATCTGAAAATGCAATGAGGGATAAGTACCCCCATTTATTTGATAAGTAAATAAATTGTGGGGACGCAATTTTCTAAAGGGGGGAAGGATGTAATATCCCAAGTAAGTAATGAATAATAGATATTTTTATCTATGTCTATTAATGATTAAGATAGTGTTTTAGAGGCTTAAAATCAAAATAAATACAATCTTAAGCATGGAATACACTAATATTTTTAAAAGATTGTGTTACTGCCTTTTGATGGAAAACCATTTTTGAATCTATATTTTGAAACTTTTATAAGCTATGTTTGTCAAAATAAACTTATTCTTTAAGATTGGGACATCAAAATTTACTTTGTGTGAATTTATTGGTATTTTTCTGACAATGTTCATTTTTTAATGAATAGTGAAAAATACTGCATTTTACATCAAAACTGCTTCTTAATCTAATTTATTTATATGATTATATTATCTTTTGAATTAGTCTTAATGTGTAATCTGAATATATTTTTACCATTTAATCCAATGGTGGTTATTGTAATCAATTTCACTTTGAAATTAGACTTAAACTGGTGTCAATCTTTTGATACTTATTGTTTTATAAAAACACGCTATTTGCTCTGACAGCGGGAATTAATTATTAAATTAATTAATGTGACTTATATTTTTTGAATTTTTTAAAATAGACTTAATTTTTGAATTCGGAATATCAAATATATCTTAGGGTGAATTTTTGGTAATTTTCTGAAAAACTTCAATTTTTGATGAATAGTGAAACCACTAAGTGGTACTTATAAAAACTGATTTTCCATTAAAATAAAATTTTTCCATCATTGTGTTTTGAATTTCAAAAATCCGGCATACATGCTTGTCATTAATAAGTAAAATGTGGTTCAATGGGATTAAAATAATTTTTTGGTGAATAGTAACTTATTAAGTTCTTAATCGCGATTAGTGGTAATTAGTGTAATTTAGGGTAAAAATGATATTATAAAAACATTAAAACACCATGACACTTGTCCTACCCATATTGGATGAGTCATGGCCGACCAAGACAACCCATGGGTCGATTTAGGGGACCCCATGGAGCCACTTGGGTGAGATAATGACTTTAATGCCTTTTTTTTAAATAAAGGTGAAAATGACACTAACATAAATTGTTTTACTAAAAAAAATTATAAGGGGTTATACTAGTCATATTTTTGTATATAAATATTCATTAGAAAGATAAAAAGATTTCCTACATCATATTTTTTTTTATAATTTTTATACATTAAATAAATTAAATTATTTATGACATCATGATGATGCAGCGATGACCTCATTATTTAACGATTATAATAAAATGGAAAGATAATGTAATATCTAAGACCTAAACTTGTCCAAAAACTATTGTATGGAAATATTTAGAAGCCTTATCATCTTATCTTCGAAATATATCAATGTGGGACCTTAGAAATTCGAAACACTTTTAAAAATAAAATAATAGTTTCATGATTTCCAAAAGTGCCCCTCCTCTCCTCTTATAAAAGGTCCCCACCTCTACCTCATTTCACACACTCCTCAAGCCTTTGGCTCGGCCAACCCCTGCCCATTTACTCTCTACACATCCCTCTCCTCATCCTATAGGATTCCCTTTGGGCAGAATCTTTTCAAAGGAAGCCTTTAGGCTCAAATCAAAAGGAGTTACACTTTTAAAGGTAATTCATTCTCTCATGTTCATTTGTTTTATTTTTCTTCTCCAACCCACTAAACTCTTTTTATTTACTTCTTTAGTAACAACACCAGTATCTTCAATATACTAGGATTTTTTTATAAGATTTATTCGAGCTACACTCTCACACAACTACATCAAATGGTTAAAGAACATACGGTTTCCGTGGATGGCGAAATTCTGCCTCCCGAAACGATGATTGTTCAATACTCATTTAACACCTTCAAAGGTGGCCATTATGATGTCACTATTTTTATATATGATATATAATATGTTTATGTTTTCCTTAAGCTTCTATTTTTTTCATTTTGGGCATACCTTTATGGTTTCCATTATGGGTAAACGTGATATCTTCATTTAAGGAAGTGCGGACTACCGCCCACTGAAAGTGATTTGATTCGTTAATACCATATGTGGGATGTGTAAAGGATAAAGTTAATGATATTATATATGTTATTATACTGGAATTATAATATACTCTTATATCATTATGATTCCATTACAGAAAATATGAAATAGAAATGGAAGTAGCGTTCATGCGTACGTACGGTTTACCGTCTCCATGAACGGTGCATTTCATTTCCTACCTCTAAATGTGATGTAATATTATAAATACTTATATATGATGAATATATATGATATATATGTTATCCAAATCATTAATATCATTCTGGATATAATGAACCTTTGACCAAATTAACAACATGTAAGTGTAAGAAGTCTATTTTTGACTTAAGAACCAAATACCGACAAAATGAACATTATTAACTTAAATGATTACATGATGTTCATAACATGGTATAAAAGGAATAATGAACTTGAAAAATGTTCTTAAGAAAGTAGATATTAACTCAAGTTTATTATTCAGGAGATTAAAGAACGGTCGGGTCAAGCCGGATACGAGGTATGGGACTTCGTCTCAATCTCCTTTCATTGAGGCATATTTTATTTTATACACAACTTTCTTTTATACGGTGTATAAACCCCTTTGACTTTTACGTTTATTCAAAAGGAATCTTTTTTATACGAAGCGTTTACTAAACGACAAAAGGGAATGTTATTGTCGTACGTATACGGCGACAACGACTTCTCCGCCGTCGTGACCGTTATTTGGGTTTCGGCTTCCTCTACAAGCCATACCTTCTTTTTAAAAGAAAAATAAATACCATGTTTTACTTTTCTTTTGTTTTGGTATTAAAAATGGTTTTCATAATGTTTTTATATCAATGTGTTGTATTGATATCTTGTGATTGAAACGTGGAAATGTTATGTTTCCTTTATGCATGTTTTATGTGATACGATTATGTTGAGGTTCTTGGGCATTATTATGAAGACGGGTGGTTCCGTGATAAACTAAGGGCGGGTGAGCCCGATATAGCTCTCCAATGCATTGGGTAACATGAAGGAGTGAAACGTTAAGGTTTATCCGAAGAGATTTATGGAATATACTGTGATGGGTATTCCAAATGTAACCAAGAGGGTTACTCCCTACGTAAGAATGTTATGAATGCCTCAAGTTACCTTTATGTCTTATGATTTCTATGATTTATTCATGATTTTATGAGGTATGTTAAAGTTCCTATGTTTTATGGGTAAAGTATGATTTCATTCTTATGTATATATGAACTCATGTTTCCTTTCCATGTTTTTTTATAACCCATACTGAGCTTTTATGCGCATCCCAAGTTTTTGAAAAAAATTTCACAGGTCACGGGAAAGGTACATGATAAGATGATAGTGTCAAGGAAGTCTCAAGAAAGAATCCATGTTTTATTTTCAATATGTTTCCGTTGATGGGAAAAAGAATACTAGATTTTATTGTAACCACTTTGTTTAAATGTGGGTTGTAATGCATGTTTTAAGATCTAATTCTCTAAAAATATAAACCTGAAAAGATCCTCAATGTGTAATCTTGTGATAACTCAAGATTATGTAAGGTTTAAGGCTGGGGCCTTATAGTTGGTATCAAAGGTCGGTTTAGATAACTTTAGGAGTTATAATTCTATTAAATGATTATCCAAAAATATTTTTTTTGAAATGATATAGCATTTAAAGATTACCATGTTGCTTCAACTAAGGTATTTCAGTGTTAAGAATGGTTTTTCGTAGAGGAAACAGAGAAGATTTTTTGGGAAGGCATACTGAGGGAAATGAACTTCCAAATCAGCATACTGAGATGGTCATAATCACAATTAAGCAGTTTACTGTAGTGATGGCTCAGTTAAATCAGGTGATAAATGGTGGTTGTGTTATTGATGATATTTTGGTGTTTTCTAAAAGTAAAGAGGAGCATGAAAGACATTTAAGGGTTATCTTGAAAACCTTAAAAGAAAAGAAATTGTATGGGGAATTCATCAAGTTTGAGTTTTGGTTGCAACAAATTTATTTCCTTGGTCATATTGTTTCTAAAGATGGAATAACTATTGATCCTGCAAAAACAAAAGTTTTGGAAGACTGGCCAAGACCCACAAATGAAACTGAGATTCATAGCTTCCTTGGTTTGGCTGGATATTACCGAAGGTTTGTTAGAAATTTTTCATGGTTATCTAGTCCAATGACTAAGCTAACTCGAAAGGTTGTTAAGTTTATCTGGACAAAAGAATGTGATGATTGTTTTCAGGAATTGAAAAGAAGATTGGTGAATGCTCCAGTTTTGGCACTACCTTCCAGGAATGGTGAGTTTGTTATATACAGTGATGCTTCATTTAAAGGACTTGGTTGCGTCCTAATGCAGAATGATTAGGTAATTGGTTATTCTTCATGACAGTTGAAAACTCATGAGGTAAATTACCCTACAAATGATTTGGAATTAGCTGTTGTTGTTTTTGCTTTAAAAATTTGGAGGCATCATTTGTATGGAGTAAAGTGTGAAATATATACCGATCACAAAAGTTTAATGTATATATTCACTCAGATGGCTAGAATTAATCAAGTATTATGATTGTACAATTCATTACCATCCAGGAAAAGCAAATAAAGTGGCTGATGCTTTGAGTTGAAAAAGTAATGCTTCATTAGCAATGTTGCATTTGGAAAGTGATCCTTTGGTTAAGGATTTGATGAACTTTGGAAAAGAAGTTGTTGGTGCAGGAAGTTCTTCTGTTTTGTTTCAGGTATCAGTGAGATCATCTCTATCAGATAGAATCAAGCAAGCACAGAAGCAAGACAGTGAGTTGCAGAAAAAGGTAGAGCTGGTTCAGAAAGGTAAGTTGCCTGAATTCAACATTGATAATGAGTGCGTTTTGAGATTTGGGAAGAGGTTGTGTGTGCCTTGTGATTCACAGTTGAAGAGAGAGTTGTTATGTGAAGCTCATAGTTCTCCATTTTCAGTTCATCCTGGCAGTACTAAGATGTATAGAGATCTGCGGGAGTAATACTGGTGGGATGGAATGAAAAGAGATATTGCTGATTTTACTGTGAAGTGCTTGACATGTCAACAGGTTAAAGCAGAGCGGCAGTTACCGAAAGGGATGCTTCAGTCTTTACCAGTTCCAGAGTGGAAATGGGAGAATATATCCATGGACTTTGTTGTGGGATTACCGAAGACATCTCGAGGTAATAATGCAATCTAGGTTATTGTTGATCGCTTGAATAAATCTGCTCATTTCCTTGCTATACGAGATACTTTTTCCCTAGATCAACTTTACCGTTTGTATCTTAAAGAGATAGTCAGGTTACATGGATTTCCTCTCTCCATTGTATCTGATCGTGATTCCAAGTTCACTTCTAACTTTTGGAAGGGCCTTTAGAAGTCGTTGGGTACTGAATTAAATTTTAGTACATTTTATCATCCTCAATCAGATGGGCAGTCGGAACGAACAATTCAGACCTTGGAGGATATGCTACGAGCTTGTTCTATGGATTATCAGGGAAGTTGGGACCAACATCTTTCTTTGGTTGAATTTTCATATAACAACAGTTTTCATTCTAGTATACAGATGGAACCATTTTAGGCATTATATGGGAAGCGGTGTCGAACTCCAGCTTTCTGGGATGAAGTGGGTGAAAGGAAGTTGATGGGACCAGAATTGGTAGAAGAGATGGCAGAAAAAATTCAGCTGATTCAGAAGCACATGAGAACAGCTCAGAGCAGGCAGAAGAGTTATACGGACAACAGGAGGAAGGATCTCTCCTTTGAGGTAGGTGATCATGTTTTTCTCAAAGTATCACCATGGAAAAGTGTGATGTGATTTGGTAAGAAAGGAAAGATGATTCCAAGGTTTATCGGACCATATAAAATTCTGGAGAGAGTTGGATCAGTTGCATACCGGGTGGCTTTACCTCCGAGTTTATCTCAGGTACACCATGTTTTTCACGTCTTTATGTTGAGAAAGTATATGCCAGATCCATCTCATGTTTTGAGTCTAGAGGTAGTTCAGCTGGAAGAGAACCTTTCTTATGAGGAACAACTGGTCCAGATTCTTGACCATAGGGAGCAAGTGTTACGGAATAAGGTGATTCACCAGGTAAAGGTTTTGTGAAAAAACCACATGATTGAAGAGGCAACATGGGAATCTGAAAATGCAATGAGGGATAAGTACCCCCATTTATTTGATAAGTAAATAAACTGCGGGGACGCAATTTTATAAAGGGGGGAAGGATGTAACATCCCAAGTAAGTAATTAATAATAGATATTTTTATCTATTTCTATTAATGATTAAGATTGTGTTTTAGAGGCTTAAAATCAAAATAAATACAATCTTAAGCATAGAATACACTAATATTTTTAAAAGATTATTTTACTGCCTTTTGATGGCAAACCATTTTTGAAACTATATTTTGACAATTTTATAAGCTATTTTTGTCAAAATAAACTTATTCTTTATGATTGGGACATCAAAATTTACTTTGTGTGAATTTTTGGTATTTTTCTGACAATGTTCATTTTTTAATGAATAGTGAAAAATAATGCATTTTACATCAAAACTGCTTCTTAATCTAATTTATTTATATGATTAGATTATCTTTTGAATTGGTCTTAATGTGTAATCTGAATATATTTTTACCATTTAATCCAATGGTGGTCATTGGAATCAATTTTACTTTGAAATTAGACTTAAACTGGTGTCAATCTTTTGATACTTATTGTTTTATAAAAACACGCTATTTGCTCTGACAACGGGAATTGATTATTAAATTAATTAATGTGACTTATATTTTTTGAATTTTGTAAAATAGACTTCATTTTTGAATTCGGAATATCAAATATAGCTTAGGGTGAATTTTTGATAATTTTCTGAAAAACTTCAATTTTTGATGAATAGTGAAACCACTAAGTGGTACTTATAAAAACTGATTTTCCGTTTAAATGAAATTTTGCCATCATTGTGTTTTGAATTTCAAAAATCCGACATACATGGTTGTCATTAAGAAGTAAAATGTGGTTCAATGGGATTAAAATAATTTTTTGGTGAATAGTAACTTATTAAGTTCTTAATCGCGATTAGTGGTAATTAGTGTAATTTAGGGTAAAAATGATATTATAAAAACATTAAAACACCATGACACTTGTCCTACCCCTATTGGATGATTCATATCCGACCAAGACAACCCATGGGTCGATTTAGGGGACCCCATGGAGCCACTTGGGTGAGATAATGACTTTAATGCCTTTTTTAAATAAAGGTGAAAATGACACTAACATAAATTGTTTTACTAGAAAAACTTTTAGAAGGGGTTATACTAATCATATTTTTGTCTATAAATATTAATTAGAAAGCTAAAAATATTTCCTACATCATATTAGTTTTTTTATAATTTTTAGACATTAAATAAATTAAATTATTTAAGACATCATGATGATGCAGCGATGACCTCATTATTTAACGATTAAAATAAAATGGAAAGATAATGTAATATCTAAGACCTAAACTTGTCCAAAATCTATTGGATGGGAATATTTAGAAGACTTATCATCTTATCTTAGAAATATATCAATTTGGGACCTTAGAAATTCGAAACACGTTTGAAAATAAAATAATAGTTTCATGATTTCCAAAAGTGCCCCTCCTCTCCTCTTATAAAAGGCCCCCACCTCTACCTCATTTCACACACTCATAAAGACTTTGGCTCGGCCAACCCCTGCCCATTTACTCTCTACACATCCCTCTCCTCATACTATAGGATTCCCTTTGGGCATAATCCTTTCAAAGGAAGCCTTTAGGCTCAAATCAAAAGGAGTTACACTTTTAAAGGTAATTCATTCTCTCATGTTCATTTGTTTTATTTTACATCTCCAACCCCCTAAAATCTTTTTATTTACTTCTTTCGTAACAAAACCAGTATCTTCCATATACTAGGATGTTGTTATAAGATTTATTCGAGCTACACTCTCACACAACTACATCAAATGGTTAAAGAACACACAGTTTCCGTGGATGGCAAAATTCTGCCTCCCGAAACGATGATTGTTCAATACTCATTTAACACCTTCAAAGGTGGCCATTATGATGTCACTATTTTTATATATGATATATAATATGTTTATGTTTTCCTTAAGCTTATTTTTTCATTTTGGGAATACCTTTATGGTTTCCATTATGGGTAAACGCGATATCTTCATTTAAGGAAGTGCGGACTACCGCCCCCTGAATGTGATTTGATTCGTTAATACCATATGTGGGATGTGTAAAGGATAAAGTTAATGATATTATACATGTTATTATACTAGAATTATAATATACTCTTATATAATTATGATTCCATTCCAAAAAATATGAAATAGAAATGGAAGTAGCGTGCATGCGTACGTACGGTTTACCGTCTCCATGAACGGTGCATTTCATTTCTTACCTCTAAATGTGATGTAATATTATAAATACATGTATATGATGAATATATATGATATATATGTTATCCAAATCATTAATATCATTCTGTATATAACGAACCTTTGACCAAATTAACAACATGTAAGTGTAAGAAGTCTATTTTTTACTTAAGAACCAAATACCGACAAAATGAACATTATTAACTTAAATGATTACATGATGTTCATAACATGGTATAAAAGGAATAATGAACTTGAAAAAGGTTCTTAAGCAAGTAGATATTAACTCAAGTTTATTATTCAGGAGATTAAATAACGGTCAGGTCAAGTCGGATATGAGGTATGGGACTTCGTCTCAATCTCCTTTCATTGAGG
This sequence comes from Viscum album, assembly GCA_963277665.1. Classification (NCBI taxonomy): domain Eukaryota; kingdom Viridiplantae; phylum Streptophyta; class Magnoliopsida; order Santalales; family Viscaceae; genus Viscum; species Viscum album. The sequence goes on along the minus strand of CAUJRU010000558.1, from coordinate 409,196 downwards.
CATATTTTATTTTATACACAACTTTCTTTTATACGGTGTATAAACCCCTTTGACTTTTACGTTTATTCAAAAGGAATATTTTTTATACGAAGCGTTTACTAAACGACAAAAGGGAATGTTTTTGTCGTACGTATGTGGCGACAATGACTTCTCCGTCGTCGTGACCGTTATTTGAGTTTCGGCTTCCTCTACAAGCCATACCTTCTTTTTAAAAGAAAAATAAATACCATGTTTTACTTTTCTTTTCTTTTGGTATTGAAAATGGTTTTCATAATGTTTTTATATCAATGTGTTGTATTGATATCTTGTGATTGAAACGTGGAAATGTTATCTTTCCTTTATGCATGTTTTATGTGATACGATTATGTTGAGGTTCTTGGGCATTATTATGAAGACGGGTGGTTCCGTGATAAACTAAGGGCGGGTGAGCCCGATATAGCTCTCCAATGCATTGGGTAACGTGAAGGAGTGAAATGTTAAGGTTTCTCTGAAGAGATTTAAGGAATATACTGTGATGGGTATTCCAAACGTAACCAAGAGGGTTACTCCCTACGTAAGAATGTTATGAATGCCTCAAGTTACCTTTATGTCTTATGATTTCTACGATTTATTCATGATTTTATGAGGTATGTTAAAGTGCCTATATTTTATGGGTAAAGTATGATTTCATTCTTATATATATATGAACTCATGTTTCCTTTCCATGTTTTTTTTATAACCCATACTGAGTTTTTATGCTCATCCCAAGTTTTTGAAATGTTTTTCACAGGTCACGGGAAAGGTACATGATAAGATGATAGTGTCAAGGAAGTGTCAAGAAAGAATCCATGTTTTATATTCAATATGTTTTCGTTGATGGGAAAAAGAATACTACCTTTTATTGTAACCACTTTGTTTAAATGTGGGTTGTAATGCATGTTTTAAGATCTAATTCTCTAAAACTCTAAACCTGAAAAGATCCTCAACGTGTAATCTTGTGATAACTCAAGATTATGTAAGGTTTAAGGCTGGGGCCTTATATAAAGTATGTAAATGACATATGTATATATATGTGTGTGTGTGTGTGTGTGTCAACATTCCAGTGGCATGAATATATCTTATATATCATTTCATTACATTTAACCCATCCTTAATATATTCCATGTGGTTTTTGAATGAATCATATCGCTTTGAGGGGGCGGTAGTCCACACTTCCACAAACCAGATTATCGTATTAACACCAAATGGAAAAAATATGTGTGTTTTAAAATGAATAATGGATCATAATGAAATAATAAATATAATATATGAAATATATAAATAGATTTTCCATCAAAATTTCCATCATTTTTTGTGGTAATGGAGAAATGAACAATCATTGTTTTGTGAGGTAGTAGTTCTCCATACATAGAAACAACAGTTTCATCATCCAGTGGATGGAGGTGTGTGAAAGTGTAGGTTGAACCCATTACATAACAATATCCTAGTATTTATAGGATAACAGTTTTGTCACTATAAATGGAATAAATAGAGTGTATGGGGTGAAGAAGGAAAATAATGTAAAGGAGCTTGAGAGAATATGTTACCTCTAATTTTAAGGTTTAGTCCCTAATTAAGGCTAATTTGGCCTTAATTTCTGTGATTAATTTCAATCACATTTACTAATCTTTTTGGTCAAAAAATTAAATTGGCCTTATTAGACTCTATATATTATACTGAATACAATGTTTTTTGTCAAATTTTGGAAATTCAATTCATAAAAGCAACAAAAATTATGATTAACGTTAATCCCGCAGGAAGGATGAAATAACAGGTTTTTAAAGTAGAAAACTTTTCAAAAACAATTTACAATTTTATATTCAATTTCAATGTTAAAATTATTATAATGAATTACGTTACCTTAATATATGTAATATTTATCTAATGTGGCCTTAAAAAAAATTATAACATCATTTACCATGAATAATTAATTAAAAAATGGCATTTTTTTAACTAAAAATCAGTATTTTTCACTATTCATAAAAAAATGATGTTTCTAAGAAAAATCCCAAAAATTCAACATATGATAATTTTGGAATTATAAATTCAAAAATAAATTATATGATATCAAATAATTTGTATATATTTTTATAAATTTAAATTTATTATTAAAAGTAGTTTATTCAAGAAAACATTATTTTTTACAAAAAGGGACTTTACCAAAAATATTATATTTCATTATCAATATGTTTTAATTATATAAATCGATTATAAGAAATATTTGAAAAGTAGTTATTATCATTCCTATAAATATGTTTAATGGTTAGGTTAAAATTATCTCACTTAAATAACTATATATATATATATATATATATATATATTTAAGAATATGTTTCATAGAAACTCAATGTTGCGTGTAATGTACACCACGTCGTATGACAAGCTAGTGTTACGTGTAACGTACACCAATTTGGTGTTGTGGGTAGCGAAATCCAAGTCTGTATTCCATGTAACGCAAGAAAATTCGGTATTTCATATGAAAATAATGTTTGAAATAGTGTTTTAACTTTTGGAAAAAAATATTTCAAATAAATCTTGGGGTGTTAAATTATACCCCCCATAAAATGAATTTATCCCTTGAAAATCCTATAGGATATCAATGGTTTAATAATTTTATGTTTCTTTCAAAGAAACCCACATTAAAAAAATGGTTACTAAAACTTCCTTTAAAAATGGAAATTTATAACCATAAAAGTTACCCAAAGTAACTCATAACGAGATTCCAACATAGGAGAACATATGTTGGAAGAGAAAACATGGACATGGAAGAGAACTCATACCATCATGTTCTGATGGAGAGTGATAGAGGATAAGGTCAGAAGAATTTTAACAATAAAAAACCATGAATCTACGATCAACTAAGGGACCATACGATTCTTTGGAAATGAAAGTACTGGGATAAATTTTTTGTCTTGAAGATAAATTTTTCCAAAAGATAATGAATTTTCATGAAACGATATTCTTGTATGATTTTAGTACAACTTCCCCCTTTTCATTTCATTGATCCACTTCACCTCTTTATCTAAAATGAAAGGTTACTTTTCATTGTGGAAGTACTCGCATATCATGAGATCTATGATATGCCATACCAATTTTCATTAGTTATCTTCAACACAGAGTAGTTTGAATAGGCTATCCAATATTCATAAATCCTCATATAAAGATATAACACAGTAATGTTACTGAATTCATTTTATGTTTAACTTAGACACTCTATAAATGGTTAACCATATATCTATTCTAAAATTTAAATCATCATTTCTTCCTTAAATATGATCTTATCTTATACCAAAAACATTTTTTCTATATAGTTGGGTTCATCCTTACACTAATAAAACATTAAATAAAATTTTATTATTACATGTGCACATATAGGGATACATTCACATGAAACTTCACTAAACGATAAACAATAAGAATATAAAATGGATTACTCATACAAAATGAAACTTGAACTTCCCAACTAGGGGGAAGGATAAGTTTTCCCCTAATTTTCATTATTCACATCATCAATTTTGAGTTCCTAAGACTTACCATTGTCCTTTTTCCTTAGAGGTAGTTGTTTCTTATTATCCAGATTTGCCATTGGAATGGGACAATGATTTTCATAATTCCTAAACTCCATGCACATGAAACACTGAATTGTGTTGGTTTATTTTGTTGATCTTTCTCTCCACCCATTTCATTTAATTTCCTCTTCTAATCACTCATACATTCTCTTTCTTGGTGTCCAGGATTCCCACACTTGAAACACCTTTTTCTTCCTTTAAGTCACTCTCCTAAGTTCTCTTTCCTATAGTTTTTTCAAGTATGTGTTTGAAACTTTTTCTTACCACCATGGTTTTTATATTCCCATTTAAACTCCATCTACCACTTCTTAGTAAAACCATGATATTTATAAGTAACTCTAACCTCCAATTAAACTTTTGTCACAAAATGCACAATCTCTTTGTAGCTAATAAAGTTTCTTATGGCCAGATTCCTTCTCAAATATAGTTTTAATCCACTGAATAACCTGTCAACGTTACTTTTGGGGTGGATGATAATACAAGAATATTATCTTGAAAGTCTTATGAAACTAACCACATAAATACCAAAAGATTCATTATCCTTTTTCTTCAAATCAAGGAACTAATTTTCCATCTTCATATTAAGAATATGAGGAAAGTACTAATAGAAGAATAACTTCTTGAACTCATCCCATTCTATGGATTCAATCTCATCTTGTTTCCTTGTATTCTTGATTATATTCTACCATAGTTCTGCTTCACCTTCTAGCCAATAAATATATAGAATGACATTATCGTGATATGGACACTTGATAATAGAGAATATCTTTTCATTGGTAATGACCTAGTGTTAAGAAACAAGTTGAATAGATGACCCGCTAAAAGTAGGTGGATGATGCCTCATGAAGGACTCAATAAAACATTGTTCGCTACTTTGATCATTTATAAAATGAACATGATTCATTGATTAAGAAAGTTGTTTGATCATAGAAATGAGTTTTTTCATTCCAAATCAAACATAATTTAATGTTAAGAAGGACTATTGTAGCATTGTCCTAGCAAACACCATTAATTGTTTTCCTTAGTGTTACACTCATTGACTAAAACAAAAATCATAGAATAAGAAATAGTTTTCATAATGAGGAACCACATAAAAATCACTTAAAGGACGTCTAAATTATGACACCTTCCATAATATATGACACCTTAGTTTTATTCGAGGTTATTTATAGGGAACTTCTAATTAAATCTTTCATGATAGTTCGTGGAGACTTTGTGAATTCCCAAATCATATCCCTTTGGAGTGTCAAACTAGGTGTGCAGCAAGGCTCTTTTTCTTGTACCAAATTATTTCTAGTCAAGACCGGAACATCTTTCCTAATTTTTTACACCTAGGTACGTCTATTATAGAGCCACATCCACATGTAGTATCCAGATAGGAATGTATATCTTGGAAACTAATTACTCTATCCTTCACAAAAATTACAGGATATTTTCCTAAACATTAATTCATCATTATACTTATACTTGTCGACATCCCTAGACATATCCGTAGAGATATACCTAGGAATATCTCTAAATTTATCCCATCATAGTTTCCAAAGGTTGACTAATACATTCCTTTTATACCAACTATAGAAACCCAGGCTTGAAATACATAGATATTACATCATTTTAGATGAATATTCAGTGCTTTACAAAAATAAATTCCTAAGGACCATAATAGTTTAGTGTATTTGGATACATAGAAACAAAATCTTCTATCCTAGTGAAATATCTTCAACATCTCACAAAAAAATATCAACCTTTAGTAATTATACATAAAACCCTTATTCATACCTTGGGGAAAGGAAACATAAGAAAGGGGTGATCTCATATGCTCAGTAAGGGTAAATAATGGAAATGCATAAGTATAACATAAAGAAAATGGTTTGGATCTTGAGCATAACATTTGAAGATAATTCCCTAAATATTAGAGAACATAGTAAAGAATAGGAGTTCATAAGACATGAATCATAAGGAAATTAAGAATATAGGCCAAAGAATAATAACATAGAAGAATACATAGAATTTGTGGCATGCACGTTGGTTTATAACATTGTGAACATTTATAAGTAGAGACAGGTTCACTCATTATGTTAAGGAAATGAAATATGGCCACATCATCAACTTGTGCACATGTAACCAAGTCCATTCATAAAATTATGAACATGTAATTTGGTTCACACAAAACCTTATGGATGTGAAACCAAGTCCATGCATAACATTATGAATGTGTAATCAGTTTCAGGAATTATCTAATAGACATGAAACCAGGTCCATACATAACATTGTGATCTTGTAATCAGGTTCACACATAACATCATTAACATGTAATCAGTTAACACATAAACTTATGGACATGCAACTAGGTTCATGCATAACATTGTGAACATTTAATCAGGTTCATGCATAACCTTTTGGATGTGAAACCAAGTCCATTCATAACATTGTGAACAAGTAATCGTGTTCACTCATATACTTGTGAACATATAATAAGGTTCTTGCATGAACTTGTGGACATGCAACCATGTACATGCATAACATTGTGAACATGTAATCAGTTTCACACATAATATTTATACTCATGAGTCATCCATCGTTACCCAATGCATTAGAGGGAGATATATTTCCCACCCATCTCATAATAAAATACTTTATATAGGAGCTATAACAAAATAAAAACATTCATCATATCATGAACCGTAACAAGAGGTAAAATATATAAAAATAAAATAATAACCCATGAAATGAAATGGATATCATTATCAATTCATCACATCAGCTCCTATGAAATGATATTTGTTTCATAATACCTTTATGAAATTATATCTTGTGAAACAGAAACAGATTTCATAAACATAAAACTGGTGAAGAGAACAGGTTACATAAAGACCAATAAATTAAGCACAACCCATTCATAAAAGGTTATTAATGGAAAATTTAGATAATTTACTATAAGGGAATGAGTAAGATCAATATATTTCATCTTAGATGGAAAATTATTTTGAAACATTTCTTGATGAAAATATCCTTTCTTCTGAAAAAAAAAATATTTTTAATACATAATACCATTTAAATATCATTTTCATATAAAATACCTTGAAAATTTATAAAAAAGAATTGAAATAATTTTTAAAACCTTTCTCCTTGAATATTACTTTAAAAAAATATTTTATTAAATATTACCCTTTAAAAATGAAATTGAATCTTCAAATGAATGATGGTGGGTGAGTCAGTACATGTCGTACAAGGTAAAAAGAACAATCCTTTTTCACAGTAAAAATGTTTAAAAAATTAATTATTCAAAAATAAATATGAAGATAACTTTGAAGATATTGGTAAAAGTATAAAATGGGTAAAATTTTATTTTAAATATTATAGTAGTATGGAACATTATTATTGGGAACCCTTTTTGGAAAGCATAGATTTCCGACTAAAGAGAGGGAAAAGTCGGTCTTCCTTAAAAACAAATTATTAACTATCTTATGTAACTATGAGTAGAGATATGGTAAAAATTCATGAGTATATCATGAATATCCATAGGAGAAGAAAATCCAGGAATTTTCATGAGATATGGATCATAATATTTCATCAAAATAAGCATAAATTTAAACAATCTTGAAAAGTGATGATATTGTCTCAATAGACTCTTATAACTTTGTAACATAGGATCATAATCTCTATATAAGAAAATGAAATATCATGAAGAATAAAATATCATGAAAAGGTATTCCTAATTAAACATGTAAAATATAAATATATATACCTTGAAAAAATCTTTTGGTGCATAACAAAACATGAGTCTCAAAGAAGGAAAATTGTGACAAAACTGTGTTACATATCAGGTAACTTTTGGGATTTAAACTAGTGAAATAAGGTTCATAAATTGGATATGTGAATACCCATAAATTTATTTATAAGTTACATAGATTAGAACCATCTTCAGTACATACAACACACAAATGGAAAGAGTGGTGAACGTGTCTTGTATCTCACGAAAATTAATAAAGAGATGAAATCCCCTTACCTTGTGTCTTGACTCTATCTATACTCGTACAATATTCCTATATAATAAATATAAGTTTCTTATTAATATTTTAAATAATAATAATATTATATGTAATACCATATATTTTTTTTATTATTACTTTATATTACCTGCTTGTTGATGATCCAATGTTAAAGTTTCACTTCAGGTAATATTCTATTTGTTCTTCGCATGTGTCTTAATTTGTTGTATCTTCGGTCCTTATACATAAATCATGATTCCAGAATTTAAACCATGATATAAATATTATTTATATACAGTATATTTTTTTATGATAATCTATAGAATATATGAGTATGAAATGGAATACACCATTCATGGAGATGGTAAGTTGTACGTATGCATGAACATTGTTTCTATTTTTTGTTGTTGTATTGAAATAATGTATATACATGACATATGTATATATATGTATTGATATATATATATAACATCATTACAGTAGAATTAATATATCATATATATAATATCATCTCATTAAACCCATCCTTAATAAATTACACGTTGTGTGTGAATGAATCACATCGCTTTGATGGGGTGGTAGTCCACACTTCCTCAAACAAGATTATCGTAATAAAACCAAATGGAAAGAAAAAAAGATGTGTGTTTTAAAAGAAATAAAGAAGAATAAAAACATAATAAATATAATTTATGAAATATATAAATATTGTTTCCATCATAATGGCCACGATGATTGGTGGTAAAGGAAAAATAAACAATAATCATTTCGTAAGGTAGTAGTTTGTCGTACACAGAAACAATATGTTCAACATCCATTAGATGGTGGTGTGTGTAAGTGTAGGTATAAGTATTTTTATTTAAACATCCTAATATGTTTATTAAACTTATTGTTTCACTCAATAATGTAATAAAGAGAGTGGGGGTGAAGAAGTAAAATAATGTAAAGGAGCTAGAGAGAAGATGTTACCTCTAAATTTGTTAACTCCTTTTAGTTTGTGGAAAAAGGATTCCTAGAGAGGATTTATTCCCTATGGTAGGGTCCAAGTTTTAAGTTAAGATATTTGGGAGGCTATTTTCCTAGAGCGTGGACGATATTAAAACATGTCAGTTGTGTGAGTACTGAGTAGAGGTGGTGGCCTTTTTTAGGGAAGGAAAAGGACTCATTTGGAATTTCTAGAAAAAATTTAGGTGCGTACATGTTCTTACCTAAAAAATCATAAAAACCCAAAATAAATAATATAAGTTTTATTTCCTAAATATATACAGAAAATTGGTTTTGGACAGGTTTCTAGGTCATTTTGGCCCTTAATTTTAAGGTTTAGTGCCTAATAAAGCTTAATTTGGCCTTAACTATTGTGATTAATTTTAATCACTTTTTCTAATTATTTTGGATAAAAAAACATAATTAGCCTTATTAGAATCTAAATATTATAATTAATAAAATGTTTTATGTCATATTTTTTAAGTTGAATTCATAGAAGTGGAAAAATTGAGATTAATGTTAATCCCACAGATGGGATGAAATAACAGGTTTTTAAAGTAAAAAAATGTTCAAAAGTTTGTTGAGATTTTATATTCAATTTCAAATTCAAATTGATTATAATTAAATAAATTGTACTAAAAGAAGTGATATTTATAAAATTTTACCTTAAAATAAATTTATAATATCATTTTACTTTAATAATTAACTAAAAAATGTAGTTTTTTACTAAAAATCATTTTCATACTATTCGTAAAAAATTGATGTTTCTGAGAAAAATCCCAAAATTCACCTTAGGATAATTTCAGATTTGTGAATTAAAAAATGAATTTTATATTATTAAATTAAATTTCTAAATATGTATAAAATTAATTTTATTAATAAAACTATATCATGCAAGAAAACAATATTTCTAACAAAGAACGAGTTTACCAAAACTATTATATTTCATTATCAATATGTTATGTTTATATAAATCATTTATAACGAATATTTAAAAATAAGTTATTAATATTACTATAACTATGTTTATGGTAGTGTTATAATGATATCATTTAAATAACAATATATATATAAGAAAGTGTTTTATAGAAACTCAGTGTTGGGTGTAATGTACACCAAGTCGTACGCCAAGCTGGTGTTGCGTGTGATGTATGCCAAGTCAGTGTTGCAGGTAGAGAAAGACAAATCAATATTGAATATAGACCAAGAAAATTTTTATTTCATGTGAAATTAATGTTTGACTTGGTGTTTTAATATATATATATATATATATATATAACTATTTCCACTGTCATGGGAAAAGAAAAATATCGAAAAGATAAATTAATTCAAAAAAATAGTTCACAAAATATCAGGGTGTTACACTTACCATCATCCTCAACATGTGTAAAAGGTATAATCATCTAATAATAATGGAATGATTTACCTCAGAAGGTAATCCAGAAGACCAAAATAAATAATGGCATTGCATTTGAATTAAATCATGTACTAATCATGTAATTATTGGTGTGGCATTGCCAACCTTTACATGTCATATAGTTTATATTGTTTAATTCATTAAAGGTATAAAAACCATAATGAATAATTCCATTTAATATAATGAAGTCATATAATTTATAAAATTTATTACATTCAAGGAAGGATATCCATCATGTCAATCAATTCCACTTATTTAAATCTATTTCATCTAAATGAAACATGGAAATTCATTTAATATGAAGGGAAAAGAACTTAGGATGTACCCTGGCCTAAATAGGAAATTACCTTCATGGGAAATCTCATTTATTATGAAATACATTCCTTTATAAGGATATTGGTTTATTTTTCTTTTAGGTATAAGTAGGCCAATACATGCACTTACAAGGTACATTGGTTCAAGAACATCTATATTGAAAGAGGGACACTCCATTTAAAAACATCAGTAGGGTCCATGTCCTAAGTATACCACACAAGTAACCATAACAAAAACTTAAGGAAACACCTACACCATAAGGAATTTCATGATCTAAATAACATATCACTAAATTTCAGTTTAGAATATAACACACATCATCTGAAGGGTTTTATTATAAAAACATGACATTCTCCATCAAACAATTCAATTAGAACTTCTAGGAATCATATCCAAGAATCATAACTCAATTAAAATTAATTATGTATTTTAGAAATATTACCCTATAGGGAAATTCAATTTATAAAGGTTCAACCTAGCACCTAGAAAGTGACATACTCTCTTGGGAAACTGTCTATGGGGACAATCCCATTATTATTCCAATTTAAACAATTATAATAAACTAAAGTTAGTTTATTATTTAATTATTAAGGGGGATTATAGGTGGGAACACCCAAGGGGTGTCCTTTTCCATGGTTGACACGCTCAATTTTTTTAAAAAATTTTAATGGGAGTAATACAAGGCGCATAAAACAATTTAAAATGAAGAAAACATTTTTAAAGAAATTCATGGAAAAGGTTGGCGTGTGGCACAACAGAAACATTTATAATTCAATGGAAACTAAGGGGAAAATCCATAGACCACCAAACTTATTCTTTGGAGACTTTAGTTTTTCAATATCAAGGTATGATTCTATTCAGTTAGGAATAAATTGAAGAAATAGACATCCTCCCAATGTGGATCTATAGAGACCAATAGACTTAGAATTCAGATTCAAATTGAGGAGATCTTGAAAGTTCTAATTGGAGGAGTAGGAACCCACACAAGATATGGAGCTATTCATGTAGAAGCCTAAGAAATAATAAATAAATTGAAAAGTCTTTCAAAGTTTCATTAAAGGGGAAAAGTTAATTTCACCCTCAAAAACTGGATCACATGGTTTGGTTGTATGGTTTTCCAAACGTTGCGCCAACCATGTAGCACCCACTTCATATGAAATTAACCTCACACAATTTAACCGCATAGATTTACATGATTGTTTCCTAACCATGAAATAAATAGTTTAATCATACTTACTAAGTGGCACTAACTACGTGGTCTAAGAATACAGTTCGGGTATACCGTGTGCAGCCTTTATGGCACCTTCTATACCTCTGCTTCAGGACTCACTATTTTCTGCTAGGGGATGTATGATTTTATACAACCTATGAGCCTTATCCATTCCTCCTAAACTTATGATTTTCAGGCCCTAACACTCCCAAAACTCAACAAGACACTCAAGGGACCACTCAGGCCTCTACACAAGTCTAAAAAAACATTGAACTGTTTAGACTTTTGAAATTGTTTTCTGGATATCGGGTCAAAGAATGACCCATCCACTAAACTCCGAAATTTAAATTCCCTTGGAATTATACATTGGATCAAAAATAAAGGTCGTTACAACCTCCCTACCTTATAAATTATCATCCCCAAGAAGCCATGGAGAACAATTGAAACATCACCCTACCCACAAGGATTGTGAAGCCTCGTTCATATGATCACGTTATATTTCCAAATTCCCAACTCACCTCTATTAACTTCTTAAGCACAAAAATATTAATATGTCAAAAACTGATCAAATTATCATTTTTTGACTGAAACTATTAAATGGTTCTCATCTGAGCTGGTTTAGCTAAATTCATGTTCATTTAATTATCTCTAAAAACATGTAGCCTATTGTTCACCCCACCATATGTCATAACATTATAATGAGGCCAATTCCATACCAAAGAAGCTCCACTGTCGAAATTTCCAACACAACATGCCTTTAGTGTTCTAACGACACTCCAGGAATGATTTCTTTAATGGGGTGATCACAATTACTTATGAGGACATAAAATGTGCCTCCTTGTAAAGAAGGATTAAAATCCCAATCGACCTAACTGAAACCGGTCGTGAAAGCTTTTCTAGAAAGGAAAAACTGACCATTTCACCACACCCTCCTTAACTCGACGACGTGATTAAAATGGTTCCATTTGAATATACAAATAAAAAAAGTATATCATTTCAATCCACCTCCATCCGACCATCCTCAAGATGCGTGAATTAGATGACTGAAGTATTACAAATGGAACCATGATTCCTTCTTCTAATGCATCTTGCATATACCATGAGGTCATTCATCGAATCCCCTACCTAACATGCGTTGATGTTCCCTAATCAAACCATCACCTGACTAATTAATCTTTTGTGCCTTATAATGAACAAGGGTGAAACTCATATCCATACCACTAGAATCATTACCCTTTAAAAATCACATATGAGCCTGATTAAAAGGTCAAGATAACCTCAGATTCACTAAACTGTATTCCAAGAAACTAATCCATGGTATTAAATAATCCATGTTTAAAACAAAATATTGGTACAAGGCAAAGGCTCATACATAATATCACTAATTTATCCCAAAGTACCATCCATCTGGTCATCAAGTCAAAGTAATAACGGCTAGTGGCCAAGAGTATGTCCAAGGTGTTCCTACCCAAGAACCCAAGTATCCCTTAGGACTAACCATACCTCAATAAAAACCATACATCCAGTGTGAAGCTCTGATAAAGACCACTTATCAATCCCAACATCTTTTAAAATTAATGTGTCATATAACTAATTCTCTCTTAGTTCATCAAGGATGACATCAAGATAGGGGACATGATCATCACTAAGTAAGATTACACTGAGAAGGTATCAATGATTCGAGATGCTTCTATCCATTCACAGAAGAAGTTTCTGTTAATGTTTTCAACCAACCATACCCAACTATTGGAAAGAATAATAGATGAACTGCTATTGGTTGGATTCTTGGAAGAATCTTGGATTCACATGCCAATTCATTGTTATTAACTTATCATAATCTTTTACCACTCGAGGCATCCTGTGATCTCCCAAACATAACCACCAAAGTCTATCCATGAAAAACAATGTTTCTAAAAGGTCACATAAATAGATAATCCCATCCAAATCGTGTTGCTGAGAAATCACTAACATGATTCCAAACTGGAAAGCCTCATGGGAATTCAAGAAAGCACAACCATTTTCCAATGGACCTTTATGGTTGTGTTTCTTCTACATAGAAGGGATCATTTACCACAACTGATACGATGCTCCCCACCTTATGACTATCCCAGTATTAAAAATAAGAGATAGACCATATACTCATAATTTTGGTGATCATATTTAACTTAAATGAAAATGCTTAAGAATTTGGAAAGAAAACCAAAACAAGAAATGACCAATGTGTCAAAACACCAGATTCTCTTGTAAGTAATCTAGATCATTAGGATGAACATGATTTCATTAATACCTAGGTCACTCTACTCTAGATATTACCTGAGACTGTAATCAATAGATCAAGGCCCTAAATATTTAACTGAACACACCCAATTTGTAACTGCATTTACCGAATCGACGTGTAATACGTGTATCAACTCATACTACCCCTAGGATTCAGAAGAAAGATAACACACCCTTAATACTATACATAGGATTACCACCCTATGAATATATTTATCAGGTGGTCCATAAAAGAGGCTTATCCTAAATTTTTATTTCCTCATATGATCATTAACTTGGATGACGATATACCAATTCATCCATCACTGAGGAGGAAGATAGGGTCAGGAGACCTATTAAGTGGTCGGCTATGCCCTTGGCATGTCGAACCTGTTAAACCAATAATTACATGATGCTCAAGCTTGTGAAAATGGTCAAGGATACCATGAACACACATCCAAACAAGGTTTTCATTCAGATGTTAAGAGTCTTACTAGGGACAATGGAACCCAAATGACACCTCAGAACATAAATCTCACAACATTTAACAAAGAATTAAAGCTCTAAGGATGATACCTACCTTAGGATAAACACTACAGAAGCATAAGAATTGACCCTATCACTTAGTCATTATAAATAGATTACACTAGGCTCTACACCCATCATTTATGATCTTTATAAAAATGAGAAAGGCCTATATAAATTGATCATGTTTCCATTCCAAGGAACTCAAAGATACATCAAATTACCCTTACACAAGGGTTTAAACTAAGGATACCACATGTGGTTTCTTTTTAATTCATTAAATTCATTAAAATTAAAACATTAAACATTTAAAAAAATTAAAAAATTGAGCATATGTACCAATTATAAAATTAAAGAAATTTATAATTGATAGGGTGACCTACATGGGTAACGTTAAACCAACTTGGGTTCATCATAATGAAACCCTACAGTAGTTGTTTAATTATTAATGTTTCAAGACACTCTTAGAGGGTTATCTCATACAAAACATACCCCAACTAACCTAATTGGGTCTAGTAGTGCATTTTAAAAAGTTAACCAATTCATTTTCGATCAAAAGTAAGCATCTTTACATTTATAACCATTTCAAAATATATGATGGTCATATATAAATTTATTTGATTACATGGTTTTCCATCACCCCAATTTATATAGATCCCATAAAATTTATATATTTAAGAATATATTCCATTTAATAAAAACCAATTCACATTAAAATTGAAATTGTAGAAGCTTTTACATTTAAAAACAATCTCTTGTATATATATATATATATATATATTCAAAGCTAAAAGGATGTTTCGAGTATAAGGGTTACCTTTTCCCAATTATAAGGTGACCATACACATTAAAACTAAAATCTGGTTCCCATTTAATCTCACCTAATAAATTCATCATTTATAACCAATTACATATCAACAAAAAAACTAGGCAAGTTATCACAAGAAGTAAAAATAGGAAAAAAAATTCTCACAAGCATAGAAGTGTGATACATAAAAAACATTCTATTTAATTGGGGAACATGTAATATGATTAATTAATCATTATATCATATTAACAAGTTAAATAAATAACCCAATCATGTTATACAATCTTACAATCTAAAGAAAACAAAATCATGGCATTACACTCAAGATACACAATCCAAATTAGCATGTAGCCTATAAATGTAGCAACATGACATGGAATATTAATGGAAAGTGAATCTATATGTGACTATAATGATTCATGTAATGCTACATAATTTCCATACAAAGACAAGGGTAAAATACCATAAGTTTCATAAATCAATAAGTAGCAGAATGTACACCAATCACTTAAGGTGAAACAATGATCAAATGCAACAACTCACAACATGAACAATAATCCCATCCTGAACTACATGGAAATTTCTCCATATGTTGTTTGATCACTCCCAATAAAGACTATTAATAAGAACTAAAACATTCATATCCCCCTATCCTCCTTCCTCAAATAGTAAGACAAAGGAAAAAAGTAAAGCCTTTGATACCACTTTGTAACATCCCAGCACGACTGACCACTAACACTACTGCAGATTGTGGCTTTAACAGCACTAGTAAAAGGTTTTATCAATTCTTAAGAAGTATTGGTATTTCTTGTTATGTTAGAATTGGGTCTATAACAATGCTAAAACCATTGTTAAATTCACCCTTTATTAGCACTTTTTTTAGCGTTGTTAAAGGTTTCCTTTAACATCACTTTTTTAGCATTTTAAGAGGATTCCTTGAAGAATGATTTTTTTTGTTTTTAAAGGTTGTCTTTTAATAGTGTTAAAAAAGTGTTGTTAAAAAATATGGAAAAATAATAATTTTTCACAAACCACCCAACACTGCCCCTTTCCCAGCGCTTATATCCCCCATTCTCAACATTTTCTCCTATCCAACCACCATCATGAACCCTTCCCCCATTTACAACACTAGAAGGCTAGACTTTATAATTGTGTGTGCCTGGATTTGATCATATCACCTCCCTTATGAGTCTGAATTCTCTTTACAACTATTCCATGTGCGTTTTGTTGTATATTTGTTGACTTTTCTTTTTATTTTCATATATTTTGAAATGTGTCATATATATACATAGTTATATTTATTTAAATATATTATATATGAATATTCATTTATATATATTATAATATATATATATATATATCAATGTGTGTGTGTGTCTTTATGTGTTTGTGTTTATTAATACACACAAATATGTATATATAAAAGTTAGATATGCATACGAATGCATTTTACTTAGGTAAATAAAATGGTTAATTTTTTACTTTAAATAAAATGATTAATAAATATTTATTTTATATATTCATAAATGCATTTATACATATATATATTGATATATTAATGTATACAAGTGATTTATTATAAGTAAATATATGAAAACATGCATATAATAAATTATAATTATTAATACATTGTGAATAATGATAAAATTTAAAAACCATAAAATCAATATGAATGTAAGCCCAGATATTAAATTTATTCCCCACTCAAAATAGGAAAAATACCCCCTTAAACATGGATGAAATTACATCGAATATTAAAAAATTGGGGTACCCTAACTAAAAACTCAGTTTTCGAGGTCTTTGAGGCCTTTTTAGTCTCAAAAACCATGATAGGGGATTCCTTCATGTCACTGGGGTGTAGATTTCATCCCAAGATTTTCTTTTACATGTAATAGATCCCAAATAGACACTTGGATCCAAATTTATTGTTTTTTGAATTTTGAGTTACATTTTAAACTTATTTTAGATCATTTATTATTTTTTTGATTTTTTTATCTTCCAGTTGATATTAAATGGCTATTACATGATAATAACATGAAAATTGTTAATTAATTTTTTAAAAATATTTTATAAGACATTTTCACTTTTTATCTTATATATTAAGTGTAAATCCTTATTTATATTGTCTAAAACATATTTAAAATATATATATATATATATATTATTTATATCAATATAAAATTATTTATATATTAATATATTGGGTTTAATGATTTTTTTTAAAATAAAACCTTTATAAGTGCTAGTAAATATTATAAAGGAGGGTCTTTGACTGTGCTTCTAAGAAATCGATGATAAAGACCCCACCTTTATCAGTTCTTATAAAAAAGCACTAATAAATAGACCTCATTAACAGTGCTAATAAAAAGCATTATTATAGAATACATTTAACATCATCTTTTCTTGAACTACTAAAGGGGGTGTTTTACGTCACTTTTAGCAAGTTCTATTAAATCCCCAGCACTGGATAACCCTTGTTTTGTAGTAGTGTAAACCGGTAGCTGAACTGTTGGGTCACATAGCCTCAAGTGCACCTGCTCGTTTACCAAAGACTTCTAACTAGCAGCGAGGGTCAAAGGAGGTGATAAATAGGAGACTATAACCTCATGATTACATTAACACAATGATACATTAGATAATAACTAATAGTAAATAGTGGAATTAATAATAAATGAATATAGAGTAGCAGAAGAATAACATAAACTAAATATAAAAGATGGCCAATGCCAAATTATACCAATGAATTCATCTCTAGATGATGATACATAAACTAAATAGTATACATATAGTATGAAATAATTTTCAGTACAATAAGTTAATAAATAAAGGAAAAAATCCACATATGGTGAACTCCAGGAGAATCCCGAGCTCCAACATAATTATGGGCTCTTAACTTCTAGGTTTAAGCAAGGTGGCTCAAGCAATAGTCCATAGCCCTATGAACATGAGATCTACTTTGGTACTCTAGTGAAATGGAGGACCGAGTAGGGCGTGAGATATAAATCCCATTATGTTACCACCCATGGGGTCTACAACGGAATAAACTATGTGATTATAATGTAAATCAATGTATAGGTAATAAGAAAAACAGTAAACAAAGTTGAATAAATAAATAAATACTAGTAGTCTCAGGTCCTAACAGGACACCTGGATGACTCTACCTCCTTCAGTTCATGGTCGGAATGAGTGATTGATAGGTAACTATATATATAGTAAAAATATATATAGTATAGTTATATATTTCATCCACCAATATAAACTAAGTAAATGTAGAGGTATGTGGCCATATACCAATAGTACTACATGATGGCTGGACTAGGGTGTAACTCAGACATCCATGACCTATATAAACGATCCTATAAGCTCAATAAAAATGGTACATTCTATAAATCTCATAACAAGTGGGAGAATTTATTCTCATCACTTAATATAGTGAGTGTACCTTCATGTCAACACTCAAATAGTAGTGAGTGCACCATAATTTCAACACTCAATAAGGGATGTGGTGTGTCATTCCCACCATCCACATTGTATCACTAGTATCAGATGTCATGATCAATACCTGATGTAAGTGAGAATGATACTACCATTCTCAATAGAAACCTTACCATCATCCACAACCATCATATAAGGTTTAAGCATATAAAAAAATAACAATGTGTTTCCTCTTAATGTAATCCATATTCCCAACATAAACAAGGGAATTACATTTTAATTAAAGCATGTACTAATCATGCAATGATCGGTGTGGCCTTACAACCCTTTAAAAATATTATCTATTAAATTGTTTAATTCATTCATGGAATTAAACCCTCATGAAGCATATTGTTTAATATAATCAAGTCATATCATTTATAAAATTTAGAACATTCTAGGAAGGAAATCCATCATGTCAATCCATTCCACTTATTTCAATTCATTTATTCTAGATAAAACATGGAAATTCATTTAATATGAAGGTCCAAACACTTAGGATGTACTGTGGTCTAAATGGGAAATTACCTATATGGGAAATCCCATTTATTAAGCAAGATAATCCCTTAGGAGGATCTTGGTTTATGAGTGATTTAGATTGGAGTGGTCCAAGACATTCACTTAGAAGGTGCATTTGTTCAAGAACATTTATATAGAGAGAAGGCCACTAAATTTAATATCATCAATAAGGTATATGAAATAAACATTACATATTACTAAACATAACAAAAACATAAGTAAACATCAATGACATAAGGCTAAGAATGATCTAAATAATTAATCACTACTTTCAAGTTTATAAGATATTGTACCTCATCTGAGTGGTTTTATTATAAAAACATGAAATATTTCACCCAACAATACTTTTATGATAGCTAAGAAACACATCCATGAATCATAAATCAATTCACATTAATAATTCATTTTAAAAAAACTACACAACCTGGAAATTCAATTTATAACAGTTCAACCTAGCACATAAGATTTTCCATTCTCTCTTGGAAAAGTGTCTATAAGGGACAATCAAATTATTAATCCAATCCGAGCACTTAGAAGGATTTGTAGAAATTTTATCATTTAATTCATAAGGGTAATTATAGGATATCACGCCAAACGGGTGTCCATGTTCATGGTTGAAATCCTTAATTTACCTAACAAGGTTCACCATGAGTAATACATGGTGGGTAAACTGATTTAAAACTAACTCAATTTTAAAGAAATGCATAGCTAAGGTCAGCATACGGTAAAAGAATTATTTATAAGTCAATATAAATTGAGGTAAAATATATATATACCACCTAATTTATTATTATAACGATTCAATCATCCAATATCAAGGTTTGATTCGGTCATGTTCGGAAGAAATCTAAGAAATGGACATCCACCCGATATAGATCAATATAGACTAGGGACGCTAGAGTCCGTCTATGAAGGAATGATATATTTCAAGGTCTAGGAAAGGGATAAGGAACCCATGGAGGAGAGGGAAATATTCATATAGTAGTAGAAGAAATAATAAATAAAATTAAAGAGTATAAAAGTTTCATTAAGGGAAAAAATTAATTTCACCCTCAAAACATGGTTGGATGGTTTGGCCACATGGTTCGTCAAAAAATGCGCAAATCATGTGGAACCCACTTATTAAGAAACCCACATAGTATGGTTTTCCCTAAACATTATCCAACCATGTGATTAATAGTGTGAGCATACTACCTAAGTGCCACAAACCATGTGGGATAGACACATGTTTTGGGTAAACCGTGCACAGCCTGTGCAACACCTGTTGCACCTCTGATTCAGGTTGCATCATCTTTTGTTTGGAGTGCATGGTTTTAGAAAAACAATGAACCCTATCTAGTCCACTCTAACTTGTGATTTACAGTCTTGGTTGCTCCTGAAACTTAGCGAGACACCCGAGGGACCTCTCAGGCATCTATCAAATTCTAAAAAATACACTTTGATGTGTTATAACTCTTAGAATTATGTTCTGAAGATTGGTTAAAATAACATCCCATAAACTAATTTAGGACACTATAATTAATTTCATAATTAAATATAATGTAATAACTTTTTAAACTTTTGAATGTTTTTTTGAAAAACTATTTTTCAACGTGTTTGTGGGTTTAATTTTAAATTGAATTTTTTCACTTCTGTGAACTGATTTAAGAAAAATGGAGTGCATATTTAAAATTATAAAAACATATATCATATAATATGTTAAAAAAAATTTTATTCCTAATAATTAGTTCAATAAATAATAAATTAATTAAAGTAGTTATGGTTAAAATGTGGCTTTGCAGGTTACAAGTATTTGGGATTAAATTAAATTTTACACTCATATATAGTTTTTATTAGATAAATTTTATTTAATTTTTTTAATAATTGGGTAAAAATTATCTATATGGATCATTTTAATTTTATTCTTAAAAGATATATTAACTTGGTAAATAAAAAGATACAAGTTATCATGGTGAAAAATAAAATGGTAAAATTAATAAAACTTAAAGGGTAAGAAATAACATTTTAAAAAATGTGTTTTTTTGTGCTTTGGATGTGTGTATCGACAATTTCATCAATCTAACACTTTAATAATAAAAAATTCATCCACTTTTGGTGACAGAGACTTCCCATTATTTTTTTTTGTATTTACAAAAATTCTACTCCTCCCCAATTATAAAACGGCACTCACTCCCCTCACTTATTCACATCTCTCAAGATCTTTTTCACAACCAAAAAATACTAATATACCTCCCCAACATCCTTATCTACATACTATTTCTTTTTCTATTACCAAAATACCAAACCTATGGCCCTTATGAAAATATCCAAAGGAGGTTTCTCTAAGAGAAGGTAATTGTCTTCACTAAGATAATTTTTTTCTTTCTTATTTTACATCCTCAAATTATGACTTAAAAAATAAAATATTATGAAAAATATTTCTCTAATATAATTATATTTTATTATTTTTATGTCATAATATATATCCATATACTCTTCGATCAAATGAAAAATGAAATCATCAATTTTTTGTATGACGGACTACCATCTCGTGAACCGATCTAACTCATTTTCCATCAACACCTCACAAGGTAGGATATAACGAAGGAATTAATGTATATATATAATATTTATGATATAATTATACTCATGGAGTTATAATATCACATATACCTTTCTAGTTTCTATTTTATTTAAAATATGATAACATCGCTCATCTGTACGAAAGACTACTGCCTCGCGAAGAGATGTGATTCATTTTTTAGTTACACTTTACATGAGAAGTAATAAGAATACATTTAAGTAATATATGTGAAATATATGACATGATATAATTTCTTGAAAATTAATATATCATACACTTACTTACCCTTTCACCCTTTAAGCACATGCGTACATACGTCCAACCATCTCTATGAAGTGTTGTGATTCATTTACTATGTCTAATTTTTAAGAATGGTTTAAAGGATGTATCCAATGAAAAAAATATTTATTAAATAATTATAACTATTTATAAGATATATTTATATCCTAAAAATATTAATTGGTACTTTCATGAAAATACACACATGAAAAAACATGGCAGTTAAAATCTGAAACAAAGAAAATAATGAAATATTATTAATAAACGAGTAGTAAAATGTTATAAGAGGGTCATATATCATATGATATATCTGTGACTATGGTTATAAAATAGATTTATAATAAACCTATATTTATTATAAATGATTTTTGGACACATAAGAATTAATTAAAACATTTTGTAAGGGCCTCTCATCACACATTTACTTCCATGATACATGCACCATATTAACCACATTTTCCTTTGTGTGGTGTACATAATATTCATTTTTTCATATCAAGAATATATTTCAATTCATGGTATTTAATTTTTCATTTGAATTTATTTCCTTCATGGGGATTATGATTCAATATTTATAAAAAATTTCAATGTTTATTTCACAATCTCATTATTATTCAGGATTGTTTTGTTTACATTTCCATTTGGGGAATTAATTTGTATTTATATCATAAAAAAATTATATTTAATTATACTTTGGTTATTTTTTAATATTCATGTAATAATAAAATTTTTACTCTAAATGGTACATATAATGATTATGAAAATATTTTTAAGAAAGTATGACTTTATTTCTCTATTCGGCCAAAAATATTTTTTCATAAAATTTAATGTTTTCATGTTTTTCAAAAATATTTTGAACCATTAGAAAATGATTTATTAAAGAAATTATTACCCATATTTTACTTTTTATAAATTTTTTGAAATGAATATTCATGTTATTTTCAAAATATGGTATGTTTGGCTTTTACTAAAAACGTGAAAGGAATCTTTCTTTTAACCTGTATGGTATGAACAAAATTTCTCTCTATCATGACCAATAAATTTTTGAAATATTTCATTATACCTTTCGAAGGTTATTTTCAAATAAAATTATGTTCAAAATAATTTGTGAAATTTTAGTTAAAAAAATATTTTCAAAGTTAAAATGTTATTTTCCTCAAAATTGTTTTTAATTGAATTCTTCTAGTATTTCTATTCCCCAATGACATAAATATTTTATTGTACTTATGATACTCTGGGGATTCGTTGTATTGATATCATTATTATTCATTCTTTGGATGGTTTATGATCATATTGACTAAGGATGTACAATTTTATTACAATTCACTATATAACTAGGATGTTTTATGATTATCTTCACTTTATTAAGCTAGGAATTATTATTTTTTATTTTTTTAACACTAATGCTTATGTTTATTATGTTTCACCCCTTTCATGTGAGGAATGAATTGGGCATAGTAAGTAATCGATGGATATTAGTTATATATAACCATTTTATGCATCAATAGGACTCATGGGACAAATTAGTTGTCCAAATTAGATGTGTTTCTACATAAAAATATAAATTTTCATGTGAATGGTATTGATAGTAAGTTTTCAATGTCTGAAATTATGTATTTCCAAATTATGAGGATATTTATTGACATCCATGTGATTATTTTATTATCTATAATATCCATGTATAAGTCTCAAGCTCATGTGATTATTTATATGAATTTATTTCATCACCATTTATTCCTTCCATATTATCCTCAAGTTATTGTTTAAAAGTCATGTGTTTTAGTTATTCAACATACCATATTGGTTATGATATTTATTCATTATAGATTATATTGTATTCTTACCCTTATATAGAATATGAGTTCACCCCTTTCTTATGTTTTATTTTCCCAAACATACTAGGAAGTGTTTTGTAATTGATTTGTCGGG
The DNA here is from genome assembly GCA_963277665.1 of Viscum album. NCBI lineage: Eukaryota > Viridiplantae > Streptophyta > Magnoliopsida > Santalales > Viscaceae > Viscum > Viscum album. The sequence goes on along the minus strand of CAUJRU010000558.1, from coordinate 385,341 downwards.
ATATTATAAGGGGAAATATGGTGTTCTAAAAAACCCTTTTATATTATATGATTTCAATTGTAATATGAATTTCAAATATGTATCTAGTTTACCAAGACTACTAAAATATTCAGTCCTTCATGATTTAATTCCATTTATTTATTGACTATGTAATAAAGTAACCACCAATTATGGGTTACTAGGGTTGGGGAACTACATTGGGGTTCACATCACCATAACTCAGAGAATTAATCCCAACCTTACCAGTAACTGAAGTGTGGTCTTTATTGGAACATATTATCATGGATAATCCTTTCAGTACAACTTCAAATTGATAAATCACCTTTGATTAAGAATTAAACATCTAGGATATGATAGAACAATGAATCTAAATCCTCAAAGAGGACTCAAAATGACATTCCCACTCCCCTAACTATACTGAAAATGTGGAAACTAACTGATAAAATCCATGTAACAGTTCAAAAATATTGACAAACTATCTCACCCCTAATATATCTCCTTAAGTGCATTTATATGGTCAACAATATGCACCTAGGAAAAAAAATTCATTATAAATATCTTTAAATACTCTTCTCAAGGCATCCCTTTTGGGTATCACTTCTTAATCTTCCACCACCATCGAGCTAAAATCCCAAAAAATCCAATCACCAAGTGAATATAAAATTGATATGGGGTATTTACTAACTAAAAAAGAGACTTAAATCTCTTCAAATGATTCCCCAACCTCATGGATATATTATCCATTTAGGAACATTGGGACGTCCTACTATTGAAACCTCAATAATACTATTTCCCAAGATTCAACTTTCTTCTTTTCATGCCCAATGTCTCGATGATGCTTTAGTGTAATTTCTTCTATGCAGCATCAAATAACAATAAAAGTTAGTATAAGAAAAAAATACCACATCAATATCCTAGAAAACAAAAATATTCTATAGAAAAATTCATCCATCTTTCAAACAAACTACTACCCTTATCAACTAACCCATCCTTATATCATTTCCTTCTTCAACATAACCATATCATCCTCACTTATAACTCCAAAATTACATAAACAACCACCATAAGAAATTTTACAATATAATATACATTATTGGCCATTAATAAAATCCTTCACACACAAAATACATCAAGCCTCCTCAAAAAATATCAATAAGAATAATCCCCAAAGCAACCATAATTTACCACCCATAAAACTCTTATGCGGCAACATTTATTTTTTAAAACATTCTACATTAGGAGAATTTTTATATTATCAGATTTTATACTAAAGAATAATGAATTCAAAAAGATTAAAGCAATAATTACCAATTAAAAAATTGATAAAACTACATAAACAAGCATTAAAATCATAAATTGAACTAGTAATGTTTTAGTATCATGTATCATGATTAACATGTTTTAACCAAACATTATTTAATTATATTTATATCAATAAGGAATTATTTTTTAAATATCAACCATGAAAATCCCATGATTTCATGTTCACAATTAAATATTCTCAAGGAGGTATATATCATGTTTAACACATAGGGAATAAGTTCATAAAGGATGAAGGTTTAATAATAGGAAGGAGTGGGGAATATCCATCGCGTTAAGAGGTTCTGGGTTTTTGTTCGTCCAAATACGGTTTTTCAGGCATTATTGGAGTCAGTTTTCATTAGTTTAGACAGCTTATGGTCTTCTTTCTCTTCGACGTTGATGGTGTTAGAAACCCTTTGGATCTCCAATCCATGATCAGAATTTAGATTCCTCTATTCCTCTCCTTGTTGGATCTAGAGTGGGGGTTACTATAAAGTTCTGGGATGTGAGGTTTGATAGCCTTTGGTGCTCCATGCATGGTATGAGTTTAGTTTCTCCGGTGAATACGGTTCCTAGTTTTTCAGATCTACATGGTGATTCTTTCTCAAAGATTTAGGTGATGGTTTGTGTTGTTTTTCTGTAAATGATTGATCTGTTTAATGTTTTATTGATTGGAAAGTAGATTTGGTATCTAGTTTCAGTGTTTTTCATTTCTGTTGCAGTGTTCGATTTCGGTATGGATGGTGATGGCGAGTGTGAAGAATATGGTGTAGATTTGAGTATGGCAGCGGCACTGATGTCCTCATATCTCTGGTGGTCTCCGGTGTCAGGTGTATTAGTGGGATGGGGATGACGATGTGTTGATTGATGGAGATGAAAAACTAGATCTGTGATGCTGATGACTGGCAATAAATATTGGTACTCATGATGATGATGTGTATTAATGGTTTCTTTATGTCTTTTGAATTTCAAAATGTTATCATCAGGTATTGTGGAGGTTTTGAATTTTGAAATGTGTAATGGGTTAATTTTTTTTTTGGTTCCCACTCACCCTTAAAGTGGAATTTGGAAATCTAATGAAATTGAATTTTGAGTCAATTAGTCATGTTTTCTATAAAAATAAATCTATACATGTCACATTACTATATATATAATAGAAAACATTTTATCTCAGATCGACTTCGGTGTGCGAATCTGTGTGGTTTGGATTTGGGATCTCATCGCAGCTTCGGCTCTGAGTCACTTGGTGTTACTCCTTCTGGGTATTTGAGGACCCTTCGAGGATACGGCTCGTCATTGGACCAGTGCTCAGTCGGCTTTTTCTGTTTGTTTGGGATTTCATAGTGGTTATGGTGTGCTCGGCGTCGGCGTGTTCTTCAATGGCAGATCTGGCTCCAGGTTCTTTTTTCGGCTTCATCCCAGCTCGATGTCGGTGCTCCGGTGTGAATGGGGTCAGTTCCAGTGTATTGGAGGGGGAGTAATTTCTTTTCAGTGTTATGCAAGTTGTTTCCAGGTTATGTTTTGGTGATACATAGTTTATCTTTGAATGGCTATGAATTTGGTGGTATTGGCTACTCTTTGGTTGAGTTGCTGGAGGTCAATTGGATGGTCTGTTGGGGAATCCAGACTTTCATCATGGTTTTTCTTCATATGAGGATAGAGCTACTTGTCTTCACCATGCATGAATTTTTTTATTTGGAAGATTGAGAGGGTATGGCGCAGCCCTCAGTACCGTGCCCGTGCACTCTTGCATGAGACTGCTTGTCGAGCAGCCGTTCTTTGGAGGATACGTGCTTTAATGATGTTGATGTCGGGTTGAAGCATTGCCTTGTTGTTTTGTTATGGTTTTCAACCCTCTTTTTCTTGATTTTTTTAATTTCTTTATTTCCTTGAAGTCTTGGTTTTCTCCCCCTTTACCCTTAAAAGGGGCATATCTAAAATCAATAAAAAATTTGGCCTTCAGGCCATTCAGTCAGTCAATTAAATAAATTCATACCTATAACTAGAAATTAATTTATCATACCACATGAAATAAAAAAACAAAGAAATTCAAAATCTTAAATCATGATACAAAAAAACAATTTAAATTATGTTAAAGATATCCTCACTTAATATCATATAAAATAATTTTATAAACACGTGATTAAGTTGAAAGGAACTTAATAATAATTTATTAAGCATTATCTATTAATAATTTTAAACATCATGGAAGTATAAAAATAGATATTAATTACCAAACTATAAATGAAATTCATAAAATATTTTAGATTTTTTAACAGGCATAAATCAAATTTATATCATGGAAATGCATGAAATATGAAATAATTACTATATCATTGATTTCTCTAAGGAAAAACAAATCATAATTACTCTAAGAAAATTTCATGTATTCTATGTTAATACTATTACTATTTCATAGTCAAGTGAGTTAATTACCTCAACAAGAAGATAATTATTAAGAAAATATTAACATGCTTTGGAAAAATAAATAAAAAAATATAATCACAATCCTACACTGAAACCAATGGCATTGATGACTTTATTTTTCTAAATATTTCTACCCTATAATGTTTGAACATTTACTTACACATATTCAATAGGTTATGAAGGTACTTGAATCAGATTAAAGGGATCCCCGAACATATATTTCTTAGCTGGTCTCCTTTTCCAACATCACATGTCAAGCTAAAATTTCACCACTACCTTTCTGTAAGCACTACAAAAAATATAATTTAGCATCATTTTCAAAAAACATCTCTAAATTTTAAAATATTAACATTTTTAAATAATGAAAAATTATTGAAATTTTTACCACTATTTTAAAACATTGATAATTATATATAAGTATAATTCTATTAATTTACACACGTATATAAATAAAATTTTATAATTATATTCATATTTATTTATATGTATACATTTATTTTTATATAAAAATATATTAACATATATTTAAATATCATAATATATATAAATACACACACAAATATATATATAACCCTCAAGGTGAAGCTCAATAGCAGCCTCCCTTGTGGGTTTCAGTGATTTCTTGAGTTCAACGCTAATCAAGTTCTTCCCAACATTTGAATTTGCATGTTTTTATATTTAATATAGTTCATTTCCACGCATCAATGTATATATAAATTTAGATATATATATATATATATATTGAAGGAATATATATATATAAACATACACACACATATATATAAATATATATATATATATACATATATTTATATATAAAAACAAACATATATTTTAAATTTTGTCACATTTTAAAAAAAAGATCTATTTTAGGGGCATTTTTACTAGTGTTTTAAAACATGGCTAATTATATAGATATATCAAAAATTATATTTCTATTAATTTAGAAATATATAAAAATAAAAAATTATAATTATAATTATATATATGATTATACACACACACATATAAACATATGTATATATTAATATAATCTTTTATAAGTATATTAATTTTCTATAAACATATATTTATATTTATATATTTATATATGTATTCATATAAACAGAAATATATATATATATAATTCTATTAATTTACATATATATATAAATTTACAAATATATTAATATAAAATATAAGCACACACACACACAGAATATAATCATATATATTAATATTAACATATATCGATATACACACGCACACAAACACACACACACACATATATATATATTAACATAAACCTACACACTCACACACACACATATATATATAAGTAAAATTTTATAATTATATAAAGTATATTTTTGTATATTTTTATATATAAATTTATGTCTATATACAAACATATATTCAAATATCATAATATTTATATATATATAAACACACACACATGTATAAATACACACACACATATAAACACACACACACATTTATATTTATATATATACACACATACACACACACATTTATATACACACATATATATAAACGCACACATATATATAATATAAACATATATATATATTATATTTATATAAATTAATATATTTATATGAATATATATAATAATTTTATTTATATATATAATAATTTTTTATCGCTAAAATGTATATATATAGTGTAATACAAAAATATAAATATAAATCTGGGTATATAGGTTGTTATGTCGTTAGCTGGGAGTGTCCATAGGTAGGGTTCAAATCTGGTTGGGGATCAAATTTTTGAAAAGGGATTTGGAACCTTGCGCATGAGGTAGGGAGAGGGGAGGGGAGTAGGGGGAAGTAGCGCAGGAGGGAGGGGAGCGGGCTGTAAGGACCTGACTTTAAACATTACTTAATCTATTTAATTCAACTATAATTTACTTTCATAAATTCCCAAATATATTTTTGGTTTAGTGTTTTCAATAACTAAGGCATAAATAATACATAAAAACTCATATAATTACAAAGTAGACACTCTTATTCAATATCCATTTTTCACAATATGAAACATTTCAAAAAACATGCTTTCTATCCATAACAAACATCTTGTCTTTAAACATGGATTCTTATTTTCATTTACCTATCTAAAGACTCTGTGAAAATATTTCAAAACATGGGATGAGCACAAAAATCTCAGTAAGGGACATAAAAATTAATGAAATAAACTGTTTGTCCTTGAATGAAAATGTTTTCACAAAGTAAAATATAAGATCTTTAGCTTACCTTATAAAATCAAAGTTTCCTATAAAACCATATAAATTTCTCTGAAATCATAATAGGTAACTTGTTGAATTATTTTAATATCACTCTTATATATAAATTTTCTCTCCCAACTATATTGGGAGTAACCATCATGGATACATTTTAAATAACCATCAAAGTATATTCCCATAATCTCTAAAGAGAAACCTAACCAGTAAACTTTGTCCCTTTAGTTAATGCCTTGGAGAGAAATAAATGGATCACCAACCCTAGATTTATCATATAACCACCCGTCACCAGAACTATTCCTTGTAACCATAACATGATCATAACTTATAAATCATGCCCAAAAGAAACATTCTTGAGGAAAATATATTTTCCATTTTGAAGTCACTTTTAATTTTTATGAAGATGCAAAATTATAAATGAAATAATTTTATTTGAAAATAAACATGTAAAGGAAAATTAAAATCAAAATGGAATCATGAAAGTGGGAAAATATTATGATGCTTTATAATCAAAATAATTCTTTAATAAAAATATTTTTAACTTGAAAAGAGGATTTTTAAAAAGAAAGTCCCTTAACTTATGTATAAAATCATTATACACTTGTACGTAATGTGTGGTATAATCAAATTATAATCATGAACTACATAATTCATAACCTTTTCTACATATATTTTATTTATTAAAATTTTATTAAGTTCATTTATGAACATTTTAATGAGTTATAAATATCATAAGCATCATTCCTAGAGCGTTTGTTTCATGCCTTTATGGTCTGTTATCTTGAGTATAATTATTGGAGTTCTTATCAAATAGAAGAAAAAAATACAGAAGTGGAATGAAATGGTACTGATATATTTACATGATTTTAAATGATCCCATATATCATCTTTTTCTAATTTGATAATGATTCATTAGACAAAACATAGATGATAAATATTTGGTTTTGTTTTGGTGGTTTTCCAACCATCACGAACTAGTTTCCTTTTATTTTACATTTTGTCTATAAATTAGTTACATAACACTAAATAAGTTATAATATAAATATTAAAATATGTTTTAACCATAATAATGGTTTTATTACCAGACTTTAAGAAGGTAATAGAAATTGAAAACTTGTCATCCACGATGGTAGTGAATTGACACGTCACGGACGATGTTTCCATTTTTTAGAATAAGATGATAAGAGAAGAGGTTTGAGGACGTATATTACAATAACACAATAAAATTACTGTATATATATAATATTGGATTAATAATTCTAATTTGGATATGGGAGGTAAGGATAGGGTAGAAATAAATAAATAAATATTGAAAGAATGTAAAAGAGAAAAGATGGAAGATTTTACCTCTGGAATATTGTCACCTTGAGAACCTCCTTAATGAAATTGGTTTTTGTATTTTGGTGAGACCATAAAGTATTGGACATGAAGAAGAGGGTTTTAAGGTAATTTTAAATAATTCAGATAAGATAAAAGGCCTTGGAATTTTGAGGAGAAGGGGTGGTATTTATAGGGAGAAGAAATGGGTGTTTTTTTATTATTTTATCCATTTGTTAAATATTTTAGCTCAAGGATATCAACAGTGTTGATACTCGTGAAAAAGTAAAATAACTAGAGAAAGTGATTTTGAACTAATTAGTTCTTACCTCATCCATACATCATCCATGACTCAAATATTCATTAATTTAATCACAATGTTAAATACCGTAAATTACCTTATTTCATTATTCATCAAAAATTCAACTATTTTAGATAAATCCCCAAAATTCACTCTAACCATTTTCCGACATGTAGATTTAAAAAATTTAATAAATTTTTTTAAAATAAATTTCTAAATATGAGATATTTAATTTTTAATTAAAATTATCATTTATTCAAAAGATACAATTTTAAATTTTATAACCGATTTTTGGACACTTTGAAAAAGTAATTTCGGTCTCATAAAATTATATTATGATTAAAATAAAAAATATATATTAATATATAAATCTATTTTATAAAAATATATTTTCATTTGAATCAATATATTAATTATAAATCTAGTAATAAATATTTATGATTTACAAAAAAAACACTTAATTTATCATTTTTAAAAAACTTATTTACATATATGATGATATAAATATATAATATTTTCGTTTTTAAGATACATAAATTTTATTTATACTTTCATATTCGAGGTTACTATTCAAATAGCTATATTACCATTATTAATGGTCACATTATTATTCCCATAGTCAGGTTACTATTCCATTAGAATATATTCCTTAATTTCTATAAATACCACTTATTTCATTATACATTTATAATGAATTTAACTATTTAATTCTGAAATGAAAAAATTATATAAATACATGGGTTGTTACATGGTCACTTCCAGAGGGAGGGGGAGTGAGTCACACTATAGTGTGGTGGAGGGGCCTTGCCATAGTGTGGGGGACAAGCCTCACCGAAGTGTAGGGGTGATCGGGAGTGGGGAGTGCCGAAGGGAGGGGGAGAAGTTTATGTCGATGGGTGGGTGAGGGGGCCTCACCGAAGGCAGTGGGGAGTGGTATCGGGCCTCACCGGAGGGAGTGTGTGTGGTTCAAACCGAGGGGGTGGGGCCAGAGTGATTAGTGCTAGAGGAAGGGGGAGGGGCCATGCACGAGGGAGGGGGAGGGGGTTGCGCTGGGAGGGTTGAATTAAAAAATGGAAAAAAATTATAAAATTATTTTTAAATAAACATGAAATAAATTTACATATATTTTCTAAGAATTTCGGTACATTTGGTGAAATTTACCCACTTCTCAAAAAAATAGAAGGGGGAGCGGTTCATGTTTGGAACGAGCCTCACCGGAGGGAGGGGGAGTGGGTCATGCCAGGGGTGGGAGAGGGGGACTCACTAGAGGGAGGGGGAGAAGGTTGCATGAGGTTGTGGAGATGGTGGTGGGATCAGAGGGAGTAGCGCCAGAGGGAGTTGGAGGGGGCTGTGTCGGGAGGGGGGAATTAAAAACAATTAAAATATTTTAAAAAAAGACAAATAATTTTAAAAAATATGATTATTTTTCTCAGTCATTAGTAAATTTGGTTCCATTTATCAATATTTATAAAAAACATCATAGGGAGGATCATATTGTATAGGGAGCATGTAACACACCAACCCAAGTCAACTAGACAAGCCATCCAAACCAGCCCCTCATGAAATATAGGAAAAATTGGATAATAGGAACCAATTTTGAATATAAGAAAAAAATTCATAAAACTACAGTTCAAAGTGGAAATATATGATATACAATAAATAGATACAATACAATCCAAAATAGGTTATACCAAAGATTAAATCAAATCCCCATATGGACAATTGTCACCACTGGACCAAATAGAACCTAAAGTAGCAGCTATAAGGGAAGCCTACATACTACAAGATGCTCTTCCCTTTACCTGAATACTACATCACAATATTGAAAAACACACAAAGGCCCAATTAGGGTGTGATACAAATCCTTGTAGGATACCACCACATTTTCTATGTATTTTATAATGTAAAGAATAAAACTATTCTAGCTTTTAAAACAAAATAGTTTTATAATGCATTTTCAGAAAATAAATCCAGCTCTAAATCATTTTCCCTTTGGTTTTCAAAAAATCCATTCATATTATAAAAATAATAAATATGAAAAGTATTAGTAACAAAATAGGAAATCATATCCATGCATAAAAAGGTAAATAGGTAAACACATATCCATAAAACTAATTATCATGTGAAGCAATGTGTTACAACCTCATATAAAAATATGTGATAAAGAATCCATGATAAAAACAATCATCTGATAAATAACCATAAATGAAAAATAAAAAAGAATCCCTTATTGGGTTCTATCCTATAATAAAATGTGTACTATATACTCACAATCCTAAATAGGAATGTGTTGGATCTAATAGATATTGATTCTTTCTAGTCAATATCAAAAAAGGTTTCCTCCTAATGGTGCAGAACACACTAAGGCTACCCATGTGTCTTTCTCGATGTACCTAGGGTTCCCAATTCTCAATTATAAAAATACAGTTTTAGAACCATGCACACAATTCTATAAAACATTTTCTAATCCAAGACAATCCACTTCATATTTTGAAAGCACATTTCCAAATCAATAAAATCTATTTTCTAAGAAAACCCCCTTTTAAAAACATTCTCCTTTCCAAGAAATAATTTTAAACCACTAATCACTTCAAATCATTGCAAAATACACAGGAATTTATCATGAAGACATCCAATTAGTCAAATCAACCCATTTTATATTAACACCTACCCTACGTGGTAGAAACCTAGAATCATTCAATAATGGTAACAGGAGACCAAGAGAACAGACTTCAAAATATGTGGCACACTAAGAAAATGATAAGGGTCGATAAAAAACACTATCTGATCACATAAATAAACATAGTTGTAGCCAAAACCATAGTTGTAACCAAAGAAAAATAAAAACTAGAGGTAACCCTTAGATATAGAAACACACCATAACTGAAACAATGATCAATTGATAAATAAAATGATCTGTAAGGGTTAGAGGTCTCCAAAATCACCCCTGAGAGCTTTTTAGTTGAATCGGGGAAGAGATTCCAAATAATGAAATGAAAATTCAGCTAAATGGAAACACAAAACCACAACACTAAATAATTACATGATGTGTAATGCATTTACACATCATATAATCCACAAAGTTCATATACTCTAAAAATACATCTCCATTTTATTAAAAACATACTATTTTTCATTACACAATGTAAACCCTTTACATGGAATTTAATCCTCTCAAACTATATATCCAGTTCATGAATTCTACTTGATGACCATTATAGGTTGTTTACTCCTATTACACATCATTTAATTGCATAGTGAATAGTTAAAACTAGAGGTTCCAGCTAAAAATTCCAAAAAATATCTAACTTTACCATTACAGGTATCCTCTAAATTCATTTTCATCATTATCCATCTAATGAAAATGGAAACTAAAATCAAAGGAAAAATCATACCTGACATAAAGGGATATGGGTGTTAGAATCTCCCTACCATAAATGGTTTCTTCACAAAAAATCCCTCAAGATCATGTATCTGCAAAAAGATAAGTTCTATACTACCTAATTAATGACTGCCACTCCCACATCTCAAGGATATCCTTTCCGCACATCCATAGTACCCATACTAGTGCAATAGTTTTACCATAATATATATTAGAATATCAATATATAATCTGAATTGGTTTCTCAATAAAAGTGGCATCAAGGTCAAGATCATCATCCTCCCATATAATCACAAGGGAAGTACCTAATATATACCTACTCAACTAGAAAAAATGAAACACATCATGAATATATCTCAATCTAGATGACATGCATATCTATTAGGGAACACTCTCTATTCATCCAAAGATCTCAAAGGGGAACAAAAACCATGGTTCCAACGTACCCTACTTACCCACCAGACGTTGTCCCCAAAGAGGTGAAACTATGAGTAAGACCCTATTACCAACCTCAAACTTTATCAGCCACCACTGATGGTCCAAATATGATTTATGATGACTCTATTCAATTATCAATATCCTCTAGATCAGTTGTGCCATCTCTACCATCTCCTAAACAACACTTATCTAAACCAAAGACCTCTCCCCTAACTCCACCCAACATAAGGGAGATCTACATGGACACATATACAGAGTCTTATAAAAGTATATCTTGATTGAATTCTGATAACTAATATTAAGGGAAAATAAAACCAAAAGGAAATTATTTTCCAAAGATCCTCTCAAACCAAGAACCCAATTACGATATATATCCTCTAGAACTTGGATAGCCCTTTTATCTTTCTATCTATATACAGATGATAAGATACACTCAGTTTAATCCAAGAACCCATTTCCTTATATAAACCTTAATATAACATAGATGTGATCCTCAAGTCCTTATCACAAACAACTGTATAGGTAACCCCATGAAGTCTTATATTCTATCATACCTAAAGGTCCCCAAGATTCTTCACCTTCATTGTCTCCCGAATAGGTTTCAAATGTATTGATTACATGATATGATCAATTATAAATAAAATAACATCCTTAACACATGGATTCCATCATAAACGAATGAAAAATTACATATAAATATCATCCCTCTTAAATATTGGAATGGGTAAGGGATGAAACCACCCCACATATCTCTAGTGTTCTGCCTTAATACTATAACAAGTGAGACACTGTGATACAAAATCCATAATCTACCATCTCATCCCCTTCCACCAATACTGACGTATCAAATAATTATTCATATTGGTAGTACTTGGGTTAATGGACCATCAAAGATGGTGTTTACTGTCCAAAAAATCCCACCTCAAGGAAAACAGAACAAAAAACTTGTTTCGGAAGAAGAAATCTCCACCGTAAAACTGATAGCACTCACCCAAGGCCTCTCCACCATAAAGGATTTATCTAAAGAATTTTCATTGGGTGTCTATCACCTGCTCGAGCCAAGATCCCTCATAAATATATGAGTCAGTTGTCATCAAAAAAGAAAAAAAACATGTCTACCAACCTCTTACACTTCTAATATCATCTCAGCAGACAAAATCATCAGAGGCCACTCCTAAACTGATGCCTTCATAGATTGTGTCAGTTATTTTTTGCATAATTCATTGGAAACCACTTTACCTTTTCCAAGGTTATAAGAAATATCATAATAAAATGATTGAAGGTACGCTTCCCAGAATCTCTATTGCAAATTCAGATCCCTCTAAGTAAAAAATATATTTCTGGATCTTATGATCAGAATATATCTTAAACTGCTCCCTAAAGGGATAGCATTACCATATTTTGGGTGCATGAATTACTTTTGTAAAATCAAGATCATGGTTATGGTAGTTCTTCTCATGAGGGTGTAACTGACACGATCCATAAGCCAAAACATTTTTCACATACAATCAAGAAATATTCCAAATGCATACAAGAAGCATCACATAAAGTCTCATAACCTAATAATGAATTCAAAATAATGAAAATTGGTACTGAAGTCAACCCCACCTTCATCTCCTCAAAATATATCTGACACTTTTCTTTTCATTCAAGCTTTAAAGCCTTACGGGTTAAATCTATCATTAAAGATGTGTTCTTGGGGAAGTCCTAAACAAACCGTCCATCCCAACCAACTAAACCCAAGAATCGCTAGATATCAAACACATTTTTAGGATTATCTAAGGATATAACTACTTGTACCTTTTCAGGATCTACTGAGACACACCTCTTAGACATCACATCCTCATAACCTTTTCTTCCCAACTCCAAAACACTCATTTGGAATGCTTACCCCACATACGATATTCCCTCAGAGTTTTCAGAATGATATCTAAATTTTCCTTATTCCCCTCCTCTGACTTGGAATTCCCAAAAATATCATCCATGAACACAACCACAAAAGAATACAAGATCCAATGAAAGATCTAGTTCATCAAAGACACAAACAACGCAGAAGCATTAGTGAGACCGAATGACATAACCAGAAACGTGAAATGACCATATTGATTCCTAAACATTATCTTAGGTATATCTTCTTCTAGAACTATAATCTAGTTGTTCCTTTACAATTAAATCTTAGAAAACCAATAGGACCCTATAATATGATCAAAGAGATCATCAATCCTTGGAAAATGGTATTTTTCTTAACAGTCACCTGATTCAACTTTTGATAATCAATAAAAAGTATGAGGTTATTGTATGACTTTTTAGAATAAGGGATAGTTGAATCCCATGGTGAAATGTTAGGATGAATAAATACTTTATTATCTAGGTCATCAAGCTAGAACTTAAGTTCCAAAAACTCCACAGGTGCTATATGGTAAGATTACATAGAAATTGGCATCTTACCACGGAGAATATCTATGGTAAACTCAAACTCTCTATAGGGAGGAAAACCAAAAAAATCATCCAGAAATACCTAATGGTGTGTAAAAATCACTATAAGAATTTGACCGCCCAATCAATTTTCAACTACATCAAGAAACATCTCTTAAAACATTCGTGAGATTAACTTCTCATAAAGAACAACATACCATACCCTTCCCGATCTAGAGTCCCACTCACCCTGGAATATTGAGTGACCCCAAAAGAAGATAAGAAATATACCTAATGATGATAACAATATATCTGTTCCTTAACACTAATCATCTAATTCATGCTAATAATCAAGTCAAAGATGTCAAGATCAAGTACTAGAAAGTCTCACTGTAACTCAAAGTCAGCTATTAGCAGCCAACACGTGGGACATCTAAAACCTTTTTAGGACCTCTTTACCAAAGGCATGGAAAGATCCCACATGATTGGTATATGTTCTGAATGAAAAAATGACATGTCAACTAACTTTGTTGATATAAAATATTGAGTATCACCTATATCAAAAACATCCATCACCAAATAAGATGAGATAAAAATCATCATCTAACAGTATCTATCCCTACTTCAAATTCCTATTTCTCATACTCCGCTACACAATGTTGTTTGGTCTTAGCCACATGAACATATCACTTGGCCTGAGGATTAAACCCACAACTATTAGAAGCATCTACATGAACCTAATAACCCTTGGTGAGAGTGGATCCTGCCCTACATCCCGGATATATCTTGTCACAAAAATATTGTAGATGGATTGATCTTCCATAAAGATGAAAATTCCTAGGGGCCTTCATATAGTTTAGAATTATATGACCATACCTCCCACACTTATAGAATATGTCCTGTTGTTATCCTGATGAAGCACCTAAAACTGGTCCTGTAGAAAACTGAACACTCATACACTTTCTTTTATGGCTAGAAGTTACACCCTATATACCAACGAAACCAATTGAAGCCCCACCCAAATCTATTGTCCCCACTATGTTAGACTTAGAAAATATTCCTTGTCAAATACCTTAAAAAGGTTAATAATTCACATGAGTGTCAACATCAACTAAATATCAGGCCTCAGTCTTAGCTCAAATCAATGTTCCTTTAGCTACTTGTTAGTGATAATATCCTGTTCGAGATGAACCAAGTTAGTAAAATTGGTAGAATACTCCATAATGGTATTCTCCCTCTTCTATAAGGTCAAAAACTCTAATGTATTCTACACATTATATGTACAGGGTAAAACGACTAGTTGAATATTTTTTGGATGAAATCTCAGGTAATATCCTCATGCAACTTCACTTGAAAAATAGATTCCCACCATATTTTTCTCGATACATCAAGAATATACCTGGAAAACCACAAATTATAGTATTCTTGAGTATTCATGAAGTTGAATATCCTCTATATCCACTTAATCCACTCCTCAGATTCATGGGGTTTTTTCTCACCATGAAATATTGGTGGATGCAGCTTCGTAAATTCCGAGCCATGATCCACCATGCGTCTGGGATCCCTGACACCAAAATGACCCAGAGTCTAAAGAGTGAGAATAATAGATTCTACTAAACTCAGTTCCATCATAGGGTTCACCTGCAGAACCTATCTTGTAGCTTCCTCTCTCAGATTTGGAATATCACTTCTCGAAACATTGGTTAACAAATGAAAAAAACCAATCAGTCACAAGAAAATTTAGAAAAATAACAAGACCAACTTTGGGTATTAATAACAACCTTTATGACATTAATAATTTATAGAAACTAAAAAATACCATAAATAAAAAGGATAAATCTAATTTAAATAAACTTTCCATTTATTTCATTCAAATGACCTCAAACTCCAAGTCTCAAACCTAGAAAAATTCCCCAAACACCCATGGTAACTTCATTTTAGTCATGTAATTATGCTAGGCATTCCCCCTTTCTGCACTTACTATCATAATTTTAATGGTCCTAACTCTTGTATACCCAAGACATAGATCAAAACATAGTCAGTTCTAACACACTTCCCGATCATCATCCCTTTGATACCAAATTTCAACAAACCAACCTGGGATAACTAGAAAAGCCACCCGAATCAGCCTGTCACATAATATAGGTAAAATATGACAATAGAAACTAGTATTGAATATAATAAAAATCAATACATACAACCAGAGTATGAATAAAAATATATGAGATACTACAATGAAATAAAATCCTAGCCAAAACAGGATAAACTACAATTTAATTAAAATCCCCATGTGACCAGCAATCACCATTAGAACAACCCAAAAGCAACAACAACAATAGAATCCAACATGCAACAAGATTCTCTTCCCTTTACCTGAATCCTGAAACACAACATCTAAAAATTCCCAGAGTCCCAAGTAGAGTGTGAAAAAAATCCCAATAAGATACTACATTAATTTATGTACAAGTTCTAATATCAAGAATGAAATAATTTTAGATTTTAAATTAAAAACAATTTTACAAATATTTTTTAGAAAATAAATCCAATTGTAAATAAAATTCTTTCAATTTCTTTAAAATCCTTTCATATATTTAAAACAAAAATATGACAAGTAGAAGTGATAAAATAGGAACTCATATCCACGCATCATGAGTTAAATAGGTAAACACATATCCATGAAACAACCTATCATGTGAAGCATGGTGTTACATCCTCATATTAAAATATTTGATCAATAATACATGATAAAAAAATAATGTGATAAAAAACCCTAATTTAAAATGATAAATCACCATGTATTGGGCTCTAGCCTATGGTAAACTATGTAATAGATACTCACAATTCTAAAAATAATATATTGGATCCAGTAAATATCGAGTCAGGCTAGTCGATATCATAAAATGTAACCTCCATGTGGTGCAACACATACTAAGGCTACCTGTGTCTCTTTCCCGACGCACACAAGGTTCCCCATGTCCAATTCTACAAATAAATTTTCAAAAACAATATCACAATTTTATAAAACATTTTCAAATCCAATCCAATCCAGTTTGGAATTTGAAAACCCATTTCCTAATAAAGAAAATCTGTTTTCAAATAAAACCCCCTTTTGAGAACATTTATCTTTATAAGGAATCATTTGTAACCACTTATCACTTCAAATCAATGAACAACCCAAATGAATTTATCAATAATGAAATTATATTTATCAAACTAACCCATTGTATATAAAACCTATCCTCACATAGTAGAAACCTAGCTGATTTTGAAAATGATGATAAAAAACAAAGAGAACGACCTTCGAATGGCGAGACACACAAAGAAACTGAAAAGGATCAATAAAAAACAATATATGATCACAAATCTGAACAAAACTATAATCAAAACCACAACAATAACCAAAACCAAAAAAAAAAAGGTAATGCTTACCTGGAGAAACACACTACAACTACAACAATGATCAATAACTAACAAAAATAATTTGGAAGGGTTAAAGGTCTCCAAAATAAACCCTATGAGATTTTAGGTTGGGAGGGATAAGTTATTATAAAGGATGAAATGAGAATTCACCTGAGGGGAACCCTAAAAACCTAACTAAAGCTAATTACATTCCATGTAATGCCTTTATAAGTCATGTAATGCATAATGATCATATACACAAAAAAATGTTTCTTTTTATTAAAAACCCATTATTTTTCATTACATGATGTGAACCATTTTCATGGCATGTAATATTATTATTATATGAATCTAGTTCACATCTACTACCCATCATCCATTACATGGTATGTAATCCTATTACCCAGCATGTAATTTCATAGTGAATAGCAGAAAATGCTGGTTCAAGCTAAAAATTCCAGAAAATCCCAAACTTCAACATTATATGTATCCTTCAAATTCCCAATTCCTCTTGTTAATTATTCATACAAAGAAAAAGGAAACCAAACGGAAAGGAAAAAATAATACCTGACACAATGGTAATGGGGCATTACAGAGCAAGCCTCGCTGGAGGGAGGGGGAGCGGGTCACGCTAGGGGTCAGGTAGGCGTCCTTTATAAAGGGAGGGGAGTGGGAGGGGGATCATGAGGAGGACTTGCTATAGGTAGGGGAGTGGGAGCATGCCTTGATGAAAGAAGGAGAGAGAGGGTCATATTGAGGGGAGGATGGGGGAGCAAGCCTCACTAGAGGGAGGGGGAGTGAGTTGTGTTGGGGGTGGGTGTGGAGGGAGGAGTTTTAGAGAGTGGGAGGGGGTGTTGGTGGGGGAATTAAAATTAAAGAAAATATTTTAAAAAATAGAATTTATTTAAAAAATTTATGAATTTCTAAAAAAATTACAGGAATTTTTTAGAAAATATATGAATTTTTTTTCCATTTACTGACATTTTTAAAAAATCATTAGTGGGGATGCGGGTCTTGTCGGGAGCATGCCTTGATTGAGGGAGGGGGGAGCGGGTCATGAAGGGGTGGTGGGAGCGGCCTTATTAGAGGGAGGGGGATATAGAGTGGGCCTCATCCGAGGGAGGGGGAGTGGGTCATGTTGGGGGGTGAGTCTGAAGGGAGAAACACCTGAAGGGGGGAGGGGGGAAATTAGAATGTGTCTCTACAGAGGGAGGGGGAGAGGGCATCATTGGGAGGGGTAATTAAAAAAAATTAGATATTTTTTAAAAATAAAAATAAATAAAATATTATTAATTTAAAAAAAATACTCTTCTTTCTAGAAAAAGCAGTAAATTTGGTGAAATTTATCAACATTTCTAAAAACGTAAGTGGGAGAAGGAGTTCATACTGAGAGTGGGCCTCACTGGAGGGAGGGGGAGTAGTTCATGTAGGGGTTGGGGGAGGGGGCCTCACTGAAAGGAGGGGATTGAGATAAGGAGAGGGAGAAGGAAGCACCAGAGGAAGGGTGGAATGGGAAGAATCTAAGGGAGGTGGAATGTGCCTCACTAGAGAGAGGGGTTAGTGGGTCACCCTATGGTTTGGGGAGAAGGTCGTGCTGGGGTTGGGGGTGGGGCCTCTTCAGAGAAAGGGGAAGTTGGAGTGGGACTCACCGGAGGGAGTGGGAGTGGGTCGTTCTGGGGGTGGGGGAGGGGGAGGGCCTCACTGGTAGAGGGGGAGTGGGAGTGGTCCTCACCAAAGTAAAGGGTTAGCGAATCATACCGAGGGGTTCTTCAAGAGGGAGAAGCACCAGAGGGTGGGGGAGGGAAATTAACTAGAGGGGTTATGATATAGGTAGGAGAGGGAACCTCACTTGGAAGTGGGAGTTAGAAAATGAAATATTTTAAGAAAAGAAAATTAATTTCTTAAAAATTAGGAATTTCAAAAAAAAATATCGATGTTTTACAAAACATTCGGTAAATTAGGAATCATTTATAGATGATTGTTAATACAATTAGTAATTGAAGATGTATATAAACATCTCTAATTGTATAAAATTATTATATTTTCTAAATAGAAACACCTAATTTGCTATCATTTTTTAGGAACATTGTTAAATTACACCAAATTTGCATACATTTCGTGAAAACATTTGTAATTTTTTTGAAATTCATATTTTTTTAATTAATTTTAATTTTTTAATATTTTCATATTTTAATTATACCTCATATCCCAGCCCCCTCCTCCTACCTTTAGTTCTTCTCCCTCTGACACCACCCCACCCACACGCCCTAGCGTGAGATGCTCCCCCTCCCTCTGGCATGGCTTTATCCTACTCCACCTCCCTCCGATGAGGCCCGCTACAACTCCTCCTCCCTCCAATTTGACCTGATCCTACTACCCCTCCATAATAAACATCTCCAATTTCCAAAAATTATAAACATCACTAATCATTAACACCAAATTTGTAGTTGTTTTTTTAGAAACATCGGTAAATAACACCAAATTTATCTACATTTTTGAAAAACATCCTTAACTTTTTTGAAATTAATAATGAAAATATTTTTTCTAAAAGATAATTAAATTATATAAAATTATTAATTTCAAAATAAAATTTACATAAGTTTTTCAGAAACATTGGTAAATTAATTAGTGATGATTTAAAATGTCACTAATGATTTTTTTTATAATTCACATTTTTTAGTAGTGAGCCAATGGAATACTTACCTACTCTTAAATACATTTTGTATCCCATATCTCACCAAATCTATGACACTACTACATTTGGAACCACCCTTATAGGAACCCCTATTGGATTAGTTGTGAAGATGAGAGTGACCCTAGAAACTTTTCCCCAATAGTCTATAAGTGGTGACTATCACTGAGGGTATACCAATTCACATATGGGATACATTTCCCTCATAAAACCAATGGTAAATAAAACAAAATCACTAGGTAAATCTTAATATATTATAAGGGTAAACAACTACCATAAATTATAATGTTATTTAAATGTAAAAATAATAACAAAAATAAGGTATATATGCAAAATATCCACCTAAAAGCTATAAATAATCCATTAAACACCACTTTAGATACCCAAATAGAAACTTCAAGTCCTCGGTATGCTATCCTAAAAAATAAAATCAAGAAAATACATGGAGGGGTGAGAACGTAGGGGTACTAATATGAAAATATTTATAAACAAATCAATATCCTTGGGAAATAAAAATAGAAGAGAAAAAATGTGTGTTATCGCTTATAAAAGAAAAAAACAATTAAGAAAAAGATAATTATAATAATTAAGAGGGTTTATAAATCACACAACTCAAAATTTTCGTTCTATGATTATACAACTTCCTCTTTTTTCTGAATAACTGAAAACATCATTTCCCCAATCAAACAAAAAATCCAACTTCCTACCCAACCAAAAATTAAAAATATAATAATCAATAATAATAAAATGAAAAATATCATCAACTCTATAAAAAACACCAAACCAATAAAAGAAGATGGAATAAAATTTCTTCCAGGCCCTTACCTATCAATTCAGAGGTGAATGTAACTCATAATTTGGAATAAAATGATCGTAAGACAACCCCTGGCCAACTTAACATGAAAAAAAGAAGAAAAATAATAAATGTTCTATAATAACTATATAACCAACAATTCCACATACATTACTAGATAGAATTCTCATAATTCCTCTCCATAGTGCCACAACCATATCCTCATTTTCATTTTCCTATAATGATAAGGTATATAATCCCAAAGGGAATTAACCTCATGTCACCCACCTTCCTTGTAACACCCTGAGATTTTATAAAAAATATTCTTTTAATTTCATTAATGTCTTGTGTTGTATGCTACACCAAGATTACCTTACACTATACGCAACACCGTATTAGCTTGCAATATACGCAACACTATTCTTGGATCGTGTTACACACAATTTTGATAATAGTTATTCTACGCAACATTGAGTATATATATATATATTCAATGTATAAATGAAATATGGTTGGATTATGATATAAGAAACAACGAAGGATTCTTTCACAGCACGCAACCCTGACTTGGCTTGCATTACACGCAATCGCGACCTTCCTCGATAGCATGTGTTGTACGCAACACCGGGTTTTACTAAACAACGATATATTATTATAATATTATTATGAACTAGCCGTTATGAATAGTATTAACTAAATTTTTAATCTTATAACATTATTATTCGTCTTACACATTTTCTAAAACATGGTATAAGAACAAAATAAATTTTTCGGGTAAAATAAGTATTTTTCAAAAAATGCAGTTTTGCCACCTTTTGATGGCGCACCCACTTTAAATATAGTTTTTGACATGTTTATAAGTTCTATTTGACAAAATAAAATTATTCTTTGGAATCATGAAATAAAAATTTACTTTGGATAAATTTTTCATATTATTCTGGTAACTTTCATATTTTGATGAATAGTAAAAACACGCTATATTTTAATTAAAAACAACTTTTTTCATCGCAATAATTTATATGGTTAAATTATAATATTGAATGGTTTTAAAGTATAAATAGAAAATATTTTTACCATTTAATATAATGTATGATTCTACCTTGAATTCGTAGGATAAATCAATTCAATCTTTTGCAATGTTTTAAAGAAAAACCCATTTTCTTTCGACAACGGGATTAATTTTAATTTAATTTCTGAAACTTTTGTGTATTGAATTCGGAAAAATGGATTCCATATTTGGAATCAGTGGATCCAAATTATGTTAATAAGCTACTTTTTATTTTTGGGAATTATGAATAGTAACTACGGTAAATTTTATTTAGCATAGTTAAAGGTAAATCGAGTAATTAAAGGTAAATATAATATTATAAAATTACCCTAACACATGTCAAAATCATATTGAATGACTAAAAGTCGACCCATATCACCTAAGGGTCGTATTAGATTCATTTAATGGACTTTTGTCCATGAAAATAATTTAATTATTATTAAAACCAAAGAATGTGACAACATGTCACTTTCTTAAATCTTATAAGTATAATAATTTTACTTTAGTGATAAACTTCATGAAAACTAGAAAATGAATAGTATCCAGAAATATAATACAATTATCTAAATCATAGGAATTTATTTAGAATTTTTAGGGATTAAATAATTATCATTTATTATGACACAAAGATGATGCAGCAATTGTCTTATTAATGAAATATTGACATAATTGATGTCATAAATGCCCAAATAAATGTAATTTGAGACTTTTTATGAATTGAACTAATTTTCTAGGTTAATATGACATTATATTATTTATTTAATTAACTTTGTTCGAACTAATCATTCTGTTATGATTTTCACAAAAATCAATTAATAAATAGTGTCAAAATTGACATAAAATAGTTTTTTAAAACAAATATTATATTATTAATTGTTATTTTATTCCTAAAAATCTAAGGTTCGGCCACATGACTTAGATAAGGTTATATATATTAATAATAAACAACTTGGGGTTCGTTTGGCTTGATATAGTAAGTTTATTGACCATATAGTGTAAGAAAACAAGAAGACGCGGTAAAAGTAAAATTATCTAACTTAAAGTTAAATATAAATAATAAGGTTAAAATAGGAACCTAAACTTTTCTAAATTCTATTGGATGATAGGATTTCGACCCATACTCACTTTATCTTCGAAAGAAGACCCTTTGGAACCATTATAAACCGAATTTGACCTTAATATAAAATAATATTTTGAGAGTTTCCTAAGGTGCCCCTCTCCTCCCTTATAAAAGGGAACCTCCTCCCTCTCCTCCTCACACCAATTTGAGCATTCAAGCTCGGCCAACCCCTGCCAAAATCTCTTCTCCACTTCCCTAGTATCATCCTAGAGGTCCTGGTATTCTTCAAAGACCATCCTTAGTTCTTTAAGTGGAGGTTAAGTGAAGGTGCGTCAAAAAGAGGTAATATCCATTACCGATCTTTTTCAATTTCTTTCTTCTTCAACTTCTTCTTATTTAGTTGTTTCATGATAAAGTAATAACATAAGTATTTATTATATACTTATATATTATTATAAATATTAAATAACTCTAATTAACCTTCTATCCATCCTACGGAAAAAATAAATCACTGCGCGTGCGTACGTACGGAATACCGTCTCCACGCCGTGGTGTAATCTATTTTCCACCACCACCTTACTTGGATGGGTATAATGGTATAAATAATAACTATATATGAATATTATAAAGTGATAATGATTCTAAAATAGTATACATACACTCCAATACAATTCCACGATCATGAGAACGATATCATCGCTCGTGCGTACGTACGGACTACCGTCTCCACGACGCGATGAGATTCATTCTCCATGTTAACCATTCATGAATGATTATAAAGTATATATAATAAGTAATCATGAAATATATGACATAATAATGATACTGGATTTATGTGTATATATATGTATGTCATCTACTTAATTCCATTCAACTCAATAAGGAAACGAAAACAGCGTTCATGCGTACGTACGGTCTACCGTCTCCATGAACGGTGTATTTCTTTCCATTTACTGATCTATTTTATATATGTATATTCTGAATATATATTATATATAAATTATATTTTATATTCTGGAATTAAGTAATCATGATCTAAGTAATCATATGAATAATTACAAGTCAAAACACGGACGACAAATGAAACAATTTTACCCAAAACACACTTTAACATGGAATTTACAAAAGAACGGGCAATATAAAGTCATAAGTGAACCATATATGATATCATAACAATTAATATGATTCTGTAATAAGTCAATGACATTATTTAAATCATTATACAGGAGGTTCAGACACTTACGAAGAAAATCGGACCTAAGGTATGGGAAATATCACAATCTCATTTTTATCCGAGATTGTTTATACTTTAGTATTTACTGGGGTGTATTTTATCATCCACATCCATGTTTCCTCAATATTTAATATTTATATCCTTATACAATAGTTTATATCAAATTTTACCCTTCGGTGATTTTTTAGTAAAAGATATGAAAGGAATCTTTTGTCGTTTTTCGTACGAGGTACTTTTTGACTTTTCCGACAAACGTACGAAGAATGTTTTTTTAACTTATACGGAATGAATGGATTTTTAAAACATTATTTCCAAGAAGCTTCCTTTACATGTTTTCAAGTTTATTTTTAATCAACTTCTTTTATTTTAAAATTGTATGACATGTTAAGAAAGGAAAAATGTTTTTGAAGTAGAAAGGATATTTTCCTCAAGAATGGAGTTCAAGTGTTTTATCAAAATTATGTTCCATCTAAGATAATAAGGGGTTCTGTTTATATACCTATTATTACATGGATTTGATTATGTTGTGAAGGAAATATTTTTTTATTAATTCTTTTATCTTATATGAATTGTTTTATGATGTCACGATGTTTAAAGATTCCCATTTTTATTACATGGGTTATGCAATGATGTATGATTTATGATTTTTGTGGCACACATAATAATGGTTTCATTATGAGATGGGTGGGACATATATCTCCCTCCAATTCATTGGGTAAAGATTTTATATCTCATGAGATAGACATGGCTGGAACGGTAGGTTATACCGGTTCAGTGAAACAGGACTGAAACGAGGGTGACTCGGTTCAGAAATGGACTTTGTCCACTAAGATAGTCTTGGCAATGAGTCCTGACTAATAAGATATGATTCTCTAAGATTATGTGTGTATGTCACAAAGTTTAATGTTTTAAGTTATGATTATTGTGATTACATTTCACTACTATGATTTATCCCATGTTTTGAAATTATGATCTCTTTTGCAGGTTAAGATTTCCAAAAGATATGTTCTTATGAATATGACGTGATTGATATTTCTTTTGTTTACCCTTACTGAGCATTTGAGATCACCCTTTTATGTTTTCTTTTCCCCAGGATATAAAGAAAGGATTTAGGTTTAAAAAAAAGATCTTTATGGGATATTTTGAAGATCTTTCACCACGATTAGAATATTATATTCCGAGTTTCCAAAGACACTAAACTATTACGGTCCTTGTGTGTGTGTGTTTTTTATGTACTAAGTATTCCGCAAAAGTAATGTAATGTCTATGTACGTCAAGCTTCGGGTCTCCACAGTTGGTATCAGAGGAAAGTTTTAGTCAACCTTTGGAAACTAGGATGTGAAAACGTTAGTGAGATCCCTAGAGATATCTCTAAGGTATGTCTAGGGATGTCTCTAAGGATAAGTATACGTATAGGTTATAGTCCTAGAATTGCGCTAAGGATCTTATAATTTAACCTAAGATGTTAGATATTGAGGGTACTCCCTCTTTACTATGTTGTTTTCTCTAGCATGATTTTACCTCTCACAGAATTCTTTTTGTGTTTTAGTTAATGGAGGGAACCAGAAGGAATTCAGTTAACATTGAATCTAATGGACAAATTGGTGACTATGAGCAACAAAATTGTGTAATGCCTAGAGAGAAAGATATTGTGATTATGCCGAATCAATCATCGCGATATATGATTAACAATGTGAAATTTAGTGGTATGCCTAATTCATCAAATAAGAGGAAGATAGACTATTATGCATGTTCGCATGTTGAGGAGCATAAAGAAAGGAAGATTGAGATTTCTAAAGAAGGGAAGAAGAACCTTGAGGAATACCTCAAATGGAGGGACCAATGTTATCTGTGTGGAGAAAAGGGTCATAGAGAGATAGACTGTTATGGAGTTCAATTTATTATTTTTGGAGAACATGGGCATTACCCAACTCAATGCACTGACCTAAAAAGTTACTTCTAAATCAAGGAAGGACATATTCCAGGAAAATCATTGAAGAGGATGGATTGAAGTGTTTATGTACTGGTATTCAAGAATAATGTTGTTGAGGTACTTTTATTGTGTATTGGAATATTTTTGTATTAGTCTATTGTGGTTTTAAATAATTTTAAGGTACCGGTAACCATGAAAAGTGATTCAAATATTTTTGGAAAGCAGATGATATGTGCATAATGAAGGGATAAGGATAAAATGAAATGTTTGACAGTATTCATGAGCTCATGATTGATATAAGGACTAAGTGATATCATGGTTTGAGGATATAGAATTTTGAGGATTTTGGTATGTGGAAATTGTTAACTTTTAACTGTATTCATGCTTTCACTAAGGTTCAATGGGTATTCATTCTTCAAGAGAATACATGATTAAGGTATTCACATGTTTGTAATTTGACCAACAAGATATATCTTATGATATATGGGGGATAAATGATGGCATTCACGTGATCATTTTCTTTAAACTATGAGCTTGGACCGAAGTATTTTAGATAAGCCTAAAGATTGGAATGGATTATGTTGGACATAAGTTAATATTGTTTAAGGATAAAACTTTTTTGATATTGTTGATGGGATGTTATAGTAATATAGCTTTAGAAAAAGGAAAACCTGCAGGACGGGCGACAGCCCATCGCATCGGACAAGACTGTGGGAATCGAACCCACAACCGAAGTGTGACTGGCCTTTATCGCCTACCACTGGCCTACAGGAAGTCCCTGGTTAGTAGAAACTAGTTTTATTTTATTAAGCGATATGATATATGAAGTATAAGTTCATTTTTGGAACCATATACGATTAATCTAACCATAAGATGGGCCTATAACTTTTGCTAACCTTTTGTTTGAAAGAGATGGAATGACCCATCATTCTATCACATGATCGGCTAACACATCACGAATAACAAATTCAAATTCATTTCTTTAAGGGATGAAGTGGAAATTGTTCAATTCACGAACAACAGTGAGATTGTACCAAAATCATGCAAGTATTTATTTTAATTCATAAACTTTAGGGAAATGATCTTGAAAACCAAAAATGTTGTCCTAGTTCCCTTATATCCGATGAATTAGATGGTACCTTAGATCATCACAAATCAATAGCTTTTTTATTGTTGGATTTTTCATAGCCATGTTCTCTACCACTCTCCATCAGAACTTGATGGTTAGATTTTTCTTCCATATCCATATTTTCACCTATGTTATCCTACGTGGAAAACTAGTGATGAGTTAATTTGGGTAACCGTTACATTTCGTACTTTAGTTTTTAAAGCCATGTTTTGGTATTCCTTTTTACGATGTGGGTTTCTATTAAACAAACTTTCGAGTAGTAAACCATTTATAACCCCGAAGAATTTCGAGGGAGAAATTCATTTTAAGGGGGGTAGAATGTAACACCACGAGATTTTATGAAAAATATTCTTTTAATTTCATTAATGTCTTGTGTTGTATGCTACACCAAGATTACCTTGCGTTATACGCAACACCGTATTAGCTTGCAGTATACGCAACACTATTCTTGGATCGTGTTGCACAAAATTTTGATAATAGTTATTCTACGCAACATTGAGTATATATATATATATATTCAGTTTATAAATGAAATATGGTTGGATTATGATATACTAAACAACAAAGGATTCTTGCATAGCACGCAATCCTGACTTGGCTTGCATTACACGCAATCGCGACCTTCCTCGATAGCGTGTGTTGTACGCAATACCAGGTTTTACTAAACAACGATATATTATTATAATATTATTATGAACTAGCCATTATGAATAGTATTAACTAAATTTTGAATCTTATAACATTTTTATTTGTCTTACACATTTTCTAAAACACGGTATAAGAACAAAATAAATTTTTCGGGTAGAATAAGTATTTTTCAAAAAATGCAGTTTTGTCGCCTTTTGATGGCACACCCACTTTAAATCTAGTTTTTGACATGTTTATAAGTTCAATTTCACAAAATAAAATTCTTCTTTGGAATCATGAAATAAAAATTTACTTTGGATAAATTTTTTATATTATTCTGGTAACTTTCATATTTTGATGAATAGTAAAAACACGCTATATTTTAATTAAAAAAAACTTTTTTCATCGCAATAATTTATATGGTTAAATTATAATATTTAATTTTTTTAAAGTATAAATAGAATATATTTTTACAATTTAATATAATGTATGATTCTACCTTGAATTCATAGGATAAATCAATTCAATCTTTTGCAATGTTTTAAAGAAAAACCCGTTTTCTTTCGACAACGGGATTAATTTTAATTTAATTTCTGCAACTTTTGTGTATTGAATTTGGAAAAATGGATTCCATATTTGGAAATCAGTGGATCCAAATTATGTTAATAAGCTACTTTTTATTTTTGGGAATTATGAATAGTAACTACGGTAAATTTTATTTAGCATAGTTAAAGGTAAATCGAGTAATTAAGGGTAAATATAATATTATAAAATTACCCTAACACATGTCAAAATTCTATTGGATGACTAAAAGTCGACCCATATCACCTAAGGGTTGGATTAGATTCATTTAATGGACTTTTTTCCATGAAAATAATTTAATTATTATTAAAACCAAAGAATGTGACAACATGTCACTTTCTTAAATCTTATAAGTATAATAATTTTAATTTACTGATAAACCTCATGAAACTTCGAACATGAATAGTCTCCAGAAATATAATACAATTATCTACATCATAGGAATTTATTTATAATTTTTAGGGATTAAATAATTATCATTTATTATGACACAAAGATGATGCAGTAATTGTCTTATTAATGAAATATTGACATAATTGATGTTATAAATGCCCAAATAAATGTAATTTGAGACTTTTTATGAATTAAACTAATTTTCTAGGTTAATATGCCATGATATTATTTATTTAATTAACTTTTTTCGAACTAATCATTCTGTTATGATTTTCAGAAAAATCAATTAATAAATAGTGTCAAAATTGACATAAAATAGTTTTTTAAAACAAATATTATATTATTAATTGTTATTTTATTCCTAAAAATCTAAGGTTCGGCCAAATGACTTAGATAAGGTTATATATATTAATAATAAACAACTTGTGGTTAGTTTGTCTTGATATAGTAAGTTTATTAACCTTATAGTGTAAGAAAACAAGAAGACACGGTAAAAGTAAAATTATCTAACTTAAAGTTAAATATAAATGATAAGGTTAAAATAGGAACCTAAACTTGTCTAATTTCTATTGGAAGAGAGGATTTAGACCTAGAACCACTTTATCTTCTAAATAAGACCCTTTGGAACCATTATAAACCGAATATGACCTTAATATAAAATAATATTTTGAGAGTTTCCTAAGGTGCCCCTCTCCTCCCTTATAAAAGGGCACCTCCTCCCTCTCCTCCTCGCACCAATTTGAGCATTAAGGCTCATCCAACCCCTGAAAAAATATCTTCTCCACTTCCCTAGTATCATCCTAGAGGTCCTGGTATTCTTCAAAGACCATCCTTAGTTCTTTAATTGGAGGTTAAGTGAAGGCGCGTCAAAAAGAGGTAATATCCATTACCGATCTTTTTCAATTTCTTTCTTCTTCAAATTCTTCTTATTTAGTTGTTTCATGATAAAGTAATAAAATTAGTATTTATTATATACTGATATGTTATTATAAATATTAAACAACTCTAATTAACCTTCTATCCATCCTACGGAAAAAAGAAATCACTGCGCGTGCGTACGTACGGAATACCGTCTCCACGCCGTGGTGTAATCTATTTTCCACCACCACCTTACTTGTATGGGTGTAATTGTGTAAATAATGACTATATATGACTATTATAAAGTTATAATGATTCTGAAATAGTATACATACACTCCAATACAATTCCACGATCATAAGAACGATATCATCGCTCGTGCGTACGTACGGACTACCGCCTCCACGACGCGATGAGATTCATTCTCCATGTTAACCATTCATGAATGATTATAAAGTATATATAATAAGTAATCATGAAATATATGACATAATAATTATACTGGATTTATGTGTATATATATGTATGTCATCTACTTAATTCCATTCAACTCAATAAGGAAACGAAAACAGTGTTCATGCGTACGTACGGTCTACCGTCTCCTTGAACGGTGTATTTCTTTCCATTTACTGATCTATTATATATATGTATATTATTAATATATATTATATATAAATCATGTTTTATATTCTGGAATTAATTAATCATTATCTAAGTAATCATATGAATAATTACATGTCAAAACACAGACGACAAATGAAACAATTTTACCCAAAATGCTCTTTAACATGGAATTTACAAAAGAACGGGTAATATAAAGTCATAAGTGAACCATATATGATATCATAACAATTAATATGATTATTTAATAAGTCAATGACATTATTTAAATCATTATACAGTAGGTTAGGACACTTACGAAGCAAATCGGACCTAAGGTAAGGGAAATATCTCAATCTCATTTTTATCCGAGATTGTTTATACTTTAGTATTTACTGGGGTGTATTTTGTCATCCACATCCATGTTTCCTCAATATGTAATATTTATATCCTTCTACAATAGTTTATATAAAATTTTACCCTTCGGTGATTTTTTAGTAAAAGATATGAAAGGAATCTTTTGTCGTTTTTCGTACGAGGTACTTTTTGACTTTTCGGAGAAAAGTACGAAGAATGTTTTTTTTAACTTATACGGAATGAATGTATTTTTAAAACATTATTTCCAAGAAGCTTCCTTTAAATGTTTTCAAGTTTATTTTTAATCAACTTCCTTTAGTTTAAAATTTTATGACATGTTAAGAAAGGAAAAATGTTTTTGAAGTAGAAAAGATATTTTCCTCAAGACTGGAGTTCAAGTATTTTATCAAAATAATTTTCCATATAAGATAATAAAGGGTTCTGTTTATATACCTATTATTACATGGATTTGATTATGTTGTGATGGAAATATTTTTTTATGAATTCTTCTATCTTATATGAATTTTTTTATGATGTCACGATGTTTAAAGATTCCCATTTTTATTACATGGGTTATGCAATGATGTATGATTTATGATTTTTGTGGCACACATAAGAATGGTTTCATTATGAGATGGTTGGAACCTATATATCCCTCCAAAGCATTGGGTAAAGATTTTATATCTCATGAGATAGACATGGCTGGAACGGTAGGTTATATCGGTTCAGTAAAACAGGACTGAAACGAGGGTGACTCGGTTCAGAAATGGACTTTGTCCACTAAGATAGTCTTGGCAATGAGTCTTGACTAATAAGATATGATTCTCTAAGATTATGTGTGTATTCCATAAAGTTTCATGTTTTAAGTTATGATTATTGGGATTACATTTCACTACTATGATTTATCCCATGTTATGAAATTATGATCTCTTTTGCAGGTTAAGATTTCCAAAAGATATGTTCTTATGAATATGACGTGATTGATATTTCTTTTGTTTACCCTTACTAAGCATTTGAGCTCACCATTTTATGTTTCCTTTTCCCCAAGACATAAAGAAAGGATTTAGGTTTAAAAAAAAGAATATCTTTATGGGAGATGTTTAAGATCTTTCACCACGATTAGAAGATTATATTCTAAGTTTCCAAAGACACTAAACTATTACGGTCCTTGTGTATGTGTTTTTGTTATGTACTAAGTATTCCGCAAATGTAATGTAATGTCTATGTACGTCAATATTCAGGTCTCTACATTCCTTGTATGCCCCCCACAATATTTCTATATATCTATATCCTCCTCATCACAGTAGGGTG
Source organism: Viscum album (assembly GCA_963277665.1). Lineage (NCBI taxonomy): Eukaryota > Viridiplantae > Streptophyta > Magnoliopsida > Santalales > Viscaceae > Viscum > Viscum album. The sequence continues at coordinate 353,507 of CAUJRU010000558.1, read as the reverse complement.
ATATAAACATAGATAAAATTAACCTAGTTCCCTCATCCTTCAATTTATATCCCCCAACATGCATCACATCACAACTACATCATAATAAATCTATCCTTAATCCATTACATCACATGAATCACATAATAAGCAGAATAGCCTTAATCCATTATATCCTATGTTGTTCCACTCTTTATCCACCATTATCACATCTATTACAGAAACCACTATCACAGTATCAAATATTATTTATAAAAAAATCACCACTTCAAATAAAACATCCTTAAAAATAACATAATCAAATCAATAAAAAATGAATATTGATTCTCTAGGCACATTAAAAATTGGTTTACCAATATTTTACAACCTTTATTTGAAAATTCTATGATCGAATCTTCTTATTTAGTATCTTTCACCAATATTATTATCTTCATAAACTATAATATTTCCTTAATTTTTTATAATATCCATTGAATTTTCTTTATATTGTATTCCCATATTATTTTTTATACCTGTATGACTATTCAAAAATATATTATTTTTTAAATTAATATGTAAATCATTTCCTTCTCATGGGTTCATATCATGGTAATACATGATGTATGTTTCCTTACTATATGGTACACATATTCATGAAATATTATGATGTCATGTGTTGGACAGGAATTATAAATACCCCCCAATTGATTTAATAAATCTTATATCTCGTGAGATATAATGTATGGTTCATTGGTAGTTATCCTAGAACATCATGTTATGATATCTTGGCAGCTATCCTTGACTTATATTTATGGTGATAGGTTTTATACTTGCTCCACATTATTATGTCTTCCATATTCCTATGATATAATTTCTCTTATTATAAGTTTCTAGATGATAATTTATGATAATCAACTTTTATGGTTTCATGTTATGATTATTAACTATTTTGATATCTCACCCTTTTGATTATTTTGATTATCCCCTTCTAGATTTTACCTTACACCTTCATTTATGTATGTCCCTAGTGTATCTCATGTAATTATAAGAGCATGAGGACATCAAGAAGAACATAATGATCATATAAATAATTGGATATACAGTTAATTTAAAAATGTTGTATTATATTGGTCATCTCTCACATACATTGGACCTCTATATTTCTAGGTGTGATTTATAGGACTTATAAAAAATATAGTAAAATCATGTATAAGAGATTGAAGTCATAATATATTCCTTAAGCTGGTGGTTATCTTTCCCCCTCAATGAGAGCTCATGTTTAACATCAATATTTTTCTAATCATAATTCCTATTTCTATGGAACCATACCATATGACACCAACTAATATCTAAGAGTTAATAACATAGGTCAATAATTTGAAAAATAAAGGATTTATATTACTTCGTATTTCATTATGGGGTGCCCCGATCATTTTTGTGATGAAGGATAATGGGATTTTACAACTTTATATTGATTATCATTGGTTAAATTAGGTGATGGTGAAGAGAATGTATCATTTAACCGATATTAATGAATTATTTTATCAACTTATAATAGCTCTTGTATTCTCTAAGATTGATATTTTATCTATTTATCATCAATTGTGAGTTAAGTGGAATAATATTTAGAAGATAGTATTATGATATAGATACAAACATTATAACTTCATAGTTATGACTTTTGGAGTGATGGGGTATTTAACATTTCTCATGTTCTTCATTAATGGAGTATTTTTTCATATCTAGATATATTTTTTTATAATATTCATAAATGAAATTATAGTTTACTCTTAAATTAAGGATGAAAATTTTATCACTTACGAGTGGTGTTGGTTAATTTGAGAGAGCAACAAATTTAAGAGAGGCAATAAATTTCCTGTTTTCGATTTGACATGTTTACTACTTGAGTATTTTATATAGGTGGAAGGAGTATCAATTGATCTAATAAAAATGTATGTTGTGGTATATTAGGATACATCTAAGAGTTTATTCAAGGTCAATTATTTCTTGGTGTTTCTAAGTATTATATTTTCTTTATCCATGATTTTTTCAAGATATCCACTAATTTTTCAACACTAATGAAGAAGGATAAATAATTTATTTAGATAGATTGGTATTATAGATTTTTTAATATTTTAAAAGTTAAGTTAACCATTTTAGTAATTCTTATTTTTCCAGATGAGGGGTGTAACACCCCAACCCAAGAACCCGAGAGCCGGTGCATTCTTTTAATACATTGGCATGATTAGAAGGAATCAAGTCCCAAAGGACCGATCAGTTTAGTAGTCTTGGAAACAAGACACATACATAAGTTCAAAACTACAACATGAAATGAAAAACAAAACTAATTTATTCCATTGGAAACATCCAAGAATCCAAGATTATTCATGAAAGTCACTCATAACTAACTTCTTCATATCCAAGGAAAATGAAACATGAGGAAGGGGTGAGCTAAAACTCTCAGTAAGAGTAAGCAATACAACAGAATAAAACATAAACATTAGGCACAGTGAATAATTGAAAACACATTACTTTAAAAATAATAAACATGAATAATTTATTGCAGGAATATGAGCTGGGTAAATAATTCCATAATAAAAAATAGTCATGGGTATTCTACTAGTCAAATAACCACTTGAAATATCAATATCTAATCTCATAATGATGGAATGCATAATTTCAGACATCATAACCACGTAGTCAAGGCCTTGTTCCAAGACTACAAATAAGATTTTTTCAAGGCCTTGTGACAAGACACTATTTTGTCTCATGAGACCTACCAATACATCGAGGAGCTATAGTGGGCTCCACCTGTCACTAACTAAGTCCAATTCATTCCTCATATGAATTTTTTTAAGCATAACATAAACTTTTGTATTAAAACCAGCACATAAAATGTCAATACTTTATCCACAAACCATGAATGGTATAAAAATAGCACAAACACAGTCAAACATAACTCATTCAATACAATATGGAAGATTGTTTTATAATAGATTAACCTCAATCAAAAATAATGAAGGATATTGACATAGATGAAAATAATCATCAAAATGATTTGAGAGAAATATCCCCCTTTTTCTTGAAAACATTTAAAAGTTACACTATTTATCAAGAAGCCATTTAAAAATAGATTTTTTAATAAAAGTGTCCATACCACATTGAAACTTATAAAAGGAATTTTAATTTTAGAACATTAATTTATATATAAATAAATCCTTTAAACCATTTTTAAAACATGGACATTAATGAGAATGATTTAGAAGTATAAAATTTTAAAACATTTAAAATGATATTTTAGTTAGAGTTCCTAACCAAGTGAGAGACGCTTAAATACAAATAATTAAGGTAATAAAAGCATTATAATATATTTAGAATAAAGGATTTAATTATATACTATGTCAAAGGACAGTATATAGACCATATAAAAGTGAACCGGTTCATGACAACAAAGAAGTCTCAAGGGAATGTAAATTGAGATGAAATCCCTTATAAAGACATGATACTTAGGTAAAGGATAAATTAATGACATAATTATGTGTGAAAAATATAAATACACTCAATATGATTGGTTATTCAGTGTAAATCAATCAGAGGACATTCACACATATTCTTGATAAAACAACACCAATGACTTGGATGTTTGACTCAATGAATGGAAATTGAGTCAAGATCAAGTTTATTTCAATGACTTGAGAAATTATCAATGGGGTGATTATGTGTATCAAAATTATATAAACACAAATGGGAGTGTAAATTACTACATAAATAATAAATATTGATTCTACACATAATCCTAGAGTAAAATAATCAATAAAGTATTTGTAAAGCCCACTGAGGGGAAATTGAAATTTGAAATTCCCTTAGTGATTTGGTAACATATGAAACATACAACTCATGAAAGAAGGATCATACAATGAAGGTGTAAACACATATAAATTAAAGTATATTACACAAATAATACAATAATATATAGTAAATATGACACACATAAGGAAATAGTGGCCAATATAGCATGAATCTCATGGGAATAAAAACTGAGATTAAAAACCCTTACCTCGTTGTAATCAATCGAGTTGTATGACCAAAAGTTAATAACCACCAAATAAATCACAAAATACCATGAAAAGAAATGGAATCATGATAATATATATCAAATGTAAGTACAAAATACACCACAACTAATAAATAAGTGGTGAATAATGTAAATCTCACAGAATTAAAAGTGAGATAAGAAACCCCTTACCTCCAGTTCGACTTGTCTTGTATGTTCCTTATTATTACTAAATAATAAACTTAAGTTAATTTATACTTGATTAAGAACATTTTTCAATTTTATTATTCCTTTTATATAACTTATTACCTTACTATAACAATTATTTAATTATTTGAGTTCATATTGGATATTTTATCGATGTTCGAAACTTGAGTCAAAAATGAACTTGTTATAATTATAATTTTTCCATCTGGTCAAAAGTCCATAATATTCAGAATTATATACAAGATTTAAATATCATATATATATATATATCCTGTATATATATATATATCTATTTATAACAGTACATAACATTTTGAGATAAGAAATGAAATGTACCGTTCATGGAGACGGTAAGTCGTACATACGCATGAACACGACTTTCATTTCTATTTTGTATTTTAATAGAATTAAAAAATAATGATAAATAGGTATATTATAATTCCCATATAATATAATATATAATATCATTAATTCTAACCTTTATACGTTTCATATAAGTCATTAACGAGTCATGTCATTTTGAGGGGGTGGTAGTCTGCACTTCCTCAAATAAAATTATCGCGTTTACCCATAATGGAAACCAAAAAATAATGATATAAATGAAAAATAAAGAAGCATAAAGAAAACATAAACATAATATATATATCATATATAAATATGGTGCCATATTAATGGCCACCATGAGAGGTAGTAGGAGATAATCGAACTATCATTGTTTCGTGAGGCGTTAGTTTTCCATCCACAGAAACAGTATGTTCTTCACCCATTAGATGGAGGTGTGTGTAAGTGTAATTTGAATCCTTCTCATAACAATATCCTAGTATATTGAGGATACTGGTTTCTTTATAAATAAAAGTAATAAAATGTTTTTAGGGGGTTTTAGAAGTAAAATAAAAAAATAAAACAATATAATTTAAGAGAAAGTGTTACCTTTAATTTGGGTAACTTCATTTGGTTTGAACCGAAAGGACTTCTTGAAGTGCCTTATGCGTAAGATAAGGCTTCTAGAAGGAAGAGGGGGATCATGAGAGATTATTTTTTCTGGTTTTGGATGATCCAAGGGGCTTGAGAGGTGTGTGGAATGGGTTAGAAGTGGTGTCCTTTTATAAGGGGGATGAGGGGCTCTTTAGGAAAGTGTGAAAATATTATTTTATTATATAGTGAAATTCGTTTTATAAAGGTCCAAAACTAATTAACATCAATGATAATATGACTCTTCATTGAAACAAAATCCTCCAATAATAATTGGACAGGTTTTGGATATTATTTTAATATTAATAATCGTATTTATTTAAATCATTTATTAATGAGGTAAATACTACATCATTAATGGGTAATAATTAATTTATTTTATTTTATGTCTAGAAATTATAAAACAATTACCATAATTTATGAAATCTTTTTATCTTTTAAATGATTATTTATAGTTTAAAATATGACTTATATAACCCCATGTAAAAATTGATATACTAAAAGATATTTGTTAATGTCATTTTTGTCTTTACTTTAAGTTAATTAAAATAAAATGTCATTATCATTCTTAAGTGGCTCTATGGGGTCCCCAAATCTACCCAAGGATGACCATGGTAATCCATGACTCTTACAATAAGGTTAAAATAAGAGTTAAGGTAATTTTTTATTATTATAATATTCTTTTTACCTTGAATTACCTTATTTACCTTTAACCACGGTAAATAAAGGTCAAAAGTTACTATTCACCAAAAATTATTTTCATCCTAATGAACCACATCATACATAATAATAATAACCATGTATCTCAGATTTTCAAAATTCAATTCACAGAAGTGGTAAATTTTCATTTAAATGAAAAAGTTGGATTTTTAACTACTACTTTGTGGTTTCACTATTCATCAAAAATTGATGTTTTTCATACAAATACCAAAAATTCAGCCTAATATATATTTGATATTCTGAATTCAAAAATGATGTCTACTTTAACAAATTAAAAACATAGAAGTTGGATTAATTAATTTAAAATTAATTCTCGTTGTCAAAACAAATAGCATGTTTTTAAGAAACAATAACTATCAAAAGATTTCTACTTGTTTATGTATAATTTCAAAGTGAAATTAATTTCAATGACTAACATTGGATTAAAGGAAAACATATAATCTAATTACACTTAAAAACCAATTTAAAATATAATATAACTATATAAATAAATTAAATTAAAAGGCAGTTTGGAATTAAAATACATTATTTCTCATTATTCTTAAAAAAATTAATATTATTAGAAAAATACCAAAATTTCATCCAAAGATAATTTTGATATCCCGATTCTAAAGAAGAATTTTATTTTGTCAAAATGATTATGTAAAAGGGTCAAATATTGTATTTAAAAAGGGTTCTCTATTAAAAAGTGGTAAAATTAATTTTTTTTTGAAAAATACATTTTTTGTATCTGAAAAAATGAATTTTTTCTTATAATATGTCTAAGAAACACATAATACATAAGTTAAAATTATATGGAGTATATAAAATTCAAAATATAGTTAATACAATGTATAACCGCTTTTGAACGGCTAGTTTGGTAAGTCGTGGTGCGCTCGAACCCATTATTGCATGTAGTGAAAGCTATTGAATTTAATGAAAGTAACTTTATATGAAATCTTGGGGTGTTACATTATCCCATCCTTCAATAAATTTCATCCTCTCAATTTGAAAATTTTCTTCAAAAATAAAAGGTTAAAAATAGAAAAATTCCTTTGTGGAAAACCCACATCCGAAACTGGGTTAATAAAATTTAGTCTTAATAAGAGGGAAAAGGAGATGAAAAAGTCACCACTAAATTATGATCTCGGTTAGAAGAGAATTGGTGGCAATTAGAGACACATAATTGGAGGGAAAATGTAAATATATATAGGGATTGATTGGGTTCATCAATCACAAACATGTTTAAAATTGAGGGTTTCAAAGCCATCAATCTATAACGATTTAAAATATCATCGGTTCAACAAAACATAAAGCATTAGGTTAACACATTTTTTGTTTTAAGATCCCTTTCATAAAGTTTAATAATTAATTTATTAATAGAATAAGAAAAATAATATACTTGACATGTAGAGTTTCATCCTTTATCTAATTCTTTCCCCAAACTCATCTTTCACTCTAAATGATTAGTACTAAATATGACTTCATCACACTTGAAGCACTAGAATCAACTTATTGAGAATCACATAATCCACAATGGATGAACTATATATTTTCCTTTTCTTTATAGATTAACCAAAACTAAAATGGTTAGTAAAAGATCAGATGATCCTCCAAAAGGATATTACTTTAGAGAAAGAAATACTAATCTTAATTTCAAAAATTAAAACAACAATACCCAAAGTTTAATAAATACCCTTCAATAAACAATTGTCCATAAAATCTTTTAATATAATCCAAACTAATATTGAAACCCAAAACTCAGAAGAATTTAATTATGCAGTTTTCCACATTAAATTATATCTCAAAATAATATCGACTACAATTAAAGTCACATACTTAAAAGTAATCAACCTAATCACATATTCTCTATGATAGGTTAATTATTTCCATAAATAACCCAAATCGCTGTAAATACACAATAAAAACATAGGTAAAAAAACCATTACTCTTCAAATGAAATCCCATAGTATTCTATTTTCTTTAGGCATATAGTATTCCCAATAGAGCAAACGTCTTCCAAAATAAAATTTATCACTTAATCACCAAATCATTTTCCTATACTAAGGATATCCATTTGATAAGACATAAGATCCAAAATAAACTTAATATTGATCAATAAAATCATTTAACAAAAAATAATTAGTCACACTAACCGGGGACTTCACGTAGTCCAGTGGTAGGTGATAAATCCCAATCGCACTATGGTTGTGGGTTCGATTCCCACAGATTTGTCCGACGCGATGGGTTGTCACATGGTCTATGTGTTGTCATTTTTCAAAAACTATATAATTTTATAATATTCCCAACAATTATAGTGGTTCCTAAAAAAACTATAACATTATTTCATCACAAATGTTATCTCATACCTCGCATTTTCATTCCAAAATTTAATAACTTGTAATTTCCTCAAACTCAATGATCATATAAAACCAAATGGTTACCTATAACTTTATCCACAATAGAAAATATAATACTTCCTCAAATATAGTTTTCACATAACAAACTGCAGGGTTACAAATACAAGAGAAAGGTCTTCCAAATTAATCCCATCAACAAAGAGCACTGATACTTTTTAAATATTTCTCCATCTATTTATTTCAACATAGATTCTTCCTTGACCAATAGGATATCTTATAGAATAGGGCATTCACTCGGGTAATGACCAGGTCCCCTACATTTACAGAAAATGACTATAAATGGATTCTTAGGACCATTTTTATTTTCTTCCATAGTACTCTTCATTTTTCCTTGGTAATTATTTACTATATGTACTTCTTTCCCACACATAAATCATTTCTTTATTCTATTAAGAAACCTTCCCTGGTGTCTACTTCCACATTTCCTACATGATGGAAAATTATTTTTCTTTTCCCCATGGTCTTCTCTGCTGGAGCTCTTATCATTCACCACTTTTCTCTTCCTTATTGAGTCCAGGAGTTTTTTAATATATATTTTGTTGACTATATTTTTTGAAAACTGATTCGTCATGAACACGATATATTTTATGCCTGTCAATATTCCATTTTGTTGCTCATTTCCACCATTGTTCAAACCTTGTACATTATGTTCAAATTTACTATGACTTCTTTGGAATCCATGCATTGACTAAAACCATAAAGCATTGTGTGAGTAATAATAGTCATAAAATCATTTAGAGAATATCATGACACCTTGTTTTCAATTTAAAACCCATTAAGATTAACCAAGGTTATATATTCTCATCTTATATTAAAATCCTTCAAATCGGTTTGTAAAGAGAATATAAATTATCCTAATCATATCCCTCGGGAGTGTCATAACCAAGAGTGCAGAAAGGCCCGTTGTCATGTACCTGGATACCCCAGGTCAAGCCTGAAACTCCTTGTTAGAGTTTTCACTGTGAGGTACATCTGTGCCAGAGCTGCCTCTTCCTGCTCGTATCCCGACAGGGATGTACAGCTTAGAAAATACACAAAATCTCTGCATTACGAATATTCTAGGAAGTTCTTCTATAATATTCCTCAAATTATATCTTAGGGTAATGTGATCTAATAAGAGATTATCTAAATCTAGTTTCCAAGGTTTGTACTGAACTTCCTCTGATACCAACTATAACGCCCCTACCCCAGAATCGAGGAGCCAATGCATTCTTTTAATACAGTGGCATGATTACAAGGAATCATGTACTTAAGGACTGATAACTTTAGTAGTCTTGGAAACAAGATACATACATATGTTCAACACTACAACATTAAAAGAAAGACAAAACTAATTTATTCCATTAGAATCATCCAAGCTTCCAATATTATTCCTGAAATTCACTCATAACTAACTTCTTCATATCATGAGAAAATGAAACATGAGAAAGAGTGAGCTAAAACGCTCAGTAAGAGTAAGCAATACAGCGGAAGATAACATAAACATTAGGCATGGTGAATAATTGAAAACATATGACTTTAAAAATAATAAACATGAACACTTTATAGAAGGAATATGAGCTGAGTAAATAATTCCATAATAAAACATAGTCATGGGTATTCTACTAGTCGAATAACCACATGAAATATCAATATCTAATCTCATAATGATGTAATATATAATGTCGAACATCATAACCAGATAGTCAAGGCCTTGTGCCAAGACTAAAAGAAAGATTTTGTCAAGGCCTTGTGCCAAGACACTAGTTTGTCTCATTAGACCTACTGATGCATCTAGGAGCTATAGTGGGCTAAAACCATCACTAACTAAGTCCAATGCATTCCTCATATAAAAATTTTGAAACATAACATAAAAATTCGTATTAAAAATAGCATAAAAAATGTCAATACTTTATCCACAAACCATGAATGGTATAAAAATAGCACATCCACAGTCAAACATAACTCATTCAATAAAATATGGAAGATTGTATTGTAACATATTAACCTCAATCGATAATAATGAAGATTATTTACATAGATTAAAATAATCATCAAAACTATTGGAGAGAAATATCCCCCTTTTTCTTGAAAACTTTTAAAAGTCACACTATTTATCAAGAAGACGTTTAGAAATAGATTTTTGAATGAAAGTGTCCCATACCACTTTGAAACTTTTAAAATTAATTTTAATTTTAAAAAAAATAATTTCCATATAAATAAACCCTTAAAACCATTTTTAAAACCTGGACATTAATGAAAAATATTTAGAATAATCAATTTTTAAAACATTTAAAAAGATATTTTAGTTAGAGTTCCTAACCAAATGAGAGACGCTTAAATAAAAATAATTGAGGTAATAAAGAAATATAATATTTTTAGAATAAATTATTTCATTATATACTATGTCAAAAGATAGTATATACACCATATAAAAGTGAATTGGTGCATAACAACAAAAAAGCCTCAAAGAAATGTAAATTGTGATAAAATCCCTTATAAAGATAGTATCCTTAGGTAAAGGATAAATCAATGACATAATTATGTGTGAAAAATATAAATATACTCAATATTATTGGGTATTCAGTGTACATCAATCATACTAAATTCACACATATTCTTTTAAAAACAACACCAATGACTTGGATGTTTAACTCGATGAATGGAAATTGAGTTAAGATCAAGTTTATATCAATGACTTGAGAAATTATCATTGGAGTGATTATGTGTATCAAAAGTATATCCACACAAAGGGGATTTTAAATTAATACATAAATAAAAAATAGTGATTTGACACATAATCGTGGAGTAAAATAATCAATGAAGTATGCGTAAAGTCTGCTGAGTTGAAATTGAAATTTGAAATTCTCTTACCGATTTAGTAACATATGAATCATACAACCCAGAAAGAAGGATCGTAAAATGAAGATATAAATACCCAAAAATTAAATTATATTGCACCATGAATACAATCATGGATAGTAAATACACCACACAAAAGGAAATAGTGTCTGATATAGCATGAATCTCACGGGAATAAAAAGTGAGATGAAAAACCCTTACTTCGTTGTAATCAATCGAGTTGTATGACCAAAAGTTAATAACCACCAAATTAATCACAAAATACCATGAATATAACTAGAATAATGATAATATATATCAAATGTTAGTAAAAAATACACCACATCCAATAAATTAGTGGTGAACAATGGAAATCTCACAAAATTGAAAGAGAGATAAGAAACCCCTCACCTCAAGTCCAACTTGTCTTCTAAGTTCCTTGTTCTTCCTGAATAATAAACAGAAGTAAATTTATACATGATTAAGAAAATTTTTCAAGTTTATTATTCCTTTTATATCACTTATTACCTTTCTATAACAATTAGTTAATTATTTGATTTCATATTGGATATTTTATCGATGTTCGGAACTTGAGTCAAAAATGAACTTGTTATAATTACAATTTTTCCATGTGGTCAAAAGTCCATTATCTCCAAAATTATATAAATTATTTAGATATCATATATATATATATATATTATATCCAGTATATATATATATATTTATAACATTACATAACATTTGTAGATAATAAATGAAATGTACCGTTCATGGAGACAGTAAGCCGTACGTATACATGAACGCTACTTTCATTTCTATTTTGTATTTTATTGGAATTAAAACATAATTATACATAGGTATATCATAATTCCAATATAATATAATATATAATATCATTAATTACATCCTTTATACGTCCCACATAAGTCATTAACGAGTCATATCATTTTGAGGGGGCGGTAGTCCGCACTTCCTCAAATGAAATTATCGTGTTTTACCCATAATGGAAACCATAAAATAATGATATAAATGGAAAATAAAGAATAATAAAGATAACATAAACATGATATATATCATATATTAGTACAGTTAAATATTAATGGACACTATGAGAGGCGGTAGGAGATAATCAAATGATCATCGTTTCGTGAGGCGTTAGTTTGCCATCCACAGAAACAGTATGTTCTTCACCCATTAGATGGAGGTGTGTGTAAGTGTAGTCCAAATCCTTCTCATAACAACATCGTAGTATATTGAGGATACTATTTTTGTTATAAAATAAAGTAATAAAAAGTGTTTAGGGGGTTGTATAAGTAAAATAAAACAAAATAAAACAAAATAATTTAAGAGAAAGTGTTACCTTTAATTTGGGTAACTTCATTTTGTTTGAACTAAAAGGACTTCTTGAAGTGACTTATACCTAAGGTAAGGCTTTTACGAGGAATAGGGGGATCTTGGGAGATTATTTTGGCAGGGTTTGGATGAGCCATGGGGAATGAGAGGTGTGTGGAATGGGTTATAAGTTGTGTCCTTTTATAAGTGGGAGGAGGGGATCTTGGAAAGTGTGAAAATTTTATTTTATTATATAGTGATATTCAGTTTATAAATGTACAAAACTAATTAAAGTTGAAGATAAGATGACTCATGGTCCAAATAAAATCATCTAATAATAATTGGACAGGTTTTGTTTATTATTTTAATATTTATAATCATGTTTATTTAAATCATTTATTAATGAGGTAAATACTACATCATTGTTGTGTCATAAATAATTTAATTTATTCAATGTCTAAAAATTATAAAAAAATACCATAATGCAGGAAATATTTTTATATTTCTAATGATTATTTATAGTCGAAAAGATGACTTATATAACCCCATGTAAAAATTGATATACTAAAAGATATTTGTTAATGTCATTTTGTCTTTACTTTAAGTTAATGAAAATAAAGTGTCATTATCATTTTTATGTGTTTCCATGGGGTCCCCAAATAGACCCAAGGATTCCCATGGTCGTCCATTACTCATCTAATTAGTTTAGGAAAAGTGTTAAGGTAATTTTGTATTATTATAGTATTCTTTTTACCTTGAAATACCCTATTTACCTTTAACCACGGTAAATAAAAGTCAAAAATTACTATTCACCAAATATTATTTTTATCTTATTGAATCAAATTTTACATAATAATAACAACCATGTATCTCTAATTTTCTAAATTCAATTCACAGAAGTGGTAAAATTTCATTTAAATGAAAAATTATGATTTTTAACTACTACTTAGTGGTTTCACTATTCATCAAAAATTGAATTTTTCTAGAAAAATACCAAAAGTTCAGCCTAAGATATATTTTATTTTACAAATTCAAAAATTATATCTATTTTACCAAATTCAAAACATAGAATTTGGATTAATTAATTTAAAATTAATTCCCTTTGTCAAATTAAATAGCGTGTTTTTAAGAAACAATACCTATCAAATGATTGCCACTTGTTTATGTATAATTTAAAAGTGAAATTAATTCCAATTAGTAACATTGGATTAAAGGGTAAAAATATAATATAATTACACTTAAAAACAAATTTAAAATATAATCTAACCATATAAATAAATTATATTAAAAGGCAGATTTGAATTAAAATACATTATTGCTCACTATTTACAAAAAATGAATATTATTAGAACAATACCAAAATTTTATCCAAATTGAATTTTGATGTCCCAATTCTAAAGAAGAATTTTATTTTGTAAAAATGAATATATAAAAGGGTCAAATATTGGATTTAAAAAGGGTTCTCCAATAAAATGTGGTAAAATTGATTTTTTTTGAAAAATACATTTTTTATCTGAAAAATTGAATTTGTTCTTATAATATGTCTAGGAAACACATTATACATAAGTTAAAATTATATGTAGTATATAAAATTCAAAATCCAGTTAATACTATTCAGAACCGCTTTTGAACGGCTAGTTTGGTAAGTCGTGGTGTGCTCGAACACAGTGCTGCATGTATCACAAGCTATTAAAATTAAAGAAAATAAATTACTATGAAATCTTGGGGTGTTACAAGGGGACACCATTTGAGTTATACCATGATACTTAATGTTCAGGCATTGGATGTTTCCTAGTGAAAAATCATGCAGTTCTCGTTTATAGTATGAGGTAGTTATAGTATCATGAATGAACTTATTCTAACAAGTACATTGAGTTGGTAGTTATAGTATCTTTCTTAAAATCATGTAGGAATTACTTACTCAAAGAGGATTTTTTGTTTTATATAGATAATAAGATCCTTCATCATGGTTATTATTTTGAGATATATTATACTCCATATAATGGTAATGTAGTGGTGGATGAATTAAGTAGGAATACATATCAATCAATATTTTTGAAATTAAAGGAGGACCAGAAAGTTATGTATTAGATAGATGACTTTTATATTAATGTTAGAGAGGTTATGGTATAAACACTTCTATTTCAAATGAAAATTAATTTTAACATTGTGTAGAGATTCAATGATATATAGATAATATATCCCATGTATGGGGATTTTCATGACCTTATCATTTCATTGGTCTCATATATGGTTTTTGTGTCCCTAAGTAAAGATGGCTAGTGGGGAGGTAAATTTTCTTTTCAAAAATTAAAATGAATGCAAATAGAAAATTGAAAACTAAATAAAATTGATATGATAAAGATATAATTTCAATACATATTAAAAGATTAATTTCAATATTAATTTTTCTAGTATCAAAAGCATAAATAGATACATCAGGTTTATGAAATTATTCATATCATGTTTGATCTGTATAAAAAATCAATTTAGAAAATAAAAGAAGAAACAAACACGGTTTGATAAAGGGGTTTGAAAATATATTGGTGTGAACCCCTACACCTCCTCCCCCTTGGTTGAGAGTTTTTTGTAATCTATACATTGATATTAACTGTTATCAAGAAACCTATCACTCATAATTATGATTTTGATCACTCTCTTTAACTTCATCGGTAACCAAGGAACCCATATCTCACTCTTGCAGTAGTGATCACCTATTGTAGAATGAGATGAGATTAAAAATACTTTCATCAATAATAACCCATTAAAAATACACTCTCTAATATCTCATAAGGATTTTTATAATTGATATGAGAAATATAGGGATGATGTAAGAATAAATCTTAAGATATTGATGAACAATTGTAGTTGACTCTTCAAATAATTTTGGGATTAGAGAGAAATTACAAGTGATTCATCATTGGTGATAAAATTATTTGATTAATTGATCATTATTTTTCAAATCCTATAAGGTCCTATATTTATATCTTTCAATATAACATTTAATATTTTATAATCAATATAATTCATTAAGGCATTCCAAATTCCAGTAAGAGCTACGGGGACCACCAAAAATTTGAACTTTGACTTACTATTTGAACACCCCTAGAAAGAAAGTGCACCTCACTAGCTAGCCAGTGGGTTTACTAGATTTAAAACATTTTTTCTAAAATCCACTAGGTATCTGGTGAAATATAATATTTAAATAATATACCTCCTATAGGTTTATGGGTTCTTCCTACTTCCACCGAATAGATAGTGGACCTCCACCTAGTAGGTGGTGGGTCTTCTGTAGCATTAGTGCTTATGTCCACATGGCACTGGCTAGCTAGTGCAGAATAAATTTATATATTCTTAGATTTAGCCTTAAATATATTTCTAATTTCCTAAAAATTATCAATAACTTCTCCCCAATATTTCATAAAATAAATTAAGACTTCAAAAATATCTTTAATGCATATTTATTTTCACAAAAACGGATCCTTAAATGTCTTTGAATCCCATCACTTGGTCCATTGAAAAACATGACTGAACATTCCGGAATATATGAATAAAGTTTACTAAAACTAAATCATTAGAAACAAAAAAAATTGTGATCATGAAAACACTATGAGAGAGAGAGATGTATAATAGGTTGTTTAGAAGTTGGGGGCACCAGATTTTACTTTAGATAAATTTGTTAGTTCTTGAAGCCCTAAGGAACCATTAGTATTGTATGATGGGGTAGGTAAGATGTATTGAAATTTTAAGAGGTTTTTTAGGAAGCCGGGTGAGAAATATTATACCATATAGGTCATGGTATGATTCCTAAATGTTTTATAAGAAAAGTTGGAACAATATGTTTTATATGATTAATGCATCCTCTTTACATTTTTTAGTGGAAGTAGAGTGATATATCAAAATATTTCATGACTAATTTACCATTTATAACTAGATTCTAAGATGATATATCATTTTTTGTTATTATATTAATAAATTCTATACATTAATTAGTAATATGAGAGTAGTGTCTAACAAATAATTTTGAGTAAATTTATATTGAAGAGATTGTGAAGCAGTATGGTGTTCTATTGAAAATCATGTCAAATCATGACATTAATTATACTTAAAGATTAGTGCATGGGTTTTATTAATATTTTGGTACACTTATATATCTAAGTACTACCTTATATGCATGGAATAAATGGCATATTAAGGTAAATATCCCAACATTAGGGGCATGTTGTGTGAATGTGTTCTATATTTCGAAGGAGCTTTCTTGGATCACCTACCCTTAGTAGAGTTCACTTAGAATAATATTTATCACTATAGTATCATCATGTAAACCATTAAGGAATTACATGGGAGACCCATTAAATCTACTTTTTTTGTTACGGTTTGAGTGTTAGAAATCATTTGGTTTTTATATAGTTCAAATAATGAATGAGAAATGGAAAGGTTAAATAGATTTAAATGCATTTGAGGATAACATGGAGTAAATAAAAGTCATATATAGATCATATAATTGGACCTTAAGAGTTTTTGGTTCATGATTATGTATTATTAAATATTTATACATGGAGTGGTCAATGGAGGTTTGTTATGGGGACCATTTTATCAATGATATTCATGAAATACATTGATATTTTTGAGTGAAGAGGTGTATCATTTAGCATTACCACCCCAACTCAAGTAAGAACACAATGTAATTCATATATCACAATTACAGAGATATTTCATAATCATTCACAAGTTATTTGTTTGATATTTTTAAATTTCAAAGAGTATTTGATATATTTAGATATTCTTATTTAGGAATTGTATCATTGGGGGAATATATTATAGGGAAAAAAACTCTTTAGTGAGAGTGCCACTACAAGAAAATCACTGCTTAGTGGTGGTTTAAACTGCCACTAAATGGATCTGTGATGGTTTCAAAAAACCATTGCTAAATATAGTGTCGGAATGCAATATGTGGTGGTTCCTTCCATTTAGAAGTGGTTTCTAGTAAGTGTCTAATAATTTGTATCTAGCAGCAGTTTTTTTCATTTTCACATCGTTTTTCTAAAAAAACAAAATAAAGGAATTAATGGTGATTAAAAATGCAGCATAAATTTTTTCATCGGAAAACCTCTTCTAAAATGAAGAAAATTTCCACTATATTAATAGTGTTTCATATAAGAGGCAGTTTTAACCACCACTAATAAAACAATATACCATATTTTGAAGCAGTTTTAAATGCTGCTAAATGATGATTTATAAAAAATTTCAAGTGCATATTATGCATCCCAGAACTACTTTGAAAATAAAATGCACATACCCATAGATTTCATATTTCAATTAATAAAGAACAATATATGAAAACACTATAACACAACTATTTGATCATAGTCTGAAATTCGCAACTATTTTCACCACTATTTGAAACAATAAGAAACCATAACACAAACCCATACATTTAATCATTCAATTATAAAACCATTTGTACACATAAAAATGAAACCAAAACTTATCATTAACTAAAAAAACCCAACACCAATGAATCATAAATTTAAGAACACGTGTAACCAATGTGTTTTATACTTATTTTCAAACAACTAATCCAAAAATGCTTCCTCCAACAACATATCAAAATGGAGATCCTTTGAAAAGAGGACTAACTCCTTGAGCTTTGGATGAAGACCCTTAAGGAAAAGAGAATCTTTCAATGGATCCTACAGCACCACCTCCAGAGAAAAGGAAACCAGCACTTGGAATTGTTCAACATAATCCTTCAGCATTTGATGACCTTTCTGGACACTCATGAGTTCTTTCAATTTCTTCATGTTTACCTCCTAAGGTATAAACCATCCGACAAATATGGACTTAAGAACATCCTGAATCATCCCAACTTGTATCATTGGTGGGGAAAACCACGCCAATTCTTTCCAAGATGGACTCCCAAGAAGAACCAGAACAACATGAACCCTAACGGCTTTGGGACTTTAAAACACTACGAAGTCATTCTCAACTTCCTCAAGACACTTCAATACCTCTAATGAACCTCGATTTCCAACGAAGATGGGAATCAACTGAGGAGAACCAGAAATAGGGCGAGACCCACTAGAAACATTGAGGACCTTTCTAGGCGGCATATTCTGAATAATAAAAAAAATATATATTTTCAAATATATTTTAAATATTATTAGTGGATATATAATCTTAAATACATGAATTTTAAAAATGATTGAAAAGGAATGATTCTAAATGAGAACACTTTGAAAATATTGAAAAAAATAGATAATGAATAACCTTATAATATTAATAATATTGGTAGATATTTCTAGAGGTGGTTTATCTTTATATACAACAAAAATGCCTGAAAAATAAATAATATATTAAATATTTTATTTTAGATCTTGCGTACACAAATAAATAATTTATTTTCAATGAATTATCATCACAAAATTTTCATCAAAAAAATAATGGCTATTGATTTGGAATTATTATAAAAAGAAAATAGTAAATATATATGTGCTTATGGTTGTAAGGATTAAAGATATATGATGAAAAATGATGAAAAAAACATAATTTTAGAGACATCTATCGATGGTTAGTTTTAAGATGATTTTAGAGAGACTACTAATGACATACTCAAATATACACACATCCCTCACTTTCAGAACATTTTATTATACAACATTCCTCCAAAAAACACATGTTTTTTAACCTTTATGACGCATAAATAAATTCACTTCCCTGTTTCTATACTAATTTGAATCCCAAATGCTGACTGAGTTACATCCTTTCTTGAAAATTAAGTAGATGAACTGGTATAGAACTTTTTTCAAACATCTAGAGACAAGTAGAGGCATAAAAACACAAGGCTAAACTTCACCTTGAGTAGAGGATTAGAGTTTTACAAACATGTGTTCCGGAATTTTTTTGGATGGGGGATTACTACAAATTTCTTCCCTACCTTCTAAAAGAGGGTAGTCTATTTCTGTTGCGGATGCCTCAAGCAAAGAGACAAAAAAAATTGGAATATAGTTTATATGTAAAGATGATGAAGTATCTCTATCTGATACTGTATTACTCGAAGAAAGGCCTCCAGTCATCCTGAAAAAAAACATAGTGACCAAAAATTTGGTATGGATCCTCTATTCTATTGAAAACTGGATTTTTGGTCACCGGGTTTGGTTTCAAGAATGTTAGCAGTAGTTTTTTGAGTTCTATAGTATCAACAATAGTTACTTCCTCATCTTCACATATCAAGGCTATTCCAAAAAAAATTCACCATATTTCACGCGTTAATAATAGAAAAATCCTACCCTATCTCGGAAGGTAGGGTGGAAAATTTTAGTAAGCCCCCATACAAAAAACTAAAAACACAGGGTTGTCGAACCCTAATCCTCCACTCAAGATGAACTTACCTCTCCCACTCTCACTCAGGTGTTTGTGCACCTCTACTAGTCTTTCCAGGTTTGAAGCAACTACCATACCAGTTATCTAATTTAATTTTTAAGTAAAGATGTAACCTATTCAACATTTGGGATTAATATCATTCTATAAATTTTGTATTGAATTTATTTATGCATCATGAATTTTAAAAAACAAGGATTGGTTGGAGGAATTTTGTAGAAAATAATGATCTAAAATTGGGGGATGTGTGTATATTTGAGCATGTCATTAGTAGTCTCCCTAAATGTGTCTTCAAACTGACCATCTTTAGATGTCTCTAAACTTTTGTTTTTTTCTCTTCATTTTTCTTCATAAATATTTAATCCTTCCAACAATAATCACATATATATTTACTATTGTCCTTTAAATATAATTCCACATCAATAGAATTTATTTTTCTATGAAAATTTAGTGATGGTAATCCATTGAAAATAAATAAATTAAAACCCATAACTATTACTAAGTTGGAAAAGAGATAAATTGAATTTAATAAAACACAATTCATGTAATTTTATGAAGAGTCATATAAGTACTACAAAAGTCAATGTAAAAAATGGAAATTAATCGTGGATAATATTATGTAAAATAGAAGTAAAATAAAAACAATACATTTATTAATTTAAAACATGCATCATAAGAGAAATACTTTAAGGTCGCTAATTCTAGGTGAATATAGTAATTCTCTATCACCATAGCAGTGAGGCCAATAAGGGATGTTCAGGCGGAACTCAGAAGTTGGAAAGGGGAACTCGGAAGATGTCAGGGGTAGTGCTCACTTCCATGGATAAAATTATGGATGATTCGTACATAACCCACACAAGATAACTCATGATACATTAAGCGTTACCCTATTAATTAGGGGATATGTAATCCTAGGCCTACTCCATTCATCATAATACATAATATATATGGGTTTCATATGAATATAAAAATAATCATAAATCCATCAAAAAAAATGATAACTCATGGAGACAAAACGAACATAAAATGAAATAAAGTAAAATATTAGGTAAATACACATTAATCATGATAATGAATCATATAGTATTTACAACATATTAAAATAAGGTATATTTTATCAAAACAAATGAGGGTATATATTTTGTTCAATAATTTCACTAGTCATTAAAATATAAACTTTTCAGTAAAATAATTATCTTTCATAATATAAAATAGTTATATCAATTAATATAAAAAATATATTAAAAGGAATATTGATAATAACATAGAGGGAAAAAAAGAGAGATTTCAAAAAGTGAATTCATTACTTTATTTTTTAAATATTTATAAAAATAAAAAATGAGTCACATTCAGAAGTTATTTTAAAAAAGGGGGTAAAGGAGTTTAAATAAACATGTTAACAAGACAATTTCACCAAAATGGAATCATAAAGATAAATAGATTTTATATATAATAATCTTGGGGGATAAGGCATGAAAAATGTAATTGTTTCCTTCATATACTTCATATAGTTTGAATTAATGGATGAGTATGAAAAAAATCATAAATATATTAGTATCCCCTGAAAATTAAGGATAATTAATCCAAAATAATATAAATGGATTATATAATAAATATTGTTAGAGTATGAAAGATAGAAAAAGCATATATCATCAAGAACTAGAAATATTTGGAAGACCTCTTACAAACCGTATAGGGTGTGAACATTGAATATTTATAAGAGGAAAGAATATAAATAACACTGTAAAATTAAATAGAAAAAATTATGTTATTGTTATAATATTTTGAGTGTATTAAATATAAGAGGATATGGACAATAGATAAAAAATATATGAAAAAAAGAAGGCTCAAAAAAATATCTTACCTCAACTCCGGACTCGGCATAGTACATGCATCTTTAGCCATAAACAATAAAATTAATTTTATTAAATACATAATTTAGAACAAATTTTTTTATATATATGATTTATTATTATTCATTTATGTTCTATTATAATCATATTGTTTAATATTTTTTTTCATTTCTGTTGAACCCTCTAGGAATCTAGTTGCTTTCCTATATTTTGATAATCCCAATTATGCTTTATTATATGTTGATAATCTCAATATTGATTATTTTTAGTTTGATAATTCTTGTTGTGGACAAATACTTACTTTAGTATTTTTGTACTTCAGACACATATTCATATGTTATGATAATTATATTATAATCAAATAATTTGGTTAAGAAATGCTCTATTATTTTATTTTTAGTATTAGACTTTCGGTTACTAGATGAATGTATACTCTGACTTAACTCATTTTGCCAATAGAATGCTTAAATAGAATAGAGCTACCGATACAGAACAGAGCTACCGATACAGTTAAGTCTACCGCTATGTGAGAGATACCGATACAGATTATTCACCGTTACACAAGTCTACCGATACATCAATGTAACAGCCCGAGATTTTATGAAAAAAAATATTCTTTTTTATTTCACTAATGTCTTGTGTTGTACGCTACACCAAAAGGAGCTTGCACAACACGCATCCTTGACTTGCCTTGCATTACACGCAATCGCGACCTTCCTCGATAGCGTGTGTAGTACGCAATAACGAGTTTCACTAAACAACAATATGCTATTAAAATATTATTATAACTAGCCGTTATGAATAGTAATAACCACCTTTTAAAATTTTAGAAATTTTATCTCTCAAAATGGACTTTATTTTTGGATTCGGAGTATCAAATTTAGCCTAAGGTGAAATTTTGGTACTTTTCGGATAACTTTCATATTCTGATGAATAGTGAAAATTACTAAATTATAATTAAAAACAACTTTTTTAATCAAAATAATTAATAGTGATAAATTATTAATTTGAGTTGTTTTAAAGTATATTTAGAATATATTTTTACAATTTAATACAATGTTGGTCATTGGATGTAATTTCACATTTAAACCAGACATAAACAAGTGTCAATCTTTTGATAGATATTGTTTCTTAAAAACACGCTATTTGTTTTAACAGCGGGATTTAATTATAAAATTAATTAATGAAACTTCTATGTTATGAATTTGATAAAATAGACTTCATTTTTGAATTCAGAATATGAAATATAGATTAGGATGAAATTTTGGCATTGTTCTGAAAAAACATCAATTTTTGATGAATAGTGAAACTACTAAGTGGTAGTTAAAAAAACTGAATTTTTCATAAAACTTAATTTTACTGCTTCTATGAATGGAATTTCAAAAATCCGAGAGACACGGTTGATGTCAGTAAGTAAAATGTGGTTCAATGAGATGAAAATAATTTTTGGTGAATAGTAACTTTTTACTTTTATTTACCACGGTTAAAAGTAAATAGGGTAATTAAGGGTAAGAATGATGTTAATATTACCCTAACACATGTCCTAATTATATTGGACAAGTGTATCTAGACCAAAAACAACCTTAAGTGTAAAATATTATCATTTAGGCCCACTTGGATTAGATTAGGACATTTATTATTATTTAATTCAAAGAAGAGTTAAAAGAGTTAAAATCAAAGTTTATTTACTAAAACATTTTAATATAGGGTTATACATAAGATAAATTCGATTTTAAATATTCATTAGAAAACTAAAACGATTTTCTACATAATGGTTATTTATTTGTAATTTTTAGACATCAAATAAGTTAATTTATTTATGACACAAAGATGATGCAGTAATTATCTTATTAATGAAATATTGACATAATTGATATTATAAATACCCAAATAAATGTAATTTAAGACTTTTTATGAATTCCACTAATTTTCTAGGTTACTATGATATATTAGTGTTGATTTAATCAACTTTTTGCGAACATATAATTCTGTTATGACTTTCACAAAAATCATATATCAAATAGTGTCAAAATTGACACAAAATAGTTTTTAAATAAAATATTATATTATTAATTGTTATTTTATTCCTAAAAATATAAGGTTCGGCCAAATGACTTAGATAAGGATATATATATTAATAATAAACAATTTGGGGTTCGTTTGGCATGTTATAGTAAGTTTATTAACCATATAGTGAAAGAAAACAAAAAGACACGGTAAAAGTTAAATTATTTAACTTAGAGTTAAATCTAATTGATAAGGTTAAAATAATACCCTAAACTTGTCTAAATCCTATTGGTTGATAGGATTTCTACCCATACCCACTTTATCTTCTAAATAAGACCCTTTGGAACCATTATAAACCGATTTTGACTTTAATATAAAATAATATTTTGAGATATTCCTAAGGTGCCCCTCTCCTCCCTTATAAAAGGACACATCCTCCCCCTCCTCCTCACACCAATTTGAGCACTAAAGCTCGGCCAACCCCTGCCAAAATCTCTTCTCAACTTCCCTAGTATCATTCTAGAGGTCCTGGTCTTCTTCAAAGACCATCCTTAGTTCTTTAAGTGGAGGTTAAGAAAAGGCGCGTCAAAAAGAGGTAATATTCATTACCGATCTTTTTCAATTTCATTCTTCTTCAACTTCTTCTTCTTTATTTGTTTCATGATAAAGTAATAACATAAGTATTAATTACATACTGATATGTTATTATAAATATGAAACAACCCTAATTCACCTTCTATCCATCCTACGGAAAAATGAAATCACCGCGCGTGCGTACGTACGGAATACCGTCTCCACGACGCGATGAGATTCATTCTCCATGTTAACCATTTAAGAATGATTATAAAGTATATATAAGAAATAATAATTAAATATATGAAATTATAAAGCTACTGGATTTATGTATATATATATATATGTATGTCATCTACTTACTTCCATTCAAGACAATAAGGAAAGGAAAACAGCGTTCAAGCGTACGTACGGACTACCGTCTCCATGAACGGTGTTTTTCATTTCATTTATCTATCTATTATATATATATATATGATATATAAATCATATTTTATATTCTGGAAGTAATTAAATCAGGATATAAGTAATAATAATGTCAAGAACAACAAGTCAAAACACCTACGATAAATGAAACGATTTTACCCAAAATGCTTCTTTAACATGGAATTTACAAAAGAACGGGTAATATAATGTCATAAGTGAACCATATATGATATCATAACAATGAATATGATTTTGTAATAAGTCAATGACATTATTTAAATCATTATACAGGAGGTTCAGACACATACGAAGCAAATCGTACCTAAGGTAAGGGAAATATCACAATCTCATTTTTATCCGAGATTGCTTATACGTTGGTATTTACTAGGGTGTATTTTATCATCCACATCCATGTTCCCTTAATATGTAATATTATTTCCATCCACCTAAAATTGTTTAAAACCTATTTTACCCTTTGGTGAGTTTTTAGTAAATAATATGAAAGGAATCTTTTGTCGTTTTTCATACGAGGTACTTTTTGACTTTTCCGACAAAAGTACGAAGAATGTTTTTTTTAACTTATACGGCATGAATGGATTTTTAAAACATTATTTCCAAGTAGCTTCCTTTATGAGTTTTCAAGTTTATTTTTAATCAACTTCTTTTATTTTAAAGTCGTATGACATGTTATGAAAGGAAAAATGTTTTTGAAGTAGAAAGGATATTTTCCTCAAGAATGGAGTTCAAGTATTTTATCAAAATTATTTTCCATCTAAGATAATAAAAGGGTTCTGTTTTTATCCCTATTATTACATGGATTTGATTATTTTGTGATGGAAATATTTTTATGAATTCCTTTATCTTATATGAATTGTTTTATGATGTCATGTTGTTTAAGAATCCCGTTTTTATTACATGGGTTATGCGATGATGTATGATTTATGATTATGTGGCACACATAAGAAAGGATTCATTATAAGATGGGTGGGACCTATATCTCCCTCCAATGCATTGGGTAAAGATTTTATATCTCATGAGATAGACAGGGCTGGAACAGTAGGTTATACCAGTTCAGTGAAACAGGACTGAAACGAGGGTTACTCGATTCAGAAAGGGACTTTGTCCACTAAGATAGTCTTGGCAATGAGTCTTGACTAACAAGAAATGATTCTCTATGATTATGTGTGAATGCCACAATTTTCATGTTTTAAGTTATGATTATTGTGATTACATTTCACTGCCATGATTTACCCCATGTTATGAAATTATGATCTCTTTTGCAGGTTAAGATTTCCAAAAGTTATGTGCTTATGTATATGATGTGATTGATATTTCTTGTGTTTACCCTTACTGAGCATTTGAGCTCACCCTTTTATGTTTTCTTTTCCCCAGGATATAAAGAAATGTTTTAGGTAAAAAAAAAGGAAGATCTTTATGGGGGATTTTGAAGATCTTTCACCACGATTAGAAGATTATATTCCAAGTTTCCAAAGACACTAAACTATTAAGATCCTTGTGTGTGTGTTTTTTGTTATGTACTAAGTATTCTGCAAATGTAATGTAATGTCCATGTACGTTAAGCTTCGGGTCTCTACATTTGGTATCAGAGGAAAGGTTTAGTCAACCTTTGGAAACTAGGATGCGAGAACTTTAGTGAGATCCCTAGAGATATTTCTACGGTATGTCTAGGGATGTCCCTAAGGTTAAGTATACGTATAGGTTATAGTAATAGAACTACGCTAAAGATCATATAATTAAACCTAAGATGTTAGATATTGAAGGTACTCCCCCTTTATTATGTTGTTTTCCCTAGCATGATTTTTGCCTCTCACACTATTCTTTTTGGGTTTTAGACGATGGCTGGAACCCGAAGGAACCGTGTAGATCAATGCAATGGACAATGCAATGATTGTCCTCCTGAACAAACAAATGTTATGGGAGATGGAGTGCAAAATCTTATTTCTATACTTTCTCAAGCTATGAATCATGCAGGACTTCCAAACGAGCAAAGGAAGGAGCAACATTCTGTTGAATCCTTCATGAGGCAGCGTCCACCTTCTTTCAGCGGGTCTACTGATCCATTAATTGCTGAACAATGGATTAGTACTACTGAAAAGATATTTTCAGTTCTTCAATGTTCTGAACATGATAAAGTCATCCTAGCAGTGTATCGTTTGGAAGGAGATGTTGATCAATGGTGGAATCTTATTAAGAATACGAGGCAAAGGGATGAAATTGAGTCTATGGAATGGGACGAGTTCAAGAACTTATTTTTCAATAAGTACTTCCCTCGTATTCTCCGAACAAAGATGGAGAAAGAGTTTCTTGAACTGAAGCAAAGGGATGATGAATCTGTTGGTACCTATGAAGAAAATTTTACAAGACTTGCAAGGTACGCTTCTGGTATTATTATCCAACCTGAGAGTAAGATCGATCGATTCTTTAGTGGCTTAAAACCAAGTCTTCGATGGGCGTTAGCCATAAGGGACTTCAATAGCTACGAGGAAATCGTTCTATGTGCTCTCAAAGTCGAGATGGAGATTGGAGTAACCCATCAGTCACATGGGTTTGATAAGAAGAGGAAGATGGAATTCAAAGGAAAATCTAAAGAGCACACTGAAAAGAAGATGAGCTTTCCCTTATGCTCAAAGTGTGGAAAGAAACATGGAGGGAGTTGTCTTAAAGGGACAAGTAAATGTTTCAAATGTGGAAAGGAAGGTCATCGGGAATTTGAATGCCGCGATAATGGGAAGAAGATGTCTAATGATGCAAACAAAGGAAGGGATATAAAGAATGAACCTACTACACTTCAATGCTTCAAGTGCAAGGAAATGGGGCATTATGCTAATAAATGCCCTAATCCAAGGGTTAGTGATGATCAACATGAGCAACCACTGAAGGAAAAGGACAAAGGGAAGTCACATGCGATCACTATTGGCAATGTTGAATATGACAACGATGTGGTGGAATGATTAAGTTTTTATGTAATGGGATTCCAAAATAATGTTGTATCATTGAGTATTGCAATATTTATTGATGTGGTATTCAAAGTGATTGAGATATTTTTTGGAAATAAGATGATATGCGCATAATGAAGGGAAAACGAGAAAATGAAATGTTTAATAGTATTCATGAGCTCATGATTGATATAAGGACTAAGTGATATCATGGTTTGAGTATATAGAATTTTGAGGATTTTGGTATGTGGAAAGTGTTAACTTTAAACTGCATTCATGTTTTCACTAAGGTATTCAAGAGAATACATGATTAAGGACTTTGAATGTTTGGAATGTGACCAACAAAACATATCTTATGATATATGGTAATCAACGATGGTATTAAATCTCTGGTAATCGTTTTCACTATGTTATGAGAGTGGACTGCAGTATTATGGATAAGCCTAAAGACTAGAATGGATTATGTTGGACATAAATTAGTATTGTTTAAGGATAGAAGTTCTTTTTTTCAATTTTGTTGACGGGATGTTATAGTAATGTAGTTTTAGAAAAAGGACAACCTGCAGGACGGGCGACAGCACATCGCGTCGGACAAGGCTGTGGGAATCGAACCCACAACCGAAGTGTGACTGACCTTTATCGCCTACCACTGGCCTACAGGAAGTCCCTGTTTAGTAGAAACTAGTTTTATTATATTAAGCAGTATGATATATGAAGTATAAGTCCATTTTAGGAACCATATATGATTAATCTCACTATAGATCGACTTATGTATATAATTTTTGCTAACCTTTTGTTTGAGACAGATGGAATGACCCGTCATTCTATCACATGATCTGCTAACACTTCACGAATAACAAATTCAACTTCATTTATTTAAGAGATGAAGTGGAAATTGTTCGAGGCACGAACAACAGTGAGATTGTACCAAAATAAAGTAAGTATTTATTCTAAGCAAACTTTCAAATGATCTTGAAAACAAAAAATGTTGTCCTAGTGATCTTATACCTGATGAATCAGATGGTACCTTATATCATCACAAATCTATGGATTTTTGATTACTGGCTTTTCCATAGCCATGTTCTCTACCACTCTCCATCAGAACATGATGGTTAGATTTCTCTTCCATATCCATATTTTCACCTATGTGGAAACCCAGTGATTAGTTTATTTGGGTAATCGTTACATTTCATACTTTAGTTTTTAAAGCCAAGTTTTGGTATTCCTTTTTACGATGTGGGTTTCTATTAAAGAAACTTTCGAATAGTAAACCATTTATAACCCTGACGAATTTCGAGGGCGAAATTCATTTTAAGGGGGGTAGAATGTAACAACCCGAGATTTTATGAAAAAAAATATTTTTTTTTATTTCACTAATGTCTTGTGTTATACGCTACACCAAAAGGAGCTTGCACAAAACGCATCCTTGACTTGCCTTGCATTACACGCAATCGCGACCTTCCTCGATAGCGTGTGTAGTACGCAATAACGAGTTTCACTAAACAACAATATGCTATTAAAATATTATTATAACTAGCCGTTATGAATAGTAATAACCACCTTTTAAAATTTTATAAATTTTAGCTCTCAAAATGGACTTCATTTTTGGATTCGGAGTATCGAATTTAGCCTAAGGTGAAATTTTGGTACTTTTCGGATAACTTTCATATTCTGATGAATAGTGAAAATTACTAAATTATAATTAAAAAAAACTTTTTTAATCAAAATAATTAATAGTGATAAATTATTAATTTGAGTTGTTTTAAAGTATATTTAGAATATATTTTTACAATTTAATACAATGTTGGTCATTGGATGTAATTTCACATTAAAACCAGACATAAACAAGTGTCAATCTTTTGATAGATATTGTTTCTTAAAAACACGCTATTTGTTTTAACAGCGGGATTTAATTATAAAATTAATTAATGCAACTTCTATGTTATGAATTTGGTAAAATAGACTTCATTTTTGAATTCGGAATATGAAATATAGCTTAGGATGAAATTTTGGCATTGTTCTGAAAAAATATCAATTTTTGATGAATAGTGAAACTACTAAGTGGTAGTTAAAAAAACTGAATTTTTCATAAAACTTAATTTTACCGCTTCTGTGAATGGAATTTCAAAAATCCAAGAGACACGGTTGATGTCAGTAAGTAAAATTTGGTTCAATGAGATGAAAATAATTTTTGGTGAATAGTAACTTTTTACTTTTATTTACCACGGTTAAAAGTAAATAGGGTAATTAAGGGTAAGAATGATATTAATATTACCCTAACACATGTCCTAATTATATTGGACAAGTGTATCTCGACCAAAAACAACCTTAAGTGTAAAATATTATCATTTAGGCCCACTTGAATTAGATTAGGACATTTATTATTATTTAATTCAAAGAAGAGTTAAAAGAGTTAAAATCAAAGTTTATTTACTAAAACATTTTTAATATAGGGTTATACATAAGATAAATTCAATTTTAAATATTCATTAGAAATATAAAAAGATTTATACATAATGGTATTTTATTTGTAATTTTTAGACATCAAATAATTTAATTTATTTATGACACAAAGATGATGCAGTAATTATCTTATTAATGAAATATTGACATAATTGATATTATTAATACCCAAATAAATGTAATTTAAGACTTTTTAGGAATTCCAATAATTTTCTACGTTACTATGATATATTAGTGTTGATTTAATCAACTTTGTTCGAACATATAATTCTGTTATGACTTTCACAAAAATCATATATCAAATAGTGTCAAAATTGACACAAAATAGTTTTTAAATCAAATATTATATTATTAATTGTTATTTTATTCCTAAAAATCTAAGGTTCGGCCAAATGACTTAGATAAGGATATATATATTAATAATAAACAATTTGGGGTTCTTTTTTCATGTTATAGTAAGTGTATTAACCATATAGTGAAAGAAAACAAAAAGACACGGTAAAAGTTAAATTATTTAACTTAGAGTTAAATCTAATTGATAAGGTTAAAATAATACCCTAAACTTGTCTAAATCCTATTGGTTGATAGGATTTCGACCCATCCCCACTTTAGCTTCGAAATAAGACCCTTTGGAACCATTATAAACCGATTTTGACTTTAATATAAAATAATATTTTGAGATATTCCTAAGGTGCCCCTCTCCTCCCTTATAAAAGGACACCTCCTCCCCCTCCTCCTCACACCAATTTGAGCACTAAAGCTCGGCCAAACCCTGCCAAAATCTATTCTCCACTTCCCTAGTATCATTCTAGAGGTCCTGGTCTTCTTCAAAGACCATCCTTAGTTCTTTAAGTGGAGGTTAAGAAAAGGCGCGTCAAAAAGAGGTAATATCCATTACCGATCTTTTTCAATTTCATTCTTCTTCAACTTCTTCTTCTTTATTTGTTTAATGATAAAGTAATAACATAAGTATTACTTACATACTAATATGTTATTATAAATATGAAACAACCCTAATTCACCTTCTATCCATCCTACGGAAAAATGAAATCACCGCGCGTGCGTACGTACGGAATACCGTCTCCACGACGCGATGAGATTCATTCTCCATGTTAACCATTTAAGAATGATTATAAAGTATATATAAGAAATAATAATGAAATATATGACATTATAAAGCTACTGGATTTATGTATATATATATATATATGTATGTCATCTACTTACTTCCATTCAAGACAATAAGGAAAGGAAAACAGTGTTCATGCGTACGTACGGACTACCGTCTCCATGAACGGTGTTTTTCATTTCATTTATCTATCTATTATATATATATATATGATATATAAATCATATTTCATATTCTTGAAGTAATTAAATCATGATATAAGTAATAATAATGTCAAGAACAACAAGTCAAAACACCTACGATAAATGAAACGATTTTACCCAAAACGCTTCTTTAACATGGAATTTACAAAAGAACGGGTAATATAATGTCATAAGTGAACCATATATGATATCATAACAATGAATATGATTCTGTAATAAGTCAATGACATTATTTAAATCATTATACAAGAGGTTCAGACACATACGAAGCAAATCGGACCTAAGGTAAGGGAAATATCACAATCTCATTTTTATCCGAGATTGCTTATACGTTGGTATTTACTGGGGTGTATTTTATCATCCACATACATGTTCCCTTAATATGTAATATTATTTCCATCCACCTAAAATTGTTTAAAACATATTTTACCCTTTGGTGAGTTTTTAGTAAATAATATGAAAGGAATCTTTTGTCGTTTTTCGTACGAGGTACTTTTTGACTTTTCTGACAAAAGTACGAAGAATGTTTTTTTTAACTTATACGGCATGAATGGATTTTTAAAACATTATTTCCAAGTAGATTCCTTTACAAGTTTTCAAGTTTATTTTTAATCAACTTCTTTTATTTTAAAGTCGTATGACATGTTATGAAAGGAAAAATGTTTTTGAAGTAGAAAGGATATTTTCCTCAAGAATGGAGTTCAAGTATTTTATCAAAATTATTTTCCATATAAGATATTAAAAGGGTTATGTTTTTATCCCTATTATTACATGGATTTGATTATGTTGTGATGGAAATATTTTTATGAATTCCTTTATCTTATATGAATTTTTTTTATGATGTCATGTTGTTTAAGAATCCCATTTTTATTACATGGGTTATGCGATGATGTATGATTTATGATTATGTGGCACACATAAGAAAGGATTCATTATAAGATGGGTGGGACCTATATCTCCCTCCAATGCATTGGGTAAAGATTTTATATCTCATGAGATAGATAGGGCTGGAACGGTAGGTTATACCGGTTCAGTGAAACAGGACTGAAATGAGGGTTACTCGATTCAGAAAGGGACTTTGTCCACTAAGATAGTCTTGGCAATGAATCTTGACTAACAAGAAATGATTCTCTATGATTATGTGTGAATGCCACAATGTTTCATGTTTTAAGTTATGATTATTGTGATTACATTTCACTACCATGATTTACCCCATGTTATGAAATTATGATCTCTTTTACAGGTTAAGATTTCCAAAAGTTATGTGCTTATGTATATGATGTGATTGATATTTCTTTTGTTTACCCTTACTGAGCATTTGAGCTCACCCTTTTATGTTTTCTTTTCCCCAGGATATAAAGAAAGGTTTTAGGTAAAAAAAGGAAGATATTTATGGGAGATTTTGAAGATCTTTCACCACGATTAGAAGATTATATTCCGAGTTTCCAAAGACACTAAACTATTACGATCCTTGTGTGTGTGTTTTTTGTTATGTACTAAGTATTCCGCAAATGTAATGTAATGTCCATGTACGTTAAGATTCGGGTCTCTACAATCAAGATCTACCAATACATCAAGAAAGCTACTGATAGGGACTTACCGCTACTGATACAGACAAGTCTACCGCTACTGATACAAGACAAGTCTACAACTACCGATACAAGAAAGTCTACCACTACCGATGCCATCAAGTATACTGACAGAAAGTCTACCGTTACAAATGAAGTCTACCGATAGAAGGTTTACCGATGGAAAGGCTACCATTACACAAAGGGATACTGTTACACAAGAAGCTACCGATACTCAGACATACCGATACACAAGGCTACTGATATCCAAAGCTACCATTCCAGAGAAAGAACTCGATGCTGCTTTAATTTCTTTATCATTATTTAATCTAACCAACGGTCATATCTGGTATATTTTATTACACTGACATTTATTTAATGTGTGTTGTTGGATGTCAGGGAACCGTACCTCGTACCTGCAAAAAGGAAATCATTTCTATTGTCGGAGCTCGTGCTTTAAATAAGAGATGCTCCTGCTGCTAAAATAGTGTGTTGCAAAAACAAATAAGAGCATGACAGAAATAAGAAGGTGCAAAAAAAGAGATGACTGAACTTACACAAAGAGCTCATACATTCCGGCATACAAGAAAGAGCTGAGAATGAGAATGAGAACATCCACACAAGACTTCATCGACTACTTTCTCCTCTGTCTCTACACCTGGAAGTCAAGGAAGAAAACAACACTCTATTTTCTAGACAAAAACCATAAGAGGACTCAAAACCAATTCTGATCAATCCAAAGAAGTCCAGAGCTGCACTACGATCACTAGAGC
The DNA here is from genome assembly GCA_963277665.1 of Viscum album. Lineage (NCBI taxonomy): Eukaryota > Viridiplantae > Streptophyta > Magnoliopsida > Santalales > Viscaceae > Viscum > Viscum album. The sequence goes on along the minus strand of CAUJRU010000558.1, from coordinate 319,713 downwards.
CATTCTAAACTCTACATCATTGCCTATGTGATTTATTATTTACATTTTGAGTAGTGTGTGTCATCTGCTGTATTTTACACACACACTGTCTCTTGTACTTTAACTAGAGGATCTATAAATCCTCACTCAAACTCTTACATCTTTTATTTCCCACTGGGATAGTGGTAGAGGTCGTGCGTGACCTGGACAACTGATTTGATGTTGTGTTTGTTTCCAACGAATAACAGTGGTAGAGGTCTTAGACCTGGACAGTTGTATACTGTTGTAATCCCCGATCCAGGGTGTGGATCACTTTTATATAATGTTTTGAGAGGAATAAGTCTCAGCTTGAGACTGAACCTCTTGGTTATATATGATGTTCTTATTTCTTTTCAAAGTTATATTTATTCCGATGCAAACTAATTTAAAACCAAAAACTGTTTTAAAGTCACTTTGATAATTAAACTCGCAAGTGTTTATATTTTTTCTAAATCAGTAAGTTATTTTCAAAAGTTAATCAACTCTTATGATTTGATTAACTTGGAAATAATCAATCCCTTGAGAACCTAACAGGACCTTTACTTTGATATAAATTCACTACAGCTTAATTCTGTGTTTTATTTGGGGGAATTTGGTAAATGATTTTTAAACAGAAATTTTAATTGGAACTCAATTCACCCCCCCTCTTGAGTGTCCACTCTGACCAAAATTTGGTATCAGAGGAATTAAAATATTTTCTGAAGTACTCTGTTTTTGAACTGTGATTTTAGTTTTATTTTAAAGTTCATAAAATTTCTATTATTTCTAAATTTTTATCTCTTTAAAATTTTTATTTTAACCTAGTTATCATGGATAACAGACTTGAAGGTGTTGATACTAATAGAACACCATTTTTCAATGGAAACAACTATGCTGAGTGGAAGATTAAGATGAAAATTCATTTTGAAAGCATGGGTTTTGATATTTGGACTGCCATAGAATCAGAAAATAAAATTCCTACTACTGTTAGATCTACTTGGAATGAAGCTACTAAGACAGCCTAAAATAATAATTACAAAGCTATAAATGCTCTGTATTGTGCTTTAGGAGATGAGGAATTTAATAGAATATCTGCTTGTAAGACTGCACATAAAATTTGGGATACCTTAAGTGTTTCTCATGAGGGAACAACTAACGTTAAGGAAATGAGATTGAACACCTATACTATTAAATATGATAATTTTAAGATGAAGCCTGATGAACCCATTTTTGATATGTATCTCAGGTTTAACGAAATTTTTAACACAATGATCTCACTGGGAAAGGATGTTCCATCAAAGGATCAGATCATGAGAATTTTGAGATGCCTACCTGAAAGATGGAGGGGCACTTCTGTTTCGATTAGAAAATCTTGTGATATTGGTGAACTGCCAGTTAAAGAACTTATTGGTAAGTTGATGATGTATGAAGAAGGGCTTAAAGTAATCAAAGAAGAAGAAGATGAACCAAAAAGGAAGTCAGTTGCCTTCAAGACATCTACTTCAAAGAATAAGGAGAAACTTCAAGATGTAAGTGATAGATCAAGTTGTGAAGAAAGTGAAAGTGCATCTGACAGTGATGCGGAAATGGCTCACATAGCTAGAAGTTTTAAGAAGTTTTATAAGAAAAAGAAGTTTTCCAAAAAATCAAATTACAAAGGTAAGTATGACAACAAGAGACACTGGAAAAAGGACTGGAAGAAATCTGACAAATCTAATGAGGTTGTCTGCTATGAGTGCAAGAGAAAAGGACATATAAAAGAAGATTGTCCAAAACTTAAATACAAGAAGAAAAATGAGTATAAGGATAATAAGTATAAGAAAACCATGAAGGATACTTGGATTTATTCTGAAGATAGCTCCAGTGAATCTGAAGCTTCTGAAGCTGAAATCAGAAATAAGGCAAACATGTGTTTTATGACAAACACCTCTGAGGTAACATCTGAAACTCCTGCTTGAAATTCTTATTATTCTTGAGATGATTCTGATTCTGAAAATATGTCAAAATCTGAACTATTTGAATACTGTGATATGTTGGAAGAAACATGTTATGAGATGAAAGACAAATACAAATGTTTAAAGAAACTGTATGCTTTAACTGTTAATCATAAATCTGATCTTGACATAGAAATGGAAAAGAATGCTCGATTACATAAAGAAAACACTGAACTGAAATTGTCAAATGAGAAACTTAGGAAGAATTTTGAAACATTCACAAATGGCAGAGATACTCTTACTAAAATTCTAGGTAAGCAGATTGCACTTATACATACTACTGGCATAGGATACCAACCTGGACAAAGAAAAATTACCAAAACAAAATTTATTCTTAAATATGGACAGCATGTAGATAGTTATAATTTTGGAGGTTCATATGCTTTAACTAGTTATATTCATAGTTACAGATCTAATAAATTTTATCTTTAAAAATATGTTGATTCTACAAATTTTATGAGACCCATAAGACAAATTTGGGTACCTAAAGTTTTATTGGCTAACTTGTCTGGACCCAAGAAAATATGGGTACCAAAATCATTTCCTGTCTAAATCTGTTTTGTAGGGAACCTGCTTAAAGAGCTCCTATAGAAAGACCTGGTACTTGGACAGTGGATGTACAAGACATATGTCAGGAGACTTCTCATGCTTTAAAAGCTTAGTCTGAGTTGATGGAGGTTTTGTCACTTTTGGTGATAATTCTAAAGGGAAAATCATCGGCTTAGGCCAGATTGGTAACACTGACTCAGTATTAATTTCTAAAGTTCTATTTGTTGATGGACTTAAATATAATTTACTAAGTATCTCTCAGTTATGTAATGATGGTCTCAATGTTAAATTTGAAAATGATTCTTGTAATGTTTATTTTAAAAATGCTTTAGTATTTTCTACCTTGAAAAATGAAAATGTTCATGTTGTTGATTTAAATTAGTTAGCTATGAAAAATATTAATTGTTTAAATTCTTTTCATAAAGAATCATGGATTTGGCACAGAATATTAGGACACTGCAATGTACATTCACTTAGAAAACTTACTAGAAAGAACTTAGTTAGAGACCTACCAAAACTTGAATTCCCAGCAAATAAAGTTTGTAATCCCTATCAAAAGGGAAATCAACATAAAGTTTCTCTCAAATCAAAGAAAGAAGTGTCAACTTCTCAACCTCTCAAGTTGGTTCACATGGATTTGTTCGGACCTTCTAGAGTTTCTAGTTTAAATGGGAAGCACTATGTCTATGTTCTAGTAGATGACTATTCTAGGTATACTTGGGTATATTTTCTAGCTCAAAAAAGTGAAGCATGTTCTTACTTTGTTAAATATTCCAAGTCTATAGAGAACCTTAGTGGACTTAAGATCAAAACCTTGAGAAATGATCATGGTCGTGAGTTTGAAAATCATGAGTTTGAATCCTACTGCCAACAAAATGGCTATAGTCACAATTTATCTGCCCCTAGAAAACCTCAGCAAAATGGTGTAGTGGAAAGGAGGAATAGAAACCTTCAGGAAATTGCCAGAACCATGATCAATGAGCATGACCTACCTATTTATTTTTGGGCTGAAGCTGTCAATACATCTTGTTATATTATCAATAGAGTCTTGATTAGACCTGTTCTTAAGCAGACCCCTTATGAGTTGTGGAACCATAGGAAACCTAAGGTTAACTACTTCAGAGTTTTTGGTTTCAATGTCTTTATTCTTAATACTAAAGATAATCTTGACACGTTTTCACCAAAGAGTGATGAATGAATTTTCCTAGGTTACTCTATCTCTAGTAAAGCTTATAGAGTTTTCAATAAAAGAACCAAATGTGTGTAGGAATCTGTTCACATCAAATTTGATGAAACTGATCCACATGAACCTAAGACCTCTCTTGAAAATCCTGAAGATGATCTCTCTATTTTGAACCTTAATGATAAAGAAAGTGGACCTATAGTCAAAACATCCAGTTCTGGAAATTTTCCAGAACCTGCTTCTGTTGACTCCCAACCTATTGATGAACCTGAAATCTCTAGCCCTACCTTTTCAAGACCAACTAGGATTCTAAAGAACCATCCTTTAGATGTTGTTGTAGGAAATCTTGATAGAGGAACACAGACAATAGCTTCTCTAAGAAATCAGGTTGAACATCAAGCTTTTCTTTCACAGTTAGAACCTAAAAATATCAATGATGCTATCAATGATGAATTTTGGGTAATAGCTATGCAAGAAGAACTAAATCAATTTGAATGAAATAAAGTATGGGAACTAGTAGAAAGACCTAAAGACACTTTGACCATAGGCACAAAGTGGTTCTTTAGAATCAAAGTTGATGAATCTGGAAATATCATTAGAAACAAATCTAGACTAGTTGCACAAGGTTATATTCAAGAAGAAGGAATTGACTATGAGGAAACCTTTTCACCAGTAGCTAGATTAGAGGAAATTAGGATCTTACTTGCCTTTGCATCACATATGAATTTCAAGTTATATCAAATGGACGTGAAAAGTCCTTTTTTAAATGATTTTATTGTTGAAGATGTTTTTGTAGAACTACCACCAAGTTTTTCAAATCCTCACTTTCAAAATCATGTTTTTAAACTTTCTAAATCTTTATATGGTTTAAAACAAGCTCCAAGAGCTTGGTATGAAAGACTTGCAAATTTTCTTATTTCAAAAGGATTTAAAAAAGGAATTACTGATCCCACTCTTTTTATAAAAATAATTTCAAAAGATGTTTTAATAGTAAAAATCTATGTTGATGATATTATTTTTGGATCTTTGAAAATTTCTTTATGTACTGATTTTTCAAAGGTTATGCAAAATGAGTTTGAAATGAGCTTAGTGGGAGAGCTTAAGGACTTTCTTGGATTTCAAATCTTTCAAACTAAAGATGTTATTATTTTAAATCAGAGTAAATATACTAAGGATTTATTAAAACTTTTTGGTTTGGATAGTATTAAGGGAAGTGATACACCTATGAGTACCACCTATAAATTGGATATTGATGAAACTGGTAAACCAGTAGATCAAACTAATTATAGAGGTATGATTGGGATTTTACATTATCTTACTACTAGTCAACCTGATATTATGTTTAGTGTATATATGTGTGCTAGATTTCAATCTAACCCTAAAGAGTCACGCTTACTTGCTGTTAAAAGGATTTTCAAATATCTTAAATACACTGCCAATTTGGGACTGTTTTACCCAAAAGAACAATCATTTGATTTAATATGTTATTCAGATGCTGACTTTGCTGGATGCAAGTTAGATAGAAAGATCACATCTGGAACATGTCATTTACTTGGAAAGTCCCTAGTATCATGGTGTAGTAAGAAACAGAACTCAATTGCATTATCTACTACTGAAGCAGAGTATATAGCTGCTGGTAGTTGATGTGCACAGATTTTGTGGATGAAACACACTTTATTGGACTATGGATTTGAGTTTAAACATGTTTCAATTAACTGTGACAACACTAGTGTGATCAACATCTCAAAGAACCCTATGTCTCACTCTAAAACTAAACACATTGATGTTATACACCACTTTCTAAGAGATCATTATCAAAGAGGTGATATAACTCTTGAATTTATAGGCACTGAACTCCAATTAGCCGATATTTTCACTAAGCCTTTAAGTTCAGAAAGATTATGTTTCATTAGACACGAATTAGGAATGATAACTTACTCTTAAATTGTTAGATAATCCTCACTGTTATGAAACCTCACCATTAGGAGACCTCATCGTTAGAGAATCCTCATCATTAGGATACCTCACCATTAGGAGACCTCACCATTAGAGAATCCTCACCTTTAAGAGACCTCACCATTAGGAGACCTCGTCGTTAGAAGACCTCACTGTTAGGAGACTTTACTGGTGCATCTCGTGCTATTTTAAACTTCTGTAAAGTCGAGACTTTGAACCGTTTCTAAAAGATTTATTTTATTTTTGAATCCAAAATGATATTAAAACCCGATATTAGACTTCTCTCAATCACACTGTGAACTCGTCTGTTCGAATCCCTCTAACCTTAACCTCTCAAGCCGCAAAACCCTAAACCTCAGATCTATAATGGCCCGCATTAAGAGACCTCAGGTTACAGATGGTAGTGATGAGCCGCAAGCGAAAAGACAGAAGGTGACCAATGCTGATGCCAGTGGAAGCGGTGAAAGTGTAGCTCGAAGGAATCCAGTAAACCTGCATCTCTCAAGGCGAGATACTGTCATTGAGAAAGAGGTGTGTGCCAAATGGCTCATGGAGAGCAAGTCCTTGGTTCTTAAGGTTTTAGAAGAACAAGGTTGGCTCGAGTGCTTCACAAACCACAATGGACCTTATTATCCAGGACTGGTGAAACAGTTCTATGAGTTTGTTCATTTTGAGAAGTCCGAAGAAGAAAACAAGATGTTTACTTATGTAAATGGACACAAATTTTCCTTTAATTCGGTTGAATGGGTTGGGAACTTAAAAGTTCCACATGAAGGTGATTATTCTTTTTATTAAAAATCCATACCCCCAACCATTGACTTGTTTAATTATGAAGATGATTTGTTAGAGCTGACAGGGAATGTGACCCCTAGAAAAATCATAGCTGTAGAGATGGCAGGGGAAGATAAACTTCTTTTCAAGTTTATTCAACATGTATTTAGTCTAAGGACAGGAGAATTTGCTACACTGAGATTCCAAGACATTTATTTATTACATCTGTTGAAGCATGGAGTTAAGGTAAATATGTGTAGATTGATTATGATTCAGATTGAGGATATGACTAGACCGAAGTCTAAGTCAAATGCACTGTTCTTCTCAAAGTTGATTTCTATTATGATGAAAGAGAAGGAAGTGGCTGGACCTCAAGATGAAATGATAATAGTTAAGGTTAACTTCTGCATCACCAGGACTGTCTGTAAATATATGAAAGTCAGCTGGAATACTTGGAGAAAATCATGGGTGAATGATGAAGGAAGAATATATGATAAGTTCACACCAAAGGACCATCCCTCTAGACCAAAGAATGTGAGAGATCCTGGTCTTGGACCAGATGAGCCAGAACTGGTCTACAGTGATGATGAAACTGATGAGGGAGAGACATCAGCTGAGGAAGGAGGAGACCCTGATTTACCTCATAGTCCTATGCATAAAACCATTTCCTGTGGAGCATATAGTCCTCCAAAAGAACTACCAAGGAGAGAAACTATTTTGAAGGACAATGATACTGAGACTGAGGAAGAAGAAGAAGAAGAAGCATGTCAGTATGTTGTTAAGGACACCTATGAAGAGGATGAGGCAACCGAATCTGATCGTGTTATTAATGGAGAAGAGGAAGCTGTTGGTGAAGCAGATGATGAGGAAAATGAAGAAAAAGAGCTTAGTTTGAGCCCTATGATAGACAGTACAGTCAAAATAGTGCCTGATCCGGAAGTAGAAGTAGCATCTGTTGTTGAGAGAGTTCTTGAGCCATCAGAGAAAATGGCTATTGAACCTGCTGCAGTTGTAGAGGAAATTATCGAATTACATCAAGCAGAACAGTTGGAGGAGATACCTCAGGAGAATGTTCCAAGTGAGGGGGAGCATCTTGGTTCAGTATTTCTGTTGTATGACATTGAAGGTTGGTCATTAGATCCAGGATATATGGTTCTTGGACTTTCCTATGGAGATTCGGATGAGGAAGACCAGCCCCAAAAGGAATATGTTACCCCACCTGCAGTGGCTGAAAATGTGGCAAACAAGGAGGACCTTGAGTCCTTAAAGGCTGAATTAAAAGAAGCACTATGAAATTCAATGGCATATTTGAAGACAAGTATGGTTTATGAAATGAGAAGTGTGGAGAAATCCCTGGAGCTATCTCTGGGATGTGTTGTTGCTAGTCCAGTGAAAGGAATGATGGATGAAGTTAAGGTGTGCCATACTCAAATTGAGAGTTGGAAAGGAGTTGTGGTTGCTCTCAGGAAATCAATTGCTTCATTGACTGCATTGAACAGTTCTCAAACCCAAGTGCACACTGATATCAGATATATTAAAGAAGTAGTCAAGAAATTTGTGGAAGTTTTTTAGGCTTTTAAGAAATCAGTCAATGAACACTTGAACAGTCAAGATGAACTTGTCAAGAATGTGGTTGGTAATCTGACTCAATCTTTCAAGGAGACATTAGATTTCTTAGTTAAACCCCTTCCCTCATCCAGCTCCTCTGTGAACCTTCACCAGATCAGAACTGTTATTCAGGAAGAATTGGCTAAGGCCAATACCAGTGGCTCCTCAGATACTCAGATCCTTGCTACCACTAGGGAAGTTAGTAGTTTTGTTCGTGATCACCTACGGGAAACTACTACTTCTCATGAGGCAATTAAAAATAAAGTGGATGCTTATTTTGAGAAGGTTTACACCAAGCATCAAAGGACCAACCATTTCAAGCTCTTGCTGGAAAATATGAAGTTTCCTCCAGTGACTCAGGCCTTCAATGAACAGGTTAGTAAGCTCAGGGAGCTTACTCCTACCTTGGATAAATTCATTGAAAATCGAGATGATTTTGTGTCTGCAATGGAGAGAGGAGGGAGTATTATTATGGATTTCAGGAACCTATTGCTACCCTTATTGCATGTGGATGCCAGACCTGTGATTGTACCTCCTGCACTTCCTGACTCTGCCTCTAGGAGTACACCTCAGTTGACTCCAGTTTAGGCTATTCGCAGCTTGGCACCTATGATCCCACAGAAGAGCACAGATTTCAGATCCGGAACAGTTTCAGTGGCTGACCCATCGGTTGTTCTTTCAGCAATTCCTAAGCCTTCTACTGAATCTAGCCCTGCACCCTCTTCTGATCCTAAGGGAAAGACTCCTGTTCAAGAGGAATATTGAGTGTTTCTAGATCTTTTTTATAGGATTCACTTGTATTTTTTTTTTGTCCTTCTGATTTTATCTATGTATCTCTTGTCCATTAATGAAATACCTCTTACTTTCTCTACTGTTCTATGTTTCTATTACTTTGCTAGTCTTTATCTTTTCTCTGATACCCTTCTTTTTGTTAATCACAAAGGGGGAGAAAAACATGAGTCCTAAGAGTTAACAAAGGGGATAAAAACAAAAAAGGGGAAAATGAGACCTAAGAGAATCTTTTAGTACATTTGAAAGGGGGAGGAATATGGAAGCTTGTTTTAATAAAAGCAATCTTTTTCCTCTGATTCTAATTCTTCTTTGAGTGTAATTCTTTTCATTTTGGCATAAGTTGTGATTATCAAAAAGGGGGAGATTGTTGAACCCTATAGGAATCTAGTTGATTTCCTATATTTTGATAATCCCAATTATGCTTTATTATATGTTGATAATCTCAATATTGCTTATTTTTAGTTTGATAATTCTTGTTGTGGACAAATACTTACTTTAGTATTTGTGTACTTCAGACACATATTCATATGTTATGATAATTATATTATAATCAAATAACTTAGTTAAGAAATGATATATTATTTTATGTTTAGTATTAGACTTTCGGTTACTGGATGAATGTATACTCTGACTTAACTCATTCTGCCAATAGAATGCTTAAACAGAATAGAGCTACCGATACAGAACAGAGCTATCGATACAGTTAAGTCTACCGCTATGTGAGAGCTACTGGTATAGATTATTCACAGTTACAAAAGTCTACTGATACATCAAGATCTACCGATACATCAAGAAAGCTACAGATAGGGACTTACCGCTACTGATACAGACAAGTCTACCGCTACTGATACAAGACAAGTCTACAGCTACCGATACAAGAAAGTCTACCGCTACCGATGCAATCAAGTCTACCGACAGAAATTCTACCGTTACAAATGAATTCTACCAATAGAAGGTTTACCAATGGAAAGGCAACCGTTACACAAAGGGCTATCGTTACACAAGAAGATATCGATACTCAGACCTACCAATACACAAGGCTATCGATATCCAAAGCTACCGTTCCAGAGATAGAACACGATGATGCTTTAATTTATTTATCATTATTTAATCTAACCAATGGTCATATCATGTATATTTTAATACATTGACATTTATTTAATGTGTGTTGTTGGATGTGAGGGAACCGTACCTCGTACCGGCAAAAAGGAAATCATTTTTGTTGCCGGAGCTCGTGATTTAAATAAGAGATTCTCCTGCTGCTAAAAGAGTGTGTTGCAAAAACAAATAAGAGTGTGAAAAAAATAAGAAGGTGAAAAAAAAAAGAGACAACTAAACTTAGAAGAAGAGCTCATACATTACGGCATACCAGAAAGAACTGAGAACGAGAACATCCACACAAGAACTTCATCGACTACTTTCTCCTCTGTCTCTACACCTGGAAGTCAATGAAGCAAACAACACTCTGTTTTCCAGACAAAAACCAGAAGAGGACTCAGAACCAATTCTGATCAATCCAAAGGAGTCCAGAGCTGCACTGCGATCACTAGATCCATTCTAAACTCTACATCTTTGCCTCTGTGATTTATTATTTACATTTTGAGCAGTGTGTGTCATCTGCTATATTTTACACACACACTTTCTCCTGTACTTTAACTAGAGGATCTGTATATCCTCACTCAAACTCTTACATCTTTTATTTCCCACTGGGATAGTGGTAGAGGTCGTGCTTTACCTGGACAGCTGATTTGTTGTTGTGTTTGTTTCCCACGAATAACAGTGGTAGATTTCTTAGACCTGGAAAGTTGTATACTATTGTAATCCCCGATCCAGGGTGTGGATCACTTTTATATAAAGTTTTGAGAGGATTAAGTCTCATCTTGAGACTGAACCTCTTGGTTATATCTGCTGTGCTTATTTCATTTCAAAGTTATCTTTATTCCGCTGGAAACTACTTTAAAACCAAAAATTTTTTAAAAGTCACTTTGATAATTAAACTCTCAAGTGTTTATATTAGTTGTAAATCAGTAAGTTAGTTTCAAAAGTTAATCAACTCTTCTTATTTGATTAACTGGGAAATAATAAATCCCTTGAGAACCTAACAGAACCTTTACTTTGATATAAATTCACTAAATCTTAATTCTGTGTTTTATTTGGGGGAATTTGGTAAATGATTTTTAAACAGAAATTTTTATTGGAACTCAATTCACCCCCTCTTGAGTGTCCACTCTGACCAACAATTTCCTTAATCAGAGGTATGTTTGTTTCATAGTTCCAAGGCTACATCAATTTATCAGAAATAATAAAACATCATAAAAAACGACTCTATATCTCTATAATTGGGGTGACATTGATTTAATTTCATTGTAAGAGTTAAAATTTTTCAAAATAACAAATTTTATTACACTATATACTAAATTAAATTAGTAAAATTGTTATCAATTATTGGAGTGTTCATATAAGAGATTTACCTTCAATTTTAAAATTAAAGGGTAACTAGTATGTTAATCGATAACTCCTATGATACCTTGGTAGAGACCTATATTGATGGTGAAATAATATAAAGGTCATGGTTTTTATATATCATCTATATAAATAAATCATTTTCTTTAATTATAATTCTTAGAGAGTATGTCCTTCCTATCACTAATGCATGGTTTCTTATAAAATACACATCCTAATAAACATCATCCAAATATTGACATAAGCTTCAATAAATAACAAGGACATAGTTATATAATTGAATATTATAACTACTAGTTTTTATTATTGATCAAACCATATGTAAAACTACCACAATTGAGAGGTTGTGACCACAATGTAGAAAAGGGCTCGGGGGGCTCAAGATCTGAGGGCTCGGGTTGGGGCTCGGTCGGTGAGGGCTCATAGGGCTCTAGCTCAAATGATGTGAGTGAGGGATTAGAGGGCTCAGTCTTGTACAATGAGGGATTGGAGGGCTCTAGCTTGGGAGCCGCTAGTGAAGTCTTGGAAGGCTTGGGCTCAAGAGTGGTTGATGATGTATTGGATAGTTCAGACTAGGGTGACACTGGTAGTGGGTATCTAGGGTTTGGGTGTGGTGGAATTATGGGAGAATGAGGGGGTTGGGGGAGAAGGGGGTTGATAGAATTCATTTTTTAATACTAAAAAATGATTTTTTAGCAGCAGGTTTTTAATAACCTTCACGAAATCCTAGAATTTTTTTCAGGTTGTTCACTAAACCACTACTAATTGAAGATTCTATTTTAGTGTTCTATAAAGGTATAAAGTAGTATAGAAGAGTACCTGTGAGTGAGAGTATAAGATGAAATATCATTATCCTAATAATTTTATATAAGTCATGTATCTAAATTATTTACATTTATTTATGAATATTTATATTTTAGGATGAACAATCATAATGATGGGGATAATGTAGTATCTCGTTTTTTCTATGGAATGAATTTAATTAAAATAAATTTTTTTTATATGATGGATTATTTTTTATTCATAATTTTCCTTTTATAAAAAAAAGTACTTTAATATTGTTAGATATAGAATTCTGTGAAGTGTTAAAAATTTATACTAACCTCTATAATTTAAAACATAAAAAATAGGTAAAAGATATTTTTAATTCATATCATGGAATCTAATTTTAAAAAATCATATTCCATGGAGTCTATAATAAATAATTTTGTGGGTGAAATTTTTTAAATTTCCCAAAACCATTTTAGTTTTTGAAAATATTTGTAAATTTTAATAATATTAAAATATTTTAAGTAAATAATATTTAACCTAATTTTTTTATATAATACTTTTTTACATCCTCCATTTTCATAAACAATATGTTATATTCTATCTCATGATGGTGGTATCCATCATGAGAAGAAGAACCAAAAAGGAATGTGGAATTTCACTATTAATGTATGACCCCTTGAATACATGCACATTAATTAGATAATTGGTAGCATAAAATATAATATCTTTATAACACCCAAGACCTACACTTCTAAATACAGTTCCTAACATACAAACTTTTACACATATTAAAAGAATCATAACCAACTCCTAAGATCAAAATTCGGATATCATTGAGAAATATGAACATAATACATCATCAAACTATATAATAACATAAAACATTATTGAATACTTCATTGTACACCACTTAAAAACTGATCAAAATCTTCTTAAAACCTATGATTACCCAGGGGAATTGAGAAACATAATAAATGAGTGATCTCAAAAACTTTTTAATGGGTAAAACATTAATAATGAGACAAAAATTTGTTATCAATGGATTGTAAAATTTTCAAAACATGACCATGATAGAAATGGAATTATTAATAGAATGAGATTATTAAATCATTCAAAGTTAAAATCTTTGATGATAGAATAACCATAAATTACAGAAAAAAAATTATAAAATAATGATCTTGAATGCATGATATATACCATCCAGATCATTTTAGGGGTGACCAAACCTCCTACGAAGGACTCTTACCACCTATCCCAGTGTAAGCCACTTCCTCATGATAGAATAATGTAGCATAAACAGAAGTAATTTCATCGTAAACATAAGTCAAGGTGCACTACCATAACAACATAATGTGATAGGGTCAATGCTCATCAAATATACATATTATCTCATGTAATGTGATCATTTCCCAATTTATTGGTTGGATATATAATTCTAATCCCACACATCACATAATGATATATCCCTATATATGTGTTCAATGTGAATGTGAAAAGGATCATAAATTCACGAAAATCATAGCATGATTTACCCATGAAAAAATGGGAATCAAAATAAATAATGTTTAAATCTAGGTAAATAACCTATAATCAAGATATTTAAGTTTATATTATTAACACTATATATAATAAAGTCTATATGGAAAAGTTAATAATTCCCCTCATTAATTTAATATAAAACAATCTAAGTAAATTCCCTTCAATCAAGGGAAGAAAGTATATGGTATTCATAATGGAAAGTCATTAAAAATAATAATATATTTAATATTAGTTAAAAACAAGTCAAGAAAAAGGTAGTGATATATCATTCTTCTCATAGAGATTTTATTTCTACCACACCACGTATATAATGGAACATGGATTTTGAGCTATATGATTATTTTAACAAATTATTTATTTGTGAAAAAGTCTCCATTCGATGAATAAAACATTAGAAATTATAAAATACTTGAATAATAAATAGTATTGACATGGATGAAAATCCATTAGTAAAATAAAAAAAATCAATTGGTTTTAAGAAAACGATAGTTTAGTTTTTTCACTAGGTTGAATTAAATCAAGAAAATTTTATTCTCAAGGAAGGATATAAAATTAATAAAAAATTATATTAAAAATTAAAAAATGTCTACAACATTTAATATAAATAAATTCATTATAGAATAATCTTTATAATAATAGAGACAAAAATATAGAAGAATTCATCAAAATTTATTTCCTAACATTTGGTGACATTGTTGTCAAAATAGAGAGTAAAATAACATTTCATAATCATTTTAAAATGTTGGTAAAAAGTATATAAAAACCCAATTTATATAATAAAATTTCCTCATAAAAGAACCTATAAATGAAATAATATTAATGTATGAGAAACATAATGGGGAAGATAGATATCAGAAAATATTCCCTTATTAACTTCATAGGTTTTGAATTAATGATATAAAATGAATGGAAACATAAACGCATGAATATCCAAAGAAAAATAAGAATAAGGAATCATAAAAACATAAAGTAAAAAAATTTAATGGGTTAAAAAAGGGGGATATAGGGGGTGATAGAGAACATAATCAGAAGAGTGTAAAATAATGGGAATGAATCCTTACAAACAGTGTAAGTTATAAACTTTGAATACATATGATAAGGAAGAAGATATATAGTAATTAAAAAATAAATAGAAAATATTATGGTTTACTTTAAATACTTGTGTGATAAGTATTATAAAATAGGATAGAAAATATGAAAACAATACTTGAAAAGAAAGATGATTTGGAAAAGAAAACCGCTTACCTCGAGTCCTTTTTTTAAAGGTTGGGGTCAAAGCCTCATTTATTATTAAAGCAAATCAAAGACCTTTTTAACTAGGTAGAGGGAGACCCGTTACATAGCCCGAAGGCCCAGTGGTAATTTAGCCCATTACAAGGCCCGTAGTCCCAATTTATTGGGCCAAGACCCATTCTGTGAATAGTACTTCTATAGTACCTGTGCTGTTATAGTACTGCACAGTACATCCACTACTACAGTACCCTAGCGCCACTATAGTAACCTAATGCCACTACAGTTCTTGTCGTTGGTATAGTGTTGCCACTACTATAGTATGCTATAGTACTGCTATAGTCCTGGCCCAATGGGTTTTGAAACCCCATTTTTTATGTAGAATTAAGGGGTGTTTACAACTAAGACAAACCCCATCAACCACTTGCCTCAAGTCCTTGATTGAATAATATATACTCTAACATCCTGAATAATAATATTATATTTTTTAAATAATTATTTACAAACCAAATTAATGTGTATTTCAACATTATTATTCCTATTAATTAATCTTTTATTATTGTGTTGTTTGTTTATCATATTAATTTTTCTTGTTTCATTCATTTTTAAGGTGGTTTATTTCATCTTTACAAATTTCTTTTTGGTAATGGAAATATTTAATAGTCACCATACAATATTTCAATACACAAGAAAAGTGGAAAGGTATATTTTTCATGTCATTCCATAAGTATAAGAGTTCAATAGTTCAATATATTCATCAAAGGAATTCCATATAAACAGGTGATTGATCATAATCATATTTTAAATAGATTTACTTTTAATATCATTATTATCATGGATATATTATCATTTCAAAATCATAAAAATGATATTAATTTAATTTTATCATTATATTCAATCATGAAATCAATTTTTAAGAATATTCCTAAATGATGTAAGTGAAAATAAAACATCCTCGTACACTTAGGTAGTGTAAAACTATCACGGTGAATGATGTATTTTGAGGGTTTTAAGAAGGGAAGAACTAATAAATATTTTTTAATAAAAAAATGAAATTATAATTCAACTAATATCTAATATTTACTTTTAACAACTTTCTTAATTTCATATCATGAAATAGGATAATTTAAATAAAAATACATGGGTTTTGTAATATTTACTTTGATATAGTAACATCTACTAAAAAGGGATTCATGAGAGGGGATGAGAAATATATCATTACTAATAGATCAAGTTGATGAAAATTACATGTAATTTTTATAATTTTATAATATATATAATAATATGGGAATATATTATAACAAAATAGTTTCTGAACAAAGGCGTAGGATGAGGAACCCCTACCTTTCTCTTCTAGACAACTCCTATGGGATTCACCATAAGGCTTCTAAGAGTGTTATTTTGATAAAACAAATCCATCAAGGAATGTAAAATAAGGTTTAGAGGCATATTTCAGTTGATATTATGAAAGGTAATATGTTTTTAAGAGAATAGAAATGGGTAAAAGAGGGGGTACTTATAGGTGAAGCAGAAGAGTGTTTTTAAATAATGTAATGATTAATTTATTATTTTTGATCAAGGATATGAATAATTTATATTCTTAAGAATAAAAATAGTGTTTTATTATAAAATATATATTTTCTTATCATTTAAATATTTAAAAAACTATACTTTATTATTTTCATATATACTTCCAGTTGAAAATCAAAAATAGTTTTTTATAAGAATAAAATATAAATTTTAATTTCCAAATTCATTTATAAGATTGGAAATTAAGTTTTTTATTTTTAAATAAATTATTTTTCTCATTAAATATATTTTAGTTAGTTATTTTTTTATAAATTACTAAGTTATTTTCAAATCATTATAATGTAATAAAACTTATGGTATGAATAGACACATTATTTTTACTATTCATCAGAAATTCACCCTAACATAATGTCAATTTAATGGGTCTACAAATAAGGTATATTTTTTAAAAATAAATTTCTAATATAATTAATTATAATTTTTTATTTTAATAAAAAAAAAATTAATAAATATGTAAAAAATCATATATTACAAATTTACACAGATACACACAAAAATATATATCTATATATATATATATTGATTTATTTAATTTGAGAAATAATTTTATTTTGTTCTACTATTTATATTTACTTGTTTTATCCATCCTTAAATATTTTTTATTAGATATTTTATTATTTTGAATAGTAAATTACTATTCCTAATAGTAATTTATTATTCTCAATGTTCATATTGGTATTCCAAAATGCATATAAATTATAAACTTATTAAAAATATCATTCATTCCCTTTATTCCTCATTCACCACAATTCCACTCAATGTTAACTATTTTTATTTTATAAAATGATGATTATGATTCTGATGATCTATTTCTTTTTTATAGTGTTTTTTATAGGTTTGATAACTGTAGGAGACCGTAATACACCAGAATTTCAAATTGTAGTAATCTATTTTACATGTATTTATTATTCCATTTATCGATTTCAAAATGTATGCAGTATATTTATTCTTCATATATAATATTTTACATTGATGAACTAAAATGATTTTATTATTTTTATGTGTTTCCTATACTTTATTTTTGGTAGACCTTCTATTTACTGAAATAAATATATTTTAAATAAACTTTTATGTAATAATTTCATGGAAACTAATTACTTTGTAAAGACTACAAATTAACATCTTTTAAAAAATACAAAAATGCGCATAACATTTACATATATGATGTAAGTGTGAAAAAGTAAAAATATTCATCAAAATTTTTTGATGTTATAATCTTATTATTACTTTATGGTTTGATTCATTCCATACGATTCACATATGATAATGATTGAAAAAAATAAGATAATGCAATTTGAATGATATCAATATGAGTTATAGATTGAGGTTATTTTTAGAAAAAAAAATCTAGATATTCTTAAAATTCACTCTGAAAATTGGAGGTGTCAAACTAAAATTAATGATGATTGATTTATCTATACTAATTATTTTTCTTAATGTGGTTATAATTATATAAAATATCAATTTTTTGAATTATGTATTTAGATACATTTTAATTAGTTTTTTCAAATATCATTTTTTCTAAAAGTGTGAGTAATTTAAATCCTTCTAAATTAAAATTGAAAATAAAACATCATTTTTTAAATCATGAATAAGAGATTCTAATGAGACAAGGAACACATTGATTGTATATATGGATTAAAATTTATTAATGAAATAAGTTTCATTGAATGACATTATTTCTCTAACAATTCACATGCTTAACAATTTATCCATGTGATAAAAATTATATTTTTTCATTATTTATGATGAGACAAGAATTAAATGAAAATCTAGAATTAATTGGGATATTTCACTCCATAGAATAGAAAAGTGGGTGGTAATGAATTGTGGTGAGATGGAGTTGTCAAGAAGGTTGTTTGATCTACGGTCAAATGACCAAGGAAGGGAAACACTTCACATGAGCATGTTGATAAGTTCATATAGACCACATCTAGCCATTTGATAAGAAAATTTAATGGCCTTTATGAATACACATAGTTATGTGATAAATTGAGTAATTGGTGTGGGTTGTTTGGATATCAGTTATCTAATCATTAGATTTCCTGACTACTAATGAGGGGGGTGTCACACATGGGTGTGTGACACATGTTGATTAGTGATATCTAATCTATGGTTATACCACTAATAATTTTGTGGGGTTTGACATGAATTTAGTAGTATTTGGGGTATCTATGTGTCACCCCATCACTGGTCTAAGGGGTGTAAGATGCATGGGGGAATATAGGGTCTCCAATTTGGGTATTGAAAAGTATATTTTTATTTTTTTGACCCCTCAAAACTAATTCAATGTTGTCTAGATAATTTTGGAGAGGTTTAATTATTTAAGTTCACTAATTTTCATCTAATAAGACATATGATATTGTATTTAAATATTCTTGTAATTTCCTTTAATGAAATATTTTTTTTGGATGTGGACTTTTTTTGGTGTTCACTTTGACTCATCATAATAAGGATAATTACTATTTATGATAAGGTGGTTGGTTATTGGTGGAAATTTTAAAAATAACTTATTCTGTCTATATGGAATTCATGTGTTGATGATTTGGGTGAATTGGAATATCTTAAAGTGATGTGGATGATATGACTTCTCATAGTGGTGTTAAATGTATTGGAAACTCCTACGATGTTGCAACAACTCATGGATTTGATATTTAATTACTTATAACTATTTTTGATTGTTATATGATGAGTGATGTGATTTATTTGATTATTTTAATTTTTTATTTTTGTGATAAATTCCCAGGATTGATAGATTATGATGATGATGATACACCAGAGTATCCATTCTCATTCTCACCCTCTACCTCGGGTTAGAGATGGATGATGAAACATTTTAGTGTATGTTCGTTTCTCAACTATTACCTTAGGTTAAAGATAGATGATACAAATTACTTTTTAATCTTTTCCTCTCTGATAGATCTTTAATTGTGGTAGATTATCATTTTATCAAGTATTTACCATTTATCTCAAGTAAAACTTTGGGTTTGGGGGACATGAGTCAAAGAGGTGATGCTTTATCATGAAGGTAAAATTCATTTTTGGGTATTTCTTTAAAAATATGATTTCTAATGGGGTGAGATAAAATATATTTTATGTGATTTTATTTAATAGTACTAATACACATTTATAAAACTACTATTTTAATGTGGGTGAGGGTGTTCCATAATTTTTCAAGGGATGTGTGATGTGGTGATTTCTCTAGATATATAGAGAGTTATGATTGTTAGCCTACTCTAGGTAACTGAGGGATGGTTTAAGGAATGTGATAAGGTTATAGTTTTCTAGTTACCTCTATTAGGACATAGTTCATAGGGGTTGGCGGTTTATTCTTGATACATCATAAAGTCAATGTTCACACAAACACACGCCTTCTTATTTAGTGAGTATGAAGATATAGATTATAATGATAGAATAGGTAAAGTATTAAAATCATACATAATGATTTCAAGACTCAATATTAGTTCAACATCATCTCGATATGAATTATCATATATATATATACATGGTTTTGTTCCCTATATGTGATGTCCATATTGTGTATTATTACTCAACGATGCATGCACAACGGCGCATTTTTTCCACATGTTTGTAAAAATTAGTATGTGAAACTAGAAGGTGTTATGATATGAATGTAAAATGGTTGTGTAAGGGTTACATGATACATTTAGATAAATTTTTTTATTTTTTGATTTCATGTTATGTTTAAGGATTTGATATAATCATTGTGGTTATGTCAGATGGAATGTGACGTGCATGTATATTTCTATATTTTTTATAGTTGGATGGTTTACTTTATTATATATATATATATATTGTTATTGGTTTTCATGTAAGTGGGAGATATTTCATTTATTTAGGTAACACCTCCCATTTTTTGACTGGATACCTCAACACTGGTCATTTACCCATGTCCTAATAGATTTGGGCTTAGAAAGATCACTTATCGAGAATTTGGGACATAAAATAAACAAAGATATCATATATTTCTAACGATAATATATTGATTTTCCACTATAACATACATATCATTATTCATTATTTTGATCTTATATGGTGATAACACCACATAACTCCCAACATTATTAAAAAACAACGATTTTAATCATATCACAAATTGTGATTTCCCTATATCACCACTTCATTATGACTCCTAATTTTTATAATAACACTTCATATCACATCTGATACAAAAATAACTTATATAATTTATTGTGTTATCATGATCAATGTCCACGATTTATTCATGGTAGAAAAATGTGTATCTCACAGAATGATACACAAAATATTAATATGATACACTAAATCTTAATATAATAGCAATATTGGGATTTTTAGACATTAAACATCGACAAATACATTATGAAATAAAAAAACACTTTTTCTAAAGATCATTCCATGAGAGGTTTATAAGTTTAATTGTCACAACCATGTTCCCACACATGAAATGATTATTCAGGATTGTTTACAATCATTTGGCCAAAAAATAATATATGAAATAATAAGGAATTACCTAAAATATACAAGATTCATTATTAACATTCATAACTTTAAAATAACACACTCATCCCTCGGTTATACCACAATCTAAAGAAACCTCTTATGTGCATAGTTTAAAGTTCTTCCTACAAAACCTCTCTTTCATACTATACTTCTTACCATGAAAATTTAACAAAATATTGAATATGAATTTTCATGTCTCTATATTGCACACATATTTAAAAAACATATTCTTTAATAATCATTAAAATATTACAAAAAAAATTATCCTAGGAAAGGATAATTATAAATCTCAATAGTCCATCCCCCATAAAAAACATCATCCTCAAAAATCGTGATACTTTCACTTAAAAAAAATTGGAATCAAAATATAAAAAAACATTAACCCGCCAAAAATACATCATTATATATTTTTTAATTTATATTTCATTAAACACTCAATATTAAAAATTTATAAATTAAATTTTTTCCTAACAATCTAGGATCGATCATTTTATCTTCAAAATATTAAAATTATTAAAATATAAAAGAATATTTTTAAATCAGACAAACAATTAAAAAATCATTAAAATGGTAAAAAAAATTAATTATATATGATATACATATTTTACACATCATATTTTAAAATTCTTAAATAAGTATTCAAGCAATTTATACCACATGTAATAAATTTTACACAATAAATTGACAATACATTCATATAAAGCTGTATAATATTTATTCACATTAATCACATGAAACTATAAATAATATAAATTATAATTGTTATGAATTTACATTTTATTATTTTTTTCAAATAAATTTAATTTATTTGATAGCTAGAGTTATCTAGTTTAAACGAAATGTGATATACTATTAAAATATCATTATGTGAATGTTACCACATAGTCATTGGATTAGTGGGTATTTATAAGAATAACTAAATTTTGAAACATTTATGGTTTACATATGTATAAAATAAATTAATTGGATGTTAATTTATTATATATAAAATTAAAATCATTTGAAAGTAAAAGATATACTTTTATGAAAAAATTTGTTTTTGCACACATTGTATTCTTATCTTACTAAACTAAATTAATTATTTTTTATGAATAAGTTTAATTGATTTAAATATTATATATTTAATAAAAAAATTAACATTCATTTAATATTTTTCTAGTCATGGGATAAGAGTGGACAATGTTTTATTATTAAATATGTTTTTTCTTATAAAAAGTTGTTTTCACTGCCATTTGCGTGCTTATTTTAAAATTAATTTCTTCAAATTATAGAATTTAATTTAGATAAAAATTTATTCCATGTTTATAATCATGAGGTTCAAATTTTGTAAACATTCCCCTTTTATTTTTTCTCAATATGAATAGTATCCATGATAAAATTTACCACATTGGTAAAGGGTATATCGAGTTAATCTTTGTTAAAACTAAGTGATAAGACTATAATTTTTCATCATAATCCTTTTGGGATGAATTTTATTGAACCATAATCACTGTAGTCTTAAATGTTATTCATTTAATTGATAATTATCCCTGAAAATGACCTATATAATATTTAATGGAAAGAATGATATAAAATATCACTCACTTAGTTTTAAATATCTGTTATGTGTCTACGTAGAGAATAAATTAATTCATGAATAAATATAAATGTATATTTTGAGAATAATAAAATTATTTTAATTATTTTAATTTCTTTAAATTTTTTAAGTATTAATTAATTACCTTGAATTCTTACTCAACACCGAAAAAATATTTATTCAATTAATGAAAAAAATTAAAAAAAATGATAATAAAATATTAAATGTGATATAATTTGAATGATTTAATGGTTAAAATTATATTTATAGATAAATATAACATATTATTGTCTTTTTAAAGGAATATATTTTAATTAAAACTTTTTATTTATGTCTTTTAAGTGAAATTAAATGAATACTCTCAAAATTGACTTTAATGATATTTTATCAAAAACAAAATTTATTTAATTATTTAAAAATGATAAAAATATTTAAATAGGAGATGGTGAATAATATAATGTTATAAATGTAATACCTTGTTTGTTTATGATCTAATTTTCACCTTGTATGTAATATTATAACCCTTTACGAGTGAAAAAGACTTTATCATAGATAATGTTAAAATAGGTCAAATATGTGGTTAATCCAAAACAAAAATTTAAAATTCCACATAAACCAATAAAATTTTTATTTGATATTATTTCAACATTATAATATCTTAGTTTTTAATTACCATCCTTATTGAGGCATTTGTTCTAGATAACAAATTTATTGTAATTTAATCTTGTAAGAAGTTCGAAAAGTGCCCCTCACCTCAATAATAAAAGGGAACCTCCTCCCTCTCTTATTTACACAACTTTGAACCTTATATATTGACCATACACTAAAAAAATATCTTATAAAATTCCTTATTCACATTATATGTGTTATTTTATTCCCAAAATACCAACCCTAGAGCCCTAAAGAGAAAATCTAAAGGAGTGGTTTTAAAGAAGAGGTAATCGCCTATTTCAATCAATTTCTTTTTTATTATTCTTTTACCTCCTAGAAATATGTTATATTATTTATAAAATAATAAATTAAATATCATAAATATTTTATTTCTATTATTAATACAAGTTTACTCACCCTCTTTCCATCAAATGGGTATTAAACCTATCGGTCGTGCGTGCATACGACTTAATGTCTCCATGTAGTGATACAATTAATTTTTCCTCACCACATTTCACATATTGTTGTTATGATATGTTTAATATATATATATATATAGAATAATTATTAATTTATTATTGTTTTTGAATAATAATATCATATTTAATTTATTACCATCTAATCTGTTTGAAAATGATAACATCGCTCATGTGTATGTGTGGACTACCACCTCCATGAAGCGACGTGATTCGTTTTCATTTCCATTTTACATGGATGGTAATAAGGATGAATTTAATAAATATATATGATATATATGATATAATTATTGTTATCTAAAGATAAATTATTATTTACCTTTCTTTTATTCCACCCATCAAAAAATGAAAACAATGTTCATGCGTACGTACGACCAACAATCTTCATGAATAGTGTAATTAATTTTTCTACATTTACCTTTTATGAATGAATATAAATATGTATATAATTAATCTATATAATTTTTATTCCAATATTAACATTCTTAATATGATGTAACCATGATTATAGTATAAGTATCATAACTATTGAACCAAAATTCATTTGAAAGAATGAAATAGTTAACACCCAAAAAAGTTGATTTTAATAAATGATTATTAATAAAAGGGTATTGATATGTTATATGGGGATAATATATGGTATTATAAATATGTAAATGAGTCTATTATGTAATTATAATAAATTTAAATTTCACTAGAGATATTTTGAAGCAAGTGTAATTTGAGGTCATATATTTTTGTCTCACTTTTCTATCTATGCCACACATGCCATATTCACCACATATTAATTTATGTGGTGTATAAAATTCCAATGAATATATTTTATTAGGAGTATTATGAATCTTATTGGGATTTAAATATCCATGTAGGCTTATTTATCTCATGAAGATTATGATTAAATTGTTACCAAATTGTTTAAGGGTTTATGTTATAATCTCATTATTTATTGGGATTATTTATGGTTAACTTATGATGATGAAATATTATGATCTACCTATTATGAAACTAAATAATTAACATATCCTGAAGTAATTTCATGAAAATAAATTTTTTTCATTTCGTTTTCTCACATTATGTACTCAATAGACTGAAAATGTGTTTTTAAGGGAAATCGACTTTATTTCTCTTTTTGATCGAAAAGTTTTTTTCTTCCAAATACAAGTATTCTAAAAAAATTAAATAAGAATTATAATATTTTAATATGTTTTTTTAAAGTAATTTTAAATAAATTTTAAATGTAATCTTATTATCATTTTTTTAATGAGTTACTTTTTTATTTTTTACAAAAATGTGAAAGAATGTGTTCTTTTAACTTATCCAACATGAAAATAATTTCCCATAATCATGACCACCAAATACTATAAAGATTAATTTATATGTTTCCATGGATATTTTCAAATAAAAATAATTTCATAATATTTTTTGAATTTTTAGTTTTTGAAAAGTTATTTTTGAATTGTAAATGATGTTTTCCTCAAGAATGTTTTAATGATATTGTAATAGTATTTCTATTCGTCAAAGACAACAACCCTTGATTTCACTTAGGATTAACTAGGGATATAATCCAAATATATCACCATTATTCTCTCTGTATAATGTTTATTATTATGATGACATGATTTTTATGAAACCTGTTCCTTTTCAAAGGTTAATAATATGATGAACTTGTGTAATGTTTAAGAAACCCATTTCTTTTCCATGTGTTATCCTATGATTAAATGTTCATGAATCCAATTTATTTTCATGGGTTCTGATATCATGAATGTTTTATGATCTTTTCTAACACATATATGTGATTTTCATTATGATATGGGTGGACCCATAATTATATAGCCCTCTAATGCATTAGGTAAATATCGATATCACATGAGATAAATATTTCTCGAGTGGGGAGTGAACCTAGTTCGGTAAGATATATTGTCCACTATGATAGTATTTAGAGAAAAAAATTAATACTATTATGTTTTGGTGAGTGAACCCACTCCAATATGATAGTATTCTAAAAGATCCTTGACTACTAAGGAACTAAATTTCTATGCTTATTTTTATGCCACATACTTATGTCCAATGACTGTTTTATGCTCTCATGGATCATGTTAGTTGTTTTATTTATGATTCATGTCTTATAACCTACCAATTTTTATTCCATGACTCAACATTATGATCTAAGATATACATAGTATTATTTCCAACAATTATGATCATATCTCATACCCTTATGCCCATGTTATGCTCAAGTGATCATCGATATCTCCCTTTTTTACCCATACTGAGCATCTAAGTTCACCTTATTTTATGTTTCCTTTTATTAGGTTATAAAATAATGATTTTAAATATGATATTTATAAGAAGGGTAATAGTTATAAATAATTAAGTGGTAGATGATGTAGTTCATTTAGGAATCGGTTGTTTATGTATCCATGTTTCCAAAGTAGCTAGTCCTATACGATTCTGGGATGGATTATTATGTTATATAATGAATATTCATTTATTAATATGTTATATCTATGTATTAGAATTATACGCCCCTATAATAATATTATTGATAAATTATTTTCATATCATTGTCATCAAAATGCATTGTCAACTCACATTGAATTTTACTTTTTGAAAATAACACCCTTACAAAATTCTAGTTATTTAACTCAGGCTTTCCAAAATAATATATATTATCATTTTCTACTCATTAAATAATTATTCTTTTGTATTTCAAAAAAAATAATCATTGGGGAAAAATAATTCACCAAATTAAAATTCAGCAAATCTGTCCTTCATAAAAAATAATAGTTTTCCATAATAATAATTTTTCATTTAATTTATTAATTTACTTGGATAAATACCTAGTCAAAACCAACACAATAAATTTTCATACTATTTTTAAATTCACTCATATCAATTAAGACATTTTTATATAATGTATCAACAATAAACAAAAATCAAATAAAATCACAAAAAATCATAAAATAATTGTGAAAACAATACTACATTAATTTATCACTAAAAACCCCCAAACAATAATTTAAATATACCATTAATGTATCATGGCTGATTTTAAATTTATTTTGATCAACTTAACTTAAGAAACATACTGATTAAATTAATTGTTTCTAATTATTTATATAATTCATCATTGAACATTAATTATCTACTTTTAAATTATAAATGATTGTTCTTATTTTATCAACTGTTGTTTTAAAAAAAACATCAGAACAATGTACCAACATATTCTCTAAATAATCATGTCATATTTTTAAAGACAAAAATTTCAATATGCATCTCAATAAATCACAAAGAAATATTATTTTATGAGTTTTTAAAATAATACATTAAATGTAAATATACAAAAATTGTCAATGTATAAATTATAATTTCATTAATTCGTGTTTCATTACCAGTATACATAATTCTAAAATAATCAAAAATATATATTTATCAAAATTAGTTCTCAATCAATATTTATATTATATCATCATAGTCCAAATTAAAACATATTTTATATCAATATATAATCATCCAAAATATTTTTTTATCAAGAATTATAATTCATTTTTTAACAAATTAAATTTCCTTATCATTAAATAATGACATTTAATCTAATTCAACGAGCTTATTCCCCAATTTATAACCTTATATAATTCATAAAAATCACTGATTGAAATAAATTCAATGATCATTTTAAATATTACATTTTTCTGTATAAAAATATTTCAAAAACTAAAGAAATAAAATCCTCATATCATGAAAACTTACATAATTATTTGGAAAACCATAAATTTAATTTAAAACATTCTTATACACCTAATTAAAACAATTTACATAATAATCATTCATATCCTGAAAGTTAAAAAAAATTACTCCCATGTTATTACATATTATATAATATATCATTCATTTCATTCAATATGAATTTAAATTATAAATTCTCAAATTAATAAATTTTACCATTAAATATAACACATATAAATGATATTTTTATCAATTAAAGGTCAACAACATTTTTTAACCTATAAACATATGTAAAAAATCATATAACCAATACAACAACGACACCCCAGAAACACATAAATATGAATATACAGTTATATTACATATCATTCTCTTTGAATAGATAACATATCTAGGTAAATACCTAACTTCTCATTAATTAAATCACCAATAATAACTATTTTGGGAAAACAATAGTATTTATATTCAATTTTAATTAATTTGAAAATATTTCCAATTATTATTCTAAACCAACATAAATTTTACATTTCATTAATCAAACATTTAAACAGCAAAATTACATGATTCATATATGACTAAACATGATGCATGAAGCCTTCCATTAATCTTCATCCTTCATAATTGAGAAGTAAAATAAGATTCATCCCTGACCAATATCACTTTCTATAACATCTCCTTAAAGATATTGGATTCCTAAATAAATATTTTAATATAACATATTTATAGATTAATTCTCACATATAATCCATTTTTATCCCCAAACATATTTCCGACTCAACTACCCTAAAACTTATCTCTGATCCAATTTTTTTATCACCTGATTTCACCACATGAAATCATGACTAGGCCTTATCTATTACCAGTTGGCCAAAAAATAAAATATGAAATCATAAGGATTTATTTACAATCTAAAAAAATCCTTACCTATATTAATACCCCATTGAGAATATATTATCCCTTTGGTATGTCATTTCTTGACACAACCTCACATGTCCATACATCAGACTCCATCTTAATGATTATCTCTTTGATATGTTTCTTTTTTCCCATGAAATTTTACAAAGTAAAAATTATATATTTTTTTTGGGTATCTATAATAATACTATAAATAAATAATATAACTTTTACGATTGAGTCTTCATCTTCAACACCTACCTAATGAAGATCCTTAATCAACAACTAAAAGGATCTTGTCTTTATATGTGTCCACCAACAATGTGATTCATCAAATTCATGTGGAAGGATCTTATTTCTTCAATGGAATTCTAGTTCACCAAAAAAATTATGAATCACACTTACTTCATTTTAATTTTATCCTATGAATATATGTATTCGTGGGTTCTCCAAGGATCGAGGATCTAAATCATTTCACAATTGTTCCCTGAATTAAAGTTTTTATAATGTACAATATATTACTCATATCAAACCAATCAGGAATATTTAACATTTAATCATTCACAATAATGTGTTAAAAATAACTTAAGTTCAATCTAATAATGTTTATATTAATCATATGATAACATACACTAAAAAATAAAATTGTAAGTGTACAATATCTCATACTATAAGTAGTTTAACATACCTCTCTACGTGATATACCTATATCACATTTCATAACCTCTATATCACATATAGATAAGTGGACATGTCATAGGTTTGGATATAATTTTAATTGACAAACATCATTTAAGAAAAAAAATATCTCTCATTTAATTAACCCTCTCACCAACTCTTATCTGTCTATGCATTAAGTTTATCGACCAACCATCACATGGATATCTTCTTTATCAAAACTCTGAGTTCATTAACTATATCTCACAATAAAATTATCTATTTTAATTTAGATTCCATAGAACTTCATGTTGATATCAATCACTAATTTAGGAATACTGTGAGATCTAGATTTATTGTAACCTTGGGGAGTTTTTTGAAACCCTCGGGGAGTTTGATATGATCAGTAGTTGAAAAAAAATACCATTAATTATGATTGTTTTTAAAGGGTAATCAAATATGTAAAGATAATGTATTTGATATATTTTTGTCTTCTTTTTTTTCAATAAATAAATCATGTTCAAACCTATATAAACTAAATTTTATTATGTGGGGTGTAGGTTATTTGGTATTGAAGGGGTGTTTAAAATAATTCTAGAGGTGTTTTAATGATTTTTAGAGATGTTTATTATTGAGAAGAAATGTATTTGAAAATTTGTAAACTCCCCAAATAGAATGGTTTATCCATAAGGGTTAATCTTTGGTGACACTTAAGGGTTACCTATATTATACCAAGGATACTTAATTGTCACTCTATAATAGATTGATTTGTAAGGGTTACAAGAAGTTTGAGAATAAGAGGTTCACTATAATGATGATAATCACACTATAACATAATTCATAGATGAATAAAGGTTTCCAGTTGGATTTGTATATTAAAATTTATTAATTTTATATTGAGAAGGTTATGTTGTAGAATAAGCTGAAGTGTGACATGTAGGATGGTGCTGCGATGAAATAAAAATACATTAAAATTAAGATTCATGCTATTTGAGGTGCTTAGATGGATTGTGTTGAAATTTATGGTATCATGATACAATCATAAAGTCCTGAAGAAAAGAAGAAAATTCATGAACCACAAATAATTTAATAATGATGCAAAGGGATAAGTTTTTTAAGAAGTGGTCAGAGGAAAACTAGTCGATCATTCCACAATGTATGAAGTCATGGTGTGATTTTTTCTAGGGTTTTGAATTCAATGTTCATGAATATGTGACTTATTTATTGATATATAGGACACTAAAAATTGAACAATTAATTCATTTTAATATATCCAATGGTGGATAGAAGACTTGTAAAAATACAAATATTTAAGAATAAGTGAGAGATGTTTAAGATTAGTTGAAAGTAGATACATGATTGAATTTTGAGTTTTAAATTTGAATTTTAGGATGAAATTATTCCTACTGGAGTATATATTTGTTTTTATTGTGTAATTATTATATAAAAATATAATTAGTAAAATAATAAGAATAATTAAATGTGTAATAAGAAGATGGTTCACTCACTTATTTTGTATCCCATAATAAGTGTAAGAAGTGTGAAATAAAATGGATAATAATAATAAATAGGGGTTATTTGGTTAAAGAATTATTATTTTTTCTTTCTACTGAAAATTTATTATCTTGTGTTGTGTGGGATCACTATACAAAATTTAGGGGCCAATTTTTTTTTGTATCCCGATTCCAAGGATAAACCATTCACAATTGATCTAACATGATGATTCTAGTGGATAATTTGATCACAGGTTTTACTATATCATAATGATGATATAACAACTCTTTTTGAGTGGTGAAACTTGTAAAAATATATTGTGATTTATGTGTTTGAGCTTCTGTCTGTGTGATCGATATCTATTCATTCACATTAAAAAGTGTCAAATATTTTTTTTAAATAAAAAATGGAAGTGAATTCACAAATTCTCCTCCCTATCAATGAATTATCATGGATCTTGTATTCCATTTTAGATTTTATTAAATTCCTCTAGATTCCTTCAAATTTGATCTTATGTTTATAGTTTTAAGTGAAAATTATTCCTATATATAATAAGATCAGGGTTCTAAATTTATTACTTGAACATAAAAAACATTAATTCAGTGAAAAATAAGGGGATGCACACTTTTTATTAGAAAATCTATTATATATGTAAATACTATATGCTTATATACTTGTTATCAATCAATCCATAACTATTAGAGGATACCATCAATGAATTAAAACCTCATGATAATGTTGTTTTGATGTTCACAATTAGTTTAAATAATTTTAAAATAATTTCCACACTCAAACTTACAATTTTTAATCTCCATCTAAAAAATATTTTCTAATAGTTATAGGGATGAAAATAGTTACAGGAATCTGAATAAAAATTAAATATATCAATTAAGGTAATTTCAAAGTGAGTCAAGCTAAGATAAAAATTTATAGATCAAAATGTGAATATCTTATTGCTAATTATGACAAAATAGTGGATGACTTCTTCATTTGAGTTAATGAAATTTTGAGCATCATCATAGGTTTTTGGGTAATGCGATAAGATTATTTATTAGTTGAGAAGAAAATTTTTATTATTTAGACGAGTTTATTATAAAATCATATAATCTCTAAGATCATGAGAAAAGTATATTTCAAATGGATGATCTTTATGATATTCTATTTTCTTAAGAAATGTTGCATCTAAGTGTCTTTAAAAATAAGAATAAGGATGATAGAAAAATTTTCCCAAAATATTTCAATAAATAGAAGAGTGAGAATTAAATTTTTAAGGATAAATAAAAATATATTGATGAAAAATATATCAAACCAAAATTTAGATAAATCATTTCATTCATTTATAGAACTTTGAGAAAAGTAAAAGGAAATTTTTAGAGAAATATTCCACTAAATTATTTCGATTTTTTACCCATTGGACATTTTATAGTAAATTTTCCAAATTTAAAAGGATAATAATATTATAAGGATGAGGATGAAAATATAAAGATATTCCCAAATAATAAATATTCAAAATTTGAAAAGTTAATGTTTTTTTCAAAGGTAAAGTTATGAACTTCTTTAAACACAAAAAGTTAAATTTATTATCAAAATATAAATATGATGATAATAGTAAGGAAAAATAGGATGTTAAGACTTCCAATTAAGCTGATGAAAAATTACTAATTATAAAATTGAATAAGGAAATTTTAAATAGTTAGGAATGTAGTGGTGTTGGATGTGAGGAAAAAATAGAAGTTGATTCTTGTTGAAGAATTAAATCAAGGAATTCATTTAAAATATCTCAAATTCAATAAAGAGAATAAAAATTCAAATAAATATAATCAATCTCCAAGAATCAATGATTCTATCCATAATGACAATGAGTCAAAGATGATGAATTATATTGATAACGTAAAGGGGTTTCTTATTGAAGAGAGTAATTTTAATGTTGAAATACAGGATATGGATAAATTAAAGTAAATATCTTTAACTTTTTCAATAAAAATATTAGAGGCTTAAATGAAATTGATCAAATTGAATTCAAACCTTAAAATTTTTATGCATTAAGATAGAGAAATCTAAAAGGATGGGATTGTGTAAAGAGTTAATGTTTCAAGGAATTAATAAATTCAAGTATCCTAACAAATATAAAATTAAAAAGTTGAGAAATATCTTATAACTATTGGTGGAAAGGAAAATTCAAAGTCATAAGTAAATAAAGTAAAATTTTTTAAAAAACAAGACCATTATCAAAAGTTTAAAAATTATATGAGTAGAAACATGAATTTAAATATTATAATAAATAGTGACTAAAAAAACACAAAAATTTATTCTATATTTACTATAAAAGTGGGGAGTAAGTATCAAACTTCTGGTATCCAAAAAGGATCTAAATGTTTTTTCCAAAATATGGAAAAACGTAGGTGCTAATTTCTAAATAGAAATTACTTTTCAAAGGAATGTACGGATTTTATAGACCCAGTTGTAATTTAAGGAGATTAAAACCTTGAAAAGTATTTTTTAGTTTAATTAATAATATTTATATGATCCTATAATATTGTCTAGAAAAAATTTTATAAGTATTAAACCCACTCAATTATTAAAAGTTTTGAAACAATAAATAAATTATGGAATAAAAGTTAAGAATAAGTTTCCATAATTGAAATGAGTTTATGGAATGTGTGACCATCAAGGTCACTTTGTTAAATACTGAATCACTATTATAATTTCCTAATTTAGTATGAATTACAAAACTTAAAATACTTGTAATAATAATGAAAAAAAAAGAAACAACATTGGTTAATGATCTTTCACTCAAAGCATCACAAAAAGAATTTTTATAGATTTTAGATAGTGAATATTATACCCAATTGATATGATATTTATATATCTTGGGATATTTTTATAAATGAATAAAAGGATCAATTAGATTATTAAATTTTGGATCACTTAAAATAAAAGTACTTGGATCTGCAGTGACTAGAAAAGATAAGTTGCTAATGAAGAACATGTTATATGTTGATGGATTGAAACGGAACTTACTAAGAATATCAAAACTATGTATTGATGGAAATGATAAAATATTTCAATAATATGGATTCTTGTTGATGAGTTTTAAATATTTATGTGTATTTACAATAGGATAGTGAACATAGTGAAATTAATTTCAGGTTGGTTATGCTGAAAATTCAGGAAAAATAAGCTTAAAAGAGGAAAATCATTTATGTCATTGGAGGATTGTTCATCTTGGTCAAAATAGAATATAAAATCTTACCCTAGGATATAATATTTGTAATGTTCCTATGTTGAATATAGATAATTTTGATGCTATATATGTAATAAAATAATGATATTGTTAATTATTCCCATAATAAAGTAGATATTCAAACATCATACCTATTAGAGATAATTCTTTTATATATGTGTGGGCCAATATGGGAGTAATCCAAAATTTTAGATAAGTATTTTATTTCAATTATATATTAATTTACTCATATAACATGCATTATTTTCAACAATAATGAGTTGAAGGATATAAATATGTTTAATAATTTTAGAAGTAGTATTGAGAAGGAGTGTGGTTTATTCTTAAAGAAAATTTGAATAGATAAAAATGTTGAATGGACTGATGGAAAATTTAAATCATATCTTTAGAAGAATGATATTCATCATGAAATCAGTTCACCATCAACCCCATAATAAAATTTTGTTACTGATTGGAAGAATATAATTTTGGTGTATATAGATTGCAATATATTGATTGATCGTGAAACTTTTCATTATTCATAGTGACAAAATGTTAGTACAATATTTTATATTCTAAACCTTTATTTATGTTTACAAAATTCAGATATTTAACCTTATCAGATATATTATAATAATTCCCAAATATTTAAATACTTAAGTGTGTTTTAAAAACCATGTATTATCAAAGTGAAAGGTAAAATCCATAAGAAGTCTAATAAGACGAGAGTAGATGATATCTTCCTTGGTTATCTTCTAAATGGAAGAGGATATCACCAATAAAGTAAATATAAAAGTAATATTGTGTATATTGTTGATGTGAAGGTGTTGGAACAATCAAATAATGAAATTAAAAATCAAGAAGAAATCTCTAAAAGTGAAGATAGTGAAACAAATTTTATTGAGAAGTAGGGTATGGTTTTTGAAAAAAAATGAGGATGTAGAATAAGTGGAGACTAAATATATCGATTCATTAATTTCCAATGATGAATGAAAACATTTTACAAATCATTAAAGGATGATAAAGTAGGTGTAGGTTTAAAATATCATTGGAGAACAAGGATATCATATTCAAACTAGGATAACTTTGAGGACACGAACACATACCTTATTATTTTTCATGTTGAACCAATAAATGTGAAAAAGATTTATATTTTCAAT
This sequence comes from Viscum album, assembly GCA_963277665.1. Lineage (NCBI taxonomy): Eukaryota > Viridiplantae > Streptophyta > Magnoliopsida > Santalales > Viscaceae > Viscum > Viscum album. The sequence goes on along the minus strand of CAUJRU010000558.1, from coordinate 284,910 downwards.
AGTGAATAAATACTATTAATGGAGATCTTAATCAATTTAATAAGAATTTTTCTTGGGTTTTTTTAACCAATCCAACAAACAATGATTTTATTGAAACAAGTGAATGTTTGATAACATGTTAAATGAAGGAGGATAAATGATAAAAAAACAAAGAAAGACTTGTGTGCAAAGTGTACTTGTAGGTTGAAGGATTTAATTTTGATAAGACCTTTACCATGGTTGTTAGGATTGTTACTATTATGATATTTCTTTCTATTACAACACAAAGGTGATACAATATAGTCTAAATGCAAGCTTTCTCAACAGAGATCTAGAAGAGGAAGTGTATATTGAGAAAACCAAATGGATTCTTATAGGATATAAAGGATATGTTTTTATGTTAAAGAAGGATATATATCGGTTAAAACAATCCCAAAGTGTTTGTTATTCAATGTTATACACTTTGTTGATGTTTCTGAAGTTCAATAAGGGAAGAGTGGAAAACAACCTCTATATTAAAGATTAAAAAGTTATATCACTTATTATTATTATTAATATTGATGATATTAACTTTTCTATAAATAAATAATGTGTGTGAAAAGAGTTTCTATTAGAGATGAAAAGGATGTTTGAGATTACCTTGCTTGGGTAAATGTGGTACTTTGGGGATTATAAATTTTTTAAGTAGAAGTTAATATATTTCTTTCTCAGGATATGTATTCTATAGAACTTCTAAAGAATATTAGAATGGAGGGTATTAAGTCAGTCACTACACCAATTTCAATAGGAACCAATATTTTAATGTATGAAAAAATTAAAGGGAGTGGATTCAATTGAATTCAAGAAACTAATTAGGATTTTATTTTACTTGATTTCCTTAATATTGTATATAGTGTATGTTGTTACATTATGTTCTAGGTATCAAAGTTCACTAAAGGAAACTCATTTCATAACTGGAAATATAATTCTTTGGTATATTAAAGGCCAGATAGATAATGGATTGAAATGTGATAGAAATTTAAATATTGATCTATTTAGATATACTGATGTGGATTGGGTTATAAATGTGTATGATAAAAGATAAACATCTAGTGGGGTTTTATTTTTCAAAGAAAGGTGTCCATGTTGGTACCTAATGAATAAAATTTCATCAACCTTGGGTATTTCTGAAGTATAATTTATTTTTATAAATCAAAAAGTAACCGAATTGATGTGGATAAAGCCTCAATTAGAATATTTCATGGTGGATGTGATGTAGTCGTTGTTGATGGGATATGATATTCAAAGTGAAATAAATTTTTAAATAAATATAGTTTAATATTATTAATCAAATCACATTGATATAAAATATAACATTACTACCAAATTATGGGAGTAATGAGTTCATAATTTGGATTTTATTCATAACAAGAAGAAAATTATAGATATGTTCAATAATCCTTCATCTATAGAATAATTTCATAAATTGAGGTTGATGATGGAAGTTAAACCTCATTCCTATCAAGGCTATTTTATGGTTATACCTTCCCCTATATCACTTATTATTTTGATATTAGTTTTAAAATGGAGAGGTGAAAATATAAAATCCTTTATGTTTATCCTTTATTATATTTTGTAGGTCTACGAAAGGGGGAGTATTACTTATGTGGAGAAAAATACTATATGGGGAGAATCCAAAGAAATGGGTTTAACCTAATGGATAAACGATTTATTATTTACAGGTAGAACATATTTAGAGAGATTTTTTAAAAGGGGTAAGTTTTAAACTCAATAGGATTGTGTGTGTTATAAACTCTTATAACATATTTATTAATCATTTTTATAGAAACATATTATACATTGGTTCAAATAACATCTTTTATGAAGTGAAATAATAGTTGTTTCAGTATTTTGATCTCAATTTTATTCAAGTTATATGAATAAGTGGATGGATTAACCAACCTGACTCCTTGGGGCCTCGACCAGGTTTGTATTATATAGTGAGTGTTATCTCAAACCCTCCACCAATAGGCTAGGGGATGGTTATTAGCATTGAGTAATCATATCTTAAAATATGGGATACCTTATCCTCTATCAACTTATTACATATATATATCTCCAATGAAAAAAATATCCAAAATACAATTAGAATATATATAATCAAATACACAATATAAAATTCATGAATTATATAATGAATATGAATACATCTCATAGGGTAATCACAAGTGAAAAAATACATATAACATGCCTTCAAAACAAGAATCATTGGGAATCTACTCTGAGGTTTGTAAACCTGTGTCACTTTCCATCCACTAATGTCATCACCATCACCACAAAACACCATTCCCCTTAATTCATCATTAATAATCACAGATCATAATCTATAAATAATCCACACCACCTCCATATCAATCTAAGCCATATCCATACCTATTAATTTTCTTCACATACATAACATGCATGGGAAAAGGGCCCGTGTATGGGTGAGTATTAACATACCAAGTAGGATACCCCAATACCATAAAGAAACACAAAATAAGATGTTAACTCCACTAATCATATGAGAGTTTATTAGGATGAAGGAAAAAAATAAAAATAGAACACCAAGTCTTCATAAATCCTTTAAAACTAAAGAGTAACTAAATTCAATCAAAAATATGATAATCCAAACATAATCTATAAATTATTTTACCAAAGATTAAATAAATATTAAAACTCCCTCATTCCCAATCCTAAAAAGTATGAACCTCATGAGAACATAATGATGTTAAAAGAACTAAAAATTCCATAGAATATCAATTTGATATCTATCTATACATTTCACTTCTAAGGTAAACTAGGGATGTATGAGTAATCACTCATTTCAATGCATTAAATAATCTAAATTATTAATGTAGCTTTTCTCATGAAACCTATATAGGAACCCACACCTTATTCACGGAAATATGAACCAAACCCTACTAGAATAACTATCATAAATATATAGCTATAAGAAAACAAACTTAGGCACTAAAGAATATCTGTAGGTGACTTTTGACTCTGGTGGTTGCATAACTGATAGAGGGAGTACTTAACCCAAGTAGAGGAATTTTTCCCTTGATAAGCTCTAATATGGGGGAGTACTGACTCTATATATAGAGGAACCAAACCATATATATAAATTGTAAATGGAGGACATGCACTATAAGTACCCAACACTAATCATTATATAATCTTGAGTTTTAAGTTATGAATTCATTTTCTTATATTTTAGGATATGTATGGTTTAGTGTTTTATAGAATTAGGACATCACCCTTTCATAAATAAATATTACATCACAAATTATACACATCCACTTAGTATCCATTTTTCCCAAAAAAAAGTATAATATCAGAAGCTCTATTTTAATGACATAACTTCAAAATAATAATTTTAACCTCATCCTTTTCCCTATTCATCATTAAAAACCTATGAATTTTTTTTTAAAACTTGACATGATCAAAAAAGTTCAATAAGGGTCATCTAAAAAGAAATAAAGATACTTGTTAGTTTATGAGTAATTATATAAGATTTTTCTTTTATAAAATTAAACATTGGGATAAAAATAAATATTGTATTACCTAATTAATAAAAATTTCAACACAAATTTTTTCATAAAAAAATTTATATGAAATATTAAAGGAAAAATAATACTCAAAAATTTTCCTTTTCAATCATGAAAAACTCGTGAATTTAAAAAAACAATTATACATTTCACCCTTATGAAGCAGCGTATACTTTTCTTTAAACATAAGCTCATGAATAATCACATTGAAGCAATACATAAATACCATGGTATCATAAGATCAAGGAAACATAAGAAATTTGGAATGAACACCAAAACAATACATAAAAACAAGTCAAGGATAACAACCAAGATATTATCAAATGGGGAACACATTGCCATGATTAATTAGTTTTACTCCCTAATCCAATAAATAATGTCTAATAAGACAAAAACGTTACACTATGCTTTGAGTCACATTATGGGAACACTCATCATAACATGTTCGTGATTATTTTTTCCCCAAAAATGAAATCAATCATAAGTTATAAACATAATAATTACTCATAGAAAGAAATGGGTTGCATAATCATTCCTCATATCATAACCAAATGAAATTTTATAAAGAAGGCATTTGATAAATGAATATAAGACATGGATTACCCCATCAATCTAAGGGATAATAATCTAGGTATATATATATATATCAGAGTCATATATATAGAATTTATAATCATTCCATAAAATTAAAGGGATGGAGAAATTGATCTATATAGAAAAATTTCATAACCCAAAGAAAAATGGTGGTTCGGAGAGAGACCATACACCCTTAAGAAAAAAATTCTAGATATCAAAATATTGATTCCATTTTAAACCATTTTTGGATTGTAACCAGAAAAAAGGGAAGGAGTATTTTTTTCTTGAATAAAAAATGGAAGCCTATAATGGAATAAAAAAACCAAATAATGATTATAAAAGTTGGGAAAACTATTGGTTTTGTATATATTAAAATGGGATATTATTTTTTCCCTTTGTAATGAAAGTAAAAATATTAGTTATAATATAAATAAAATGATTACTTTTAAAAAATTGAAATAAATTAAAAATAGATAGAAAATATTTCTTTAATTCATTTTTGTCTAAAAAATTCATAAATAAACTAATTTTCCGAATATTCACATAGAAGATAATTATTTAAAAAAATCTTTAAAACAATTAAAATATGGTTCTTAATGTAAAGTGTCCCATATGTAAAACAATAAAAATATTATTTTTTAAAAACATTGTAAATAAATTCATATATGGTTAAAAATGAACCTTATTATCCATTGAATCAAACATGAAAATTTTCTTGAAACATTTTGAGGAACATGAACATGGAAGAGAAAGAGTAGAAAGGGAAACTCGAAAAGAGGGTTTTTTCAAGAAATCCCCTTACCTCGATTCCAAATCATTACATACATTTTTTATATTTTTGGATAATAAACATATGTTCATTTTTTAATTTCATAATAACCTTTTTCAATTTTATTATCCATTATATTTTAATTATTATCATGTTATATTCAATTACATAATCATTTAAATCCACGTGGAATGTTTTGATGATATTCAGTCATAAGGAAAAAATGACTTCAAAATGTTGACTACGGTAAATGAGGTAATTATTTAATCATATCTATAATAATAATAAATAATTAATTATTATATTTATACTTAAATTATACTTTTAAAACCAACCATGAAAAATGATTATGAAAAATGAACTTCTACAATCTTGGAGATGGTAGGCCATACGTACGCATGAGTAACGTTTACTTTTAAATGATAATGATATAAAGAATTAAAGTGTTATTTTATCTTTAAATTAGTATTATTATATCATAAATATCATATTATTTCTTTAAGTACACTTATATATTCCATCCATCAGATACAGTAATGAAAAATGAATCACATCACTTCATGGAGGTGGTAGTCTACACATATGCACAAACGGCGTTATCATATTTTAATGAATAGAAGGTTAAGAAAATATATGATATATTAATTTTACATAATTATAAATATATAATTAATATAATATATATAAATTAAATCAATTATCATAAATATTGATTAGAGGCGATGATGGAAAAATAATTACATCGGTTTCTAAGGCTGAAGTTCTTCGTACAAGCGAACGATGGTTTTGTTTCCCATTTGATGGAAGTGGAGATGGATTTATGTTATTAAATTAACATAATAACATATCAATATATGGTAGATACTGATTTTATTATTTCAACTTGTTTGAATAATATTTGAATTAGGTGAAAGAATAAATTATACAGAAATGGTTGGTTAAGAATGATACATCTTCTTCAGAAAAACTCTTTATGTTTACACCAAAAGTAATCCTATGGGGGGTTAATAATTAAAAAAGGACTCTATAAAATGGTAAGGGAAGTAATTAAGGGATTAGTTAAGGTATTTTATGATCCAAAATTATTTCTATGTGTAAATAAAATATTATAGGAGGTTCCATTTTATAAATGAGGGGGTGGGAACTTTGGAAATGTCTTAAAATATTAAAGTATCATAAATAAATTTTCATGGGAAATGGTTAAAAATTAATATAATTATATTATATTATTATTATGGGGATAAATAATATTAAATTAATATTTGGAAAATTGTATATTAGGTTTTTACCCGTATCTCTTTTTTAAACATGTGTTGACACTTTTTGACAATTATCATGATAATAAAGTGTTTACTAATTTTGTTCAAGATAGATATTATAAATGGAAGATAGGCCAATAAATGGAACACGGTTTATATTTTTAAAAATATATAAATCACTTTTCATAATATAGTATTTTTATTAATTTTAAATTGTTTAATAATGTATCATTTATTATAAAATATCATTAATGCCATTGTCATAACAATTCTTTTAACGGGAATTTTTAAACAACATAAAAGAAATATGATTTGAAAGTAATACATTAAAAAATTACTAAAATGTTATATATATATTAGAAATTCATATAACATAATAATTAATTCAATTTATATTACATTTATTATTTTTATAATCATTTATTCAATTTTCTTATTAATTAAATAAATATTGTGTTTGTGTTGCGTAGGATTTTAAGGTAATTAATTCATTTTGAAAAATTAACAAGATAAAAAATATTGTATATTTAAAATGAATATTTAAATACAAACATATGTTATATTTATCCCTATTAAAAAATTATAGTTTTTAAATTCAAGAAAGTAACATTCTTGTATTTATCTTTTACTTAAATATTATAAAGGTTATAATCAACAAATACTAAACTAAATTTACATATATTTAGGAATCAGATGTAAATTTCTGAATAAAATTATAAAATTGAATAAATTCAAGTGTTGTGGTCAAATTTTATTCCTTTTCATATTATTTTTTAACCATAATTACTCGATTTACCATTATTGTGGTGATAATTATTTACTATAGTTACTATTCATAATTATTCAATATTGTCACACCCCAAATTTTTATTTAATTTTTATTTTAGTATTACTTGGCTTTGGGTTATCGCTCCAAGGTATGGGTTGGGTCCCAGCTTATTTTTTTTTTGTCATTTAAAATTTTTCATAGGTTTTGGACCCTTGTGTGATCACTACGCAACAGACGGTGGTCGCATCCTTAGACTGGGTGTCCGTGCAAGTATCTAACGATTAAAATAAATAATGTTTATGTAAATAAAGTTGGTTAAATGGTTATACTGAAATAATAATAATTTTATTATCTAATTTATAATATTAATATCAATAATGTTTTATTATTGTTATTTTTTTGATTTTTTTATTTTTTTTATTATAATTTTTTTTATTATAACTTTTAGGGTTATTTTTTTATTATTATCATTATTATTGTTTATATTATTATTCTTTACATAATATTTTTATTATTTTTTGTAATACTAAAATTATTATTTTTAATTAAAATGAAAAAAAATTGAAAACCCTAGAGTGTGATTGTGGTGTCAATGAGGTTTTGAACCGGTTTCGGGAAATCTTCCAATGATTGAGGTATGCCCCTTTGTTTTTTTTCCTTTAAGCTTTTAAATATGTCGATCGCTTATGTTTTTAATTTCTTGAATATTTGATAATTAGTTTAGCAAGTGTGATGATTAATTAGATTGTTGCAGATTTGGATTTTCAAATAATTTAGTTTTTGTTTGATACCTTGTTCCATGTTTATGTGGATAAGGTGCAAGTGAGATCGTGCACTAGTCTTGGGCATACGTTTTCTTTCTGAATTGGATTTGGGGTTTGGACCCTTTGCGCGTCGCCTTCAAAATTTATGATTTCACACAATTCTAATTTTCTCACAATCCTTAGTTTTTAATTAGTGGTTTAATATATTTGTGATTGTCTTTTTTTGTGATATATGGTGTTTTGGTTATGTTTCATTGATCATTTGGTTTAAATTATTAAATGGTGCACACCCTTTTTATTTAAAAATTCACTGGTTGGTTTTGCAAGCGATTGGTGATTCTTTTTTTGACACATCTTTTCTTCTTATAATTATAAATGTGAATTTGAATTTGGTGATTGAACTTCCTTGAGTGGACTTTTGGATTACGGTTTCTAAATAGGAGTGTTTATTATTTTAGAATGGATTTTGACAGGTGGTGTGTTTTTATTCTGTTTCATAATTTGTTTATTCGACTGTGTAAGTCATGTGTTTTCTATTTGGGTATGTTGGGGATCTATGATTAGTCATAAAAGAGGGTTTGAAGGGGTTTTTGAGTGTGTAAATCTGAGAGAAAATTTAGGGAAAATGTTTCATAAATTTTAAAGTGTTTTAGGAAATAATGTAAATGGTGCGAATTATGTTTTGAAAACATGTCGAGGTGGTTTTTACACCGTTTTTTCATTTGGATTGTCTTAAGATAGTGGTTATGAGTTTTTAGTTTTTGTACGTTTGTTGCATCACATTAGTGAGGTAATTCCTTGAAACTACGGTCGTCAGCTTGCGCGTGCTTGTGCATCTGTGCGAGGCGTGATGAGCCGTTGTGTTTGGACAATGAGTTGAGTTAGGTCCCCCACTACACTCACCTTTATATTTAGAATTTATTGATTGCTTGATATTTTATTAATTTTAATACATGGGAAATAATATTAGATAATTAATTTTTAAATGATTATTTAGTGTAAAAAGAGCAATTTATTTTATACATGACACTTGAAATATTTTCTTGATGAATAGACACCTAATAGTGAAAGAATGCCTGTTTGGCCTTTAAATATAATTCACAGAATTTCAAATGTTGTTCCGGTTTATTGATAAATGATTTCTTTTGAATACTGAACAAGTGTTTTGGTTCTCTTGAGAAATGATGAATTTCATTAAAATTAGTGAAGACCCGTTTGGCACTTTAAAAGAAAATTTATTTTGGAAAATTCTCTTTGGGGTGACTCAGAGGGTGTCTTTGGTGTACAATGACTGCAAGAGTTTTGTGAGATTTTTGTGCTACTTTATTGACCTTGTTGACTCACCCCTTTAATTTTTATTATACATGTTGACATGGGAACCTAGCATAGTAAGTGAATATTCTAAGAATGATTACTGCACTAGTTTAGATTACGCACTGGCTAGTGGCCCTTAGTACGGATTATACTCTGCTAGGGAATTGGGCCCCTCGTTTAGGTCAGGTAGGGAGATACTGAGCATTTGGGAATTATGACATCATTAAGATCAGGCATGCCTCTAGGATGAGTCACATGTATAGTATGTTCTGGATTTCTCATGAGCTCATAGGTTTGACCCATGTTTTCTTTAGTACTTATTTGTATGTGGCAGATGATTCTGGGACTTAGTTTGTTTTTTGGTCCTCGTTTTCTACTTTCTCATTTCCTTTATTGTGTGTTTTGTGTGTTTTTACTCTTTACTAACAACCTAAATTTGGATTTCTAAATCTTTTGCAAAAATGTTTTAAAATGTAATGAACCTTTTTCCTCCAAATTTTGAACTTGTTTTTAAATTAAAAAGGGAAATGGAATGTTACTTGTTTTAGAAATAAAAGTGTGTGTGAAAACCAATATTTTATATAATTTAGTTCAAACCTGAAATTGGTAAATTTTTATATTTAAAGGTAGTGCATTGGGAATAGTTGTTGAACATGCCTACTGAGTTTTAATACTCGCGACTATAGTGTTTTCCTGTTTTTAGTTTTGTTGCAGGTTTGACTCGAGCTTTCTCATTATGGGAAAGAATTGGTTATGGACTGGTGAATGACTGTCAGAGTCATGATGAGTCTTGATCATGACCAGGTTAGTTTATTGTTGTTGATCGTTCTTTCTTTTCATGTTGTTTATTTTCTTTGTGGTATTCTACTTTTTCCGCTGCTTTATTTATTTCCACAGGGCAAAAATCGTTCCCAATTGTCCTCTGCTGATGCCCTGGCACTTGTCACCAGCCTGTGAGGATCGGGAACACCTCTTGGTCCATGTCGCAGATTGGATCAAGTGACCAGCTCGGGGCCGACTAGGGTTGGTTCATGATAAAATGGTATTAGATCCAACCCTTGTTATTTGGGGTGTTCGGTAGATGGATATTTGGACTGTCGGGACACAAGAGGTTGGTACGGGAAGGATATCATGAACCCTTTGTCTTTCCAAACCTCGAGTTGCAAGGGGTAGTCTGGGTTTTGAGTCTTCTGCTTTTGTTTTGGATTGAGCGATGACAACGGAGGCAAGCCGATGTTATATCATGACCTCACATGGAGTATCGAACCATGTGGAGTCTGATTCCACGGTTGAGCTTCTTCTAGTCATTTAGGATATCATGGGGCATGGCTCACTACCATGTCGTCAAGTTAAGCATAACTTCTAGTTCCTCGTCTCGATGGTTTGCTGTAAGTTGGGTTTTGTTTTGGTTTTAATTGAGGTAACCATGTTTTTGAAAATGAAAATAGAAAATGTTTTTTGGTAAAATTTAATTTTGTTTAAAAGTTGGTTTTGTATTTGGAAAGTTGCCTTAAAAGAAAGAGGTTTTGAAATTTAAAATGAAAGAGAGATTTTTGAGCTTTGTTTTTGTTTGGTTGTTTATTTTGAGCTGGTTGTTTTGGATTAAGGCACTTTCGTTGATGTTGCTTCGGCTTGATATTGTTTTCAGCTTGGTGTTTTATATGCTGTTCAGAAAATGCCACCCAGAAAAGTCCCCAAGGTTTATAATAAGTCAAGCCCAGTTTTTTTCCTTCTCAAACATTTATTGTACTTAACGGTGATCGGGTTCAATTCAAGGTAGTTATGTGGTCTGAAGAGGTTGAGTGTGCTTTTAAGATGTTTGGGAACTCTAGTCTATTAGAGTTCGAGCTATCCTATGATTATTTGAGGGTTTGGATTTGGATGAATGAGTTTCATTCTCCCCACCGTCAATGCAAGTTGGGATGATGTGGGATGTCTTTAAATATGTCTTTGTCCGATGGTTTATACCTCAAGAAGAGAAGACGAAGAAATGTTAAGAGCTCATGTGTATTCAACAAGGCCAATGAACGACGAAGGCATATGTTGACCATTTCAAGGAGCTTCTGTCCTTTTCTCCAGAGGTGGTGTCACAGGATTTGATGAAGACTTCTCTTTTCATTAGGGGACTTTTTCCAGAGATCAAGGAGCAAGTCCTACCTTCAAGGTACCATTGATTCGAGAAGCTGGTGGATGAGGCGTTCTTAGCTGAGTTGGTCTCCAGAGTGCAGATGGTCAGAAATCAAATGTATCTGGTTGCTTGCAAAGGTTCTCCATCTGGAGAGAAAGGTGTGCTAGAGGAACCTATTACTAAAGAGCTCTATGTAGTGGTTCTAGCTTCCAATTCATCGAACCATTTAGTGGTGTGCCACCAGTGTGGCTGGTTTAGGCCCATGAAGTCGTCATGTCACATCCCACCAAAGAAGTGCCATCATTGTGGATGTTTGGGTCATCTAGAGAAGTTTTGCAGGAAGCGTATATTGAAGAAGACATTGTGACTGAAGGATTATAGTGCCTAACTATGAGGCCGGATATGCTTCATCCATCAGAGCCCCAGCCACAGGTCTTGGAGTGAAGCTCACGCACAGTCAGGATTTGCTGGGGATGTGAAGCCTTGGTTCGGGTTTGTGTTCTATGTTGGAAGTGAAACATTTAAATTCTTTTCATCCTTGTTTTTTCTGATGTTGATGTTTTGACCTCGTTGTAAGTTCATGGTTTTATCGTGGATTTATAATAGACATGTTCTATTGTACACCAACAGTTTTTTTTGTCTAATCATGGTTTTATGAAATGTGTGCTTTTCTTAAAAGTGTGTTTTTCCCTTTCCTGGGTTCATTTTGTTTTAGTTGTATTCATTTAGAAATGTAAGTTCCTATGAAAGAGCCAATTATTATGGTTATTCTTGGGTTTGTTGCATGGGGTAAGTTCGGCTCAGAGGTTTTCTGTCACGACCCGACCCTACCCGGGCTCGAGCCGCAACTACCCCAAGCCCGCCTCCATAGGCCAGGGGGTGGCAACCAGCGCCGAAGGCACAATAACTCGGGGAGGCCTTTGCCTAAGCACCTGTACACACACACGCAGCATACTCAATGAAAAAGTGCAGAGTATAAGAAAAGACAAGCAGAGTAAAAAGAAAGGGCAACTGCTATATAAATACCACAAAGTGCATCGAACTCTACAAGTACAAAGTAAAGTGCTGAAAAGGAAAAAGGGGAAAAACACGCGCCCAACCAGAAAAGGTTCCACAACCCAGCAACAGGTAAACAAAAACAAACAGCTGACGGGTCTGCCACCTGAAACCTGGCCACGACCACCGCACGCGGTCCAAGCTCCCAAGCTCCTACGCTCCACTGAAGTCACGCTCCACCTGTCTGTCGTCTTCAAGGGCACACCAAGTGTGGGCAAAGCCCAAGCAGGGGTGAGTATAAAAATACTCAGTAGGATACCCCGAAGGCTCGAGGGAGCAACAAAAGAGGTGCCGAAGGGTGAGCAGTAGAGCGAACAAGGAACAAGTAAGGGAGTACAATCGAAAGTGCAGTAAGAGTCCAGCTCAACCCAACAAGAGAAAGAAGACAGACTCGTCCAGACACAAGGAGCTGGAAACGGTGAGAAGACGAACTTCCTGTCGAGTCTTCGCTACCTATAGCAGGAGAGTAGACTCGTCCAACCACGAGAAGCTAGACACGGAAAGCACATGGCATACCCCGCGCGTCTTCGCCTCCCCTGGAAGGAGAGCAACCAAACCCAAGAAGTGGGTGCAGGAACATGGTATATACATATCCTTATGCTTTGCCAAGAAGCCCAAACAAACTCGTAAGGGGATCTCCGTCCCATAGCTCGGCCCAAGAAAGAGTCGCCAACAGTCCAAAAAGAAACACCATCATCGATGCCCAGCATCCCGCACGTCTGCCCTGAACCGCAAGACAAGGGGCTCAATCACCGCACCTCGATACTATCCGCTTTGGGCGGCACTGACTCGCCCGCACGGTTTTAGATCGTGTCGCAAGAACGCGTCTCGGTGGGGAAAGCGCCCCTCATACTTGAGAGTTCTAGGAAAGTCAAACCACACCTCATCACTGCCCTGCAGTCAAGAGGTCTCTTCAAAGTCAAGTCGTTCCATCACCGACCCGTACAACCAAGGGTCCCGCTCCGGTAAACACGGAGGAAAAACCACAGACTAGCCTAGTCGAGAGGACTGAGTCTGGAATGCCAACTCGTGCCCCACTGCCCAGCCCCGCTGGAGGGGAATTCATAACCAAATATCAGGTGACCCACTGCCCAGCCCTGCTGGAGGGTAAACCCTAATACATCAACCGGTGACCCACTGCCCAGCCCCGCTGGAGGGTAGACCATAATCAGATATCGGGTGACCCACTGCCAAGCCCTACTGGAGGGTAAAACCTAATACATCATCAGGCGACCCACTGCCCAGCCCCGCTGGAGGGCAGACCTGGAATATGTCGACAGGCGACCCACTGCCCAGCCTTGCTGGAGGGTAGACCTGGAAATAGACGACGGGCGACCCACTGCCCAGCCCTGCTGGAGGGTAGGCCCTAAGAGGTCGTTGGGTGACCCACTGCCCAGTCTCTGCTGGAGGGTAGACCCTAAGTGTCGGGTGACCCACTGCCCAGTCTCTGCTGGAGGGTAGACCCTAAATGTTGGCGAGTAACCCACTGCCCAGCCCCGCTGGAGGGTAAACCCGAAGAAGTCGATGAGTAACCCACTGCCCAGCCCCACTGGAGGGTAAAACTCAGAACTGCTCTGTCCATCTCTACAGAAGGGTGAAACACTGGCCAATCGAACACAGAGTGGGTATCGCGCAGCCACCCAACTCCAGAACAACTCTCCCAAAAGAGTTTCAGTGCCTGCTCCATCACGGGGTGCCACTAGCACCGCTACTGGCCGATCCAACGAGAACGAAACCAGGGGAGACCACTCAACCCTGCTGGTCAACAAACGATCACCGAGCCAGGGGAAACTCCACCCTGCTGGTCAAACAAACACACGGAGGGACCCTCGACGCCGCGAGAGGTCTAAGTATGCAAAGCAGAACGCGACACGCTCGTGGGGTCCACAGAACGTGTGGCCCCATCTCAACCCCAACTAAGCGCACAACCATCTCAGGTACAAACCACACGTACCTCCAAGCGCTCTCGTATACTCCCAGAGTATACCTCGTTCCTGCCCATAGGCCATCGTGCACACGACACCCAACGTCAGCGCGAAGGCGTGATGTAACAACTCCACCTCAAAGGCCCAGGCATGGCCAACCACGTCACCTCAAGTGTTTACATCACTCACACAAGAGTGCACGCGATCACTCACCAAAGGTCCGCTACAAGCAAAGTAGGGAGAACCACCACTGGAGCACCTATCATGCTTCCACATTTCTCAAGATCGCGCAAAAAGGCTCTGCTCTCCTTAACGGATTACACCGTTGTAATCCTTGCGGAAAAACACGCAAGATAGACTACTTACTCGCCCGAAAAGGTCAACCGGTGCAAAAGGTACTCTTCTCCATGACCAACCCGCGTGGGGCCCACCACAAAATCCCGAAACTGAACAAACGGAGCACACCGCTGCATTCTCCTCAGAAAAACACACGGGATTGACTACTCAATCACCCAAAACGGCCACCCGGTGAAAAAGGTACTATTCACCATAGCCCGGTCGGGTGGGACCCACACCACATCTCCGAAAGAGGTCGGGCGGACTGCGCCATCGCGATGCTCTCGGAAAAACACGTCGAAAGCACTACTCGCTTGAGTAGAACGGGTATATGGAGAAAAAGATGCATTCCGGCGCACTGCACACGAGCGGCGCCACGTGGGACCCGCATCCTAGTCCTGAAACCCAACGAACGGATCGCACCGTTGCGATCCTCTCGAAAAAGTACACAAGATGGACTACTCACTTGTCCAAAACGGTCACCCGGTGATAAAGCTGGAAATCACCGTCAACTCCCGAAACGGCACTCGTGGGCCCCGCACCATTGTGCCGAATTAGGGCGGGCGGATTGCACCATTGCAATCCCCTCGGAAAAACATCCAGAAACGACTGCTCGCACGCCCCGAACGGACGTCCAATGGAAAAGTCGTGAAACGCCGCACGCAACTCAAGAGTCGGCCTGTGGGGCCCGTGCCTCAAATCCAGCCTCAACGCCTGGAACCGCACTGGAAACCCCCGCCTCGGTGCCAGGGTCACAACGCCGCTGACGGCGCTCAAAACGGATGTCGGACGCGTCTGCGCCGTCCTAAACAAGAATCCCGGAAAAACGCTCGTCCACTTAAGGACATGTCGCGCCTCAGCGGCCCCTTGTTTCGGGAATTAAAAATTCCCGAAACCATCTCAAAAACTCCGTCTTGACGCAAGCTCCGCGCTGCCGCAGACGGCGCGCAAAACGGACGCTCGTAGCCCGAAATACGGGTGTCCGAAAACTGAAGGGCAGAGCCCCTTGGGCCGAACCGGCCCGGTCCGGCCGGTCCGCCCCTGCCTGGGCCGGCCCGCGCCGGCCGGCCCGCTCCCCCTTCACACCCGCGCGCCCGCCGCGCGGGGTTCTCCACCGATCGGCCACGAGGGGCGGTCGCTCGGTCCACGCGACGACCCGCGAAGCGCGGGTCGTTGCCGTGGTGCACGGGGCCGCCGCCTCGCGGCCCCTCCTCCGCTTGCCGGCGCCCGCGGCCGGCTTCCGACAGCCGCCGCCGAACGCCGCCACTGCCTCCCGGAAGCGCCGGCCGACCGCCCTACTGCGCCGCGCTCCGCCCCGCGCCGCCGCCTTCGGCACTCGTCGGGAACCGGCCTCACGGCCGGAAAATTCCAAGGACCACCGGGAACGATCCGGTGGTCGAAAATTTGATCCGGATAGCTTTCCGGAAAGCTCCGGACGGGTTCTACGCAACCACTAGATTTGTTCGAGGATCCAGTGGTTCGATTGAGCATAAATGAGGATATAAAACTGGGAAGGGGAGAAAACTCAAATCCGCCTACCTCGTTGGGCTTCGCCCGGCGCTTCCCGCGCGATCCGCCGCGCGCCATCGTCTCGCCGGAGCCACCTCGCCGGAGTCGCCTTGCCGGAGCTCGCCTCGTCGGAGGTGGAGGAGGGGGAGGAGGGTTTGAGGGAGAAGAGGAAGAAGAAGAGGGAGGGGGTGCGTTTAAGTAATAACACTTAAACACCCCCGCCCGGCACGCCCCCGACCCTGCTCTCGAAGCAGACAAAAAAGAGGGCGTCCCTGGGGTAAACATGACCTCCCGAGCACAACGGTGGTCTCGGAATTTTAATCCGAGACCCCGTTCAAAAGTTATTAAACTTAGCGCCCGAGGCTGCCAAATTACGAAAACGCCCCTGGGGCCATTTTTCACAAACGGCCCGCGCCCGCGAAACTTATACCCCTCCTAGGGTAAACGGCACGCTCAGAACTCAACGGTGCCCTCGGTTTTCCAATCCTAGCCACCGTTTAAGATATACTAGTGTTTCTCCATTAAACGAATAAATTAACTAATTAATTTATCCGTTTAACCTTCCGAAAGCGAGCGAGGGGTCCAAACATCCCGTGCCGACAAGTTTTATGTCACTCCTAGGGTAAACACCCCATTACGGACCCATCCGTACACCCGGATCCCTGATCCAGAACTCCGTTTAGGATTTATCTCATTTATTTAGCGTTTCCAGTGTGAACGCACTGAAAATTTAATTCCGACCACTCCGGGGCTCGGAATCGCACGCCGTCTGAAGGCACTGATCTGGAATATTATCAAGAATATTCCAAAGTCTTTCTCAGCAAAAACCGGGTTCTTACATCATTCCCTCCTTCAAGCTTTTCATCCTCAAAAAGCAAAACTATGGAGCAACACAGGGTACTAAGCCCACACCTGGCTTTCCCATACCATGAAGAACCCACGCACAGCTCTGCATCACCGCACACAGACCAAAGGATTGATCTGTTCATGAAAGGTCGGCCCTTACCGATGCCGTGCACCCACTCCAGACTTTGGGGTTAGGGAAAGGCAGTAGGGTACCTCGCCATCCCTTTGCACGGTCTCAAACGGCCCGAAGGCCCTCGGGGGTAGCTCACCTCCCCGAAGGAACCTCCACGTCGCACGCCGCGACTGGAATCACCGCCCGCACCTATAACATGGCCCGGTGATTCCCTCCTTCAGAATATCCATATGGTGAAACACCCAAGGATATCTGGTCGCGCAAGATTCCACATTCGATGCTCCCTTACAGCTCAAAAGGCAAAGGAGTCAACACCATCGACTAAAGGAAAATGTCTCACGCCTTTTTCCTTACCAACACAGGGTTACACCCGATGCCCTGCGTCACCCTGGTAACACCTCAAACAAGGAGCAGGGAGAAAAGCCTTTCCCACGCAGAGCTTAACAATTCCACCGCAAAAAGTAGAGGAGTCGCATGGGGTACCTCTCACCATCCCATGCTCTGCAGGATCGTAGACATCCAAAGCTCACGGATGTCCGTGGTCCCAACCATCAGCTCCCGGAGCCTGACGTGAACCGCCTAGTGGTGATGGGGAGACCTCGTAACGTCGTCCCCCACTACCAGCTCCTCCTGCTCCTCTACTAGTACCACCTCCCTGGGTACTACTCCGATCACGGTGTTGCCTCTGCCGTGGGGGTGCGCCTGCTGCCTGCCCGAAGCTCTCAGCAACTCGGGTCGGGCAGTCTCATGCCAAGTGACCTCGACCGTCACAAGAATAGCACCGACCCTCTCTGGGCTGCCCTGGTGCCCTCCGGCGCCACTGTGGTGTACGACCACGGCCCGGGATCCACTCACGGAAGGGCATCCTCAGCTGAGGCCCCTGCGCCTTTTCGCCACAGTGGTATACGACCACATCTTCGAAACCGGCAGTGGGAAGGCCACCTGCATCGAAGTCCTATCCCCCGGCGCCTGCTAGCTATGGCAGACGTCCCATCTTCGTCGCGCCCACTGCCACTACCAACCGCAAAACATGACAGGAATCCCTCTGTCACCAGCGCCCGCTCTAGCACTCCGGAATATGTGGAAATTCCCAAGGGTACTCTGACAGCACGAATCTCTCGGTGGAGACCCTGCTCAAACTTCCGCACTCGGAAGTTGTCGTCATGGACCAAGTCCGGGTAAATGCGTGCACAGTCTGCAAAACTAGCCGCGTACTCAGCCACTGTCATCCCTCCCTGCTGAAACTGCAGGAGCTCCTGAATCCGAACGGAGCGCAATAAGGAGGGGAAAAACTCCTCACGAAAAAACAACTGAAAGTCGTCCCACGAAAGTGACGACTTGTCAAGAAGCTGAGTCACCAGACTCCACCAACGCCGAGCAGCTCCATGAAAAAGGGTGGCTGCCAAAGCAACTCTCTGATCTGTCGGCGTCTGCACAAGCCTGAAAAGGCCAACCACTGCCACTAGCCAAACCTCTGCTGCCTGAGGGTCTCACTCATCACTGAACCTCAGCGGTCTCTGCCACTGGAACTCACAGAGTGCACTCAACCTGTGCTCAAGCTCAGCCTGCTCTGCTGAAACTGCCTGCTGCTCAACAGGTGGGGGTGCTGCTACCGGCCCACCCGGAGAAAGGGGCTCACATGATGGGTCCTGGACTGTGGCCTCATAGCTCATAGGGTCGTCGTCATGCACTCAAAGCTGGTATCCTGGATGGCTGTCCTCGCGGAGACATCCTGAATATTATCAAGGAGTGCCACGGTCAGATGAGCATATATGTAAATACCACAACAACAACGATGGGGAGCTGACTCAAGAAGGACAGTCAAAGACTCGGTCCTATGTGACGCACAAACAAATTCCCTTCAACAAGTGTCTCAGCATGCCGAGTCGACAAGCGGATTATCAAGGTCCTGGTGAATGGATACGTCGGTCGTCACACCATCACTGGACTCCCTGGCCTGAGAGCCGCTCTCGAGACACATTAACACTGTTGCCCTATATCCCAACCAATTCCTCTTTTAGGGACGTCCGCACAACGTCTCAAGGAACAAACCACCTCTGATACCACTTTGTCACGACCCGACCCTACCCGGGCTCGAGCCGCATCTACCCCAAGCCCGCCTCCATAGGCCAGGGGCTGGAGACCAGCGCCGAAGGCACAATAACTCGGGGAGGCCTTTGCCTAAGCACCTGTACACACACACGCAGCAAACTCAATGCAAAAGTGAAGAGTATAAGAAAAGACAAGCAGAGTAAAAAAGAAAGGGCAACTGCTATATAAATACCACAAAGTGCATCGACCTCTACAAGTACAAAGTAAAGTGCTGAAAAGGAAAAAGGGGAAAAACATGCGCCCAACCAGAAAAGGTGCCACAACCCGGAAACAGGTAAACAAAAACAAACAGCTGACGGGTCTGCCACCTGGAACCCGGCCACGACCACCGCACGCGGTCCAAGATCCCAAGCTCCTACACTCCACTGAAGTCATGCTCCACCTGTCCGTCGTCTTCAAGGGCACACCAAGTGCGGGCAAAGCCCAAGCAGGGGTGAGTATAAAAATACTCAGTAGGATACCCCGAAGGCTCGAGGGAGCAACAAAAGAGGTGCCGAAGGGTGATCAGTAGAGCGAACAAGGAAAAAGTAAGGGAGTACAATCGAAAGTGCAGTAAGAGTCCAACTCAACCCAACAAGAGAAAGAAGACAGACTCGTCCAGACACAAGGAGCTGGAAATGGTGAGAAGACGAACTTCCCGTCGAGTCTTCGCTACCTATAGCAGGAGAGTAGACTCGTCCAACCATGATAAGCTAGACACGGAAAGCACGTGGCATACCCCGCGCGTCTTCGCCTCCCCTGGAAGGAGAGAAACCAAACCCAAGAAGTGGGTGTAGGAACATGGTATATACATATCCTTATGCTCTGCCAAGAAGCCCGAACAAACTCGTAAGGGGATCTCCATCCCGTAGCTCAGCCCAAGAAAGAGTCACCAACAGTCCAAAAAGAAACACCATCATCGATGCCCAGCATCCCGCACGTCTGCCCCGAACCGCAAGCCAAGGGGCTCAATCACCGCACCTCAATACTATCCGCTTTGGGCGGCACTGACTCGCCCGCACGGTTTTAGATCACGTCGCAAGAACGCGTCTCGGTGGGGAAAGCGCCCCTCATACTTGAGAGTTCTAGGAAAGTCAAACCACACCTCATCACTGCCCTGCAGTCGAGAGGTCTCCTCAAAGTCAAGTCGTTCCATCACCGACCCGTACAACCAAGGGTCTCGCTCCGATAAACACGGAGGAAAAACCACAGACTAGCCTAGTTGAGAGGACTGAGTCTGGAATGTCAACTGGTGTCCAACTGCCCAGCCCCGCTGGAGGGTAATTCATAACCAAATATCAGGTGACCCACTGCCCAGCCCTGCTGGAGGGTAAACCCTAATACATCAACCAGCGACCCACTGCCCAGCCCCGCTGGAGGGTAGACCATAATCAGATATCGGGTGACCCACTGCCCAGCCCTGTTGGAGGGTAAACCCTAATACATCATCAGGCGACCCACTGCCCAGCCCCGCTGGAGGGTAGACCTGGAATAAGTCGACAGGTGACCCACTGCCCAGCCTTGCTAGAGGGTAGACCTGGAACTAGACGACGGGCGACCCACTTGCCCAGCCCTGCTAGAGGGTAGGCCCTAAGAGGTCGTCGAGTGACCCACTGCCCAGTCTCTTGGAGGGTAGACCCTAAGTGTCGGGTGACCCACTGCCCAGTCTCTACTGGAGGGTAGACCCTAAATGTCGGCGAGTAACCCACTGCCCAGCCCCGCTGGAGGGTAAACCCGAAGAAGTCGATGAGTAACCCACTGCCCAGCCCCGCTGGAGGGTAAAACTCAGAACTGCTCTGGCCATCTCAACAGAAGGGTGCAACACTGGCCAATCGAACACGGAGTGGGTATCGCACAGCCACCCAACTCCAGAACAACTCTCCCAAAAGAGTTTCAGCGCCTGCTCCATCACGGGGTGCCACTAGCACCGCTACTGGCCAATCCAACGAGAACGAAACCAGGGGAGACCACTCAACCCAGCTTGTCAACAAACGAGCACCGAGCCAGGGGAAAACTCCACCCTGCTGGTCAAACAAAGACACGGAGGGACCCTCTACGCTGTGAGAGGTCCAAGTATGCAAAGCAGAACCCGGCATGCTCGTGGGGTCCACACAACGTGTGGCCCCATCTCAACCCCAACTAAGCACACAACCATCTCAGGTACAAACCACACGTACCTCCAAGCGCTCTCGTATACTCCCAGAGTATACCTCGTTCCTGCCCATAGGCCATCGTGCACACGACACCCAACGTCAGCGTGAAGGCGTGACGTAACAACTCCACCTCAAAGGCCCAGGCACGGCCAACCACGTCACCTCAAGCGTTTACATCACTCACACGGGAGTGCACGTGATCACTCACCAAAGGTCCGCTACAAGAAAAGTAGGGCGAACCACCACTAGAGCACCTATCATGCTTCCACATTTCTCAAGATCGCGCAAAAAGGCTCTGCTCGCCTGAACGGATTACACCGTTGTAATCCTCGCGAAAAAACACGCAAGATAGACTACTTACTCGCCTGAAAAGGTCAACTGGTGCAAAAGGTACTATTCACCGTGACCAACCCGCGTGGGGCCCACCCCAGAATCCCAAAACTGAACAAACGAAGCACACCGCTGCGTTCCCCTCAGAAAAACACATGGGATTGACTACTCAATCACCCAAAACAACCACCCGGTGAAAAAGGTACTATTCACCGTAGCCCGGTCGGGTGGGACCCACACCACATCTCCAAAACAGGTCGGGCGGACTGCGCCATCGCGATGCTTTCGGAAAAACACGTCGAAAGCACTACTCGCATGAGTATAACGGGTATCTGGAGAAAAAGATGCATTCCGGCGCACCGCACACGAGCAGCGCCACGTGGGACCCACATCCCGGTCCCGAAACCCAACGAACGGATCACACCGTTGTGATCCTCTCGAAAAAGTACACAACATGGACTACTCACTTGTCCAAAACGGTCGCCCGGTGATAAAGTTGGAAATCACCGTCAACTCCCGAAACGGCCCTCATGGGCCCCGCACCATCGTGCCGAATTAGGGTGGGCGGATTGCACCATTGCAATCCCCTCAGAAAAACATCCAGAAACGACTGCTCGCACGCCCCGAACGGACGTCCGATGGAAAAGTCGTGAAACGCCGCACGCAGCTCAAGAGTCGGCCTGTGGGGCCCGCGCCTCAAATCCAGCCTCAATGCCTGGAACCGCACTGGAAACCCCCGCCTCAGTGCCAGGGTCACAACGCCGCTGACGGCGCTCAAAACGGATGTCGGACGCGTCCGCGCCGTCCAAAACAAGAATCCTGAAAAAACGCTCGTCCACTTAAGGACGTGTCGCGCCTCAGCGGCCCCTCGTTTAGGGAATTAAATATTCCCGAAACCATCTCAAAAACTCCGTCTTGACGCAAGCTCCGCGCTGCCGCAGACGGCGCGCAAAACGGACGCTCGTAGCCCGAAATACGGGCGTCCGAAAACTGAAGGGCAGAGCCCCTTGGGCCGGACCGGCCCGGTCCGGCCGGTCCGCCCTGCCCTGGCCGGCCCGCGCCGGCCGGCCAGGTCCAGCCGAGCCGCGGGCCGCCGCTCCGCGGCCCGCTCCCCCTTCACACCCGCGCGCCCGCCACGCGGGGTTCTCCACCGACCGGCCATGAGGGTCGGTCGCTTAGTCCACGCGACGACCCGCGAAGCGCGGGTCGGTGCCGCGCTGCACGGGGCCGCCGCCTCGTGGCCCCTCCTCCGCTTGCCGGCGCCCGCGGCTGGCGCCGCGGCCGGCTTCCGACAGCCGCCGCCGCCTCCCGAAAGCGCCGGCCGACCGCCCTGCTGCGCCGCGCTCCGCCCCGCGCCGCCCCGCGCCGCCCTGCGCCGCCGCCTTCGGCACTTGCCAGAAACCGGCCTCACGGCCGGAAAATTCCAAGGACCACCGGGAACGATCCGGTGGTCAAAAATTTGATCCAGATAGCTTTCCGGAAAGCTCGGGATGGGATCTACGCAACCACTGGATTTGTTCTAGGATCCAGTGGTTCGATTGAGCATAAATGAGGATATAAAACGGGAAAGGGGAGAAAACTCAAATCCGCCTACCTCGTTGGGCTTCGCCCGGCGCTTCCCGCGCGATCTGCCGCGCGCCATCGTCTCGCCGGAGCCACCTTGCCGGAGTCTCCTCGCCGGAGCTCACCTCGCCGGAGGTGAAGGAGGGGGAGGAGGGTTTGAGGGAGAAGAGGAAGAAGAAGAGGGAGGGGGTGCGTTTAAGTAATAACACTTAAACACCCCCGCCTGCCACGCGCCCAACCCCGCTCTCGAAGCAGACAAAAAGGAGGGCATCCCTGGGGTAAACATGACCTCCCGAGCACAATGGTGGTCTCGGAATTTTAATCCGAGACCCTGTTCAAAAGTTATTAAACTTAGCGCCCGAGGCCGCCAAATTACGAAAACGCCCCTGGGGCCCTTTTTCACAAACGGCTCGTGCCCGCGAAACTTATACCCCTCCTAGGGTAAACGGCACACTCCGAACTCAACGGTGCCCTCGGTTTTCCAATCTGAGCCACCGTTTAAGAGACACTAGCGTTTTGCCATTAAACGAATAAATTAACTAATTAATTTATCCGTTTAGCCTTCCGAAAGCGAGCGAGGGGTCCAAACATCCCGCGCTGACAAGTTTTATGTTGCTCCTAGGGTAAACACCCCATTCCGGACCCATCCGTACACCCGGATCCCTGATCTGGTACTCCGTTTAGGAGTTATCTCATTTATTTAGTGTTTCCAGTGTGAACGCACTGAAAATTTAATTCCGGCCACTCCGGGGCTCCAAATCGGATGTCATCTGAAGGAACTGCTCTGAATATTATCAAGAATATTCCAAAGTCTTTCTCAGAAAAAACTGGGTTCTTACATTTTCCCCTAGTGTTGGGAGTTTTTGGTCTTGGTCAAGAGTTCTAGGTGTTAGTAGAGGTGTTGTTCGCTTGTACTATAGAACTTAGTTTGGATTAGTTGGGAGTTCCCACGTCGACCCCCCATCCCAGGGTGGTAAGTTTGGGTGTTAAATTTCTGCACTAGTTGAATTTTTGTGGTGGGTAGAACACTCTCGTGTTCTCCTATATTCTTATATTGTGTATTCTTTCAGTTTCAACCGGGCATGCTCTCTTGTTTTGTCTATTGTTCGGTTGGGTGAATTTTTTGGGGCAGAAAGTGTCTGTGGTTGGAAGAATTCTCACAACCTGACTTTTTAATTAATTTTTATTTTAGTATTACTTGGCTCTAGGTTCACATTCCAAGGTCCGGGCTGGGTCTCAGCTTATATTTTTTGTCATTTAATACTTTTTGTGGGTTTCAGACCCGTGCGCGACCACCGCACAGCGGGCGGTAGTCGCGTCGTTAGCTCGGGTCTTTGTGCAAGTATCTAACGACTAAAATAAATAAGGTTTATTCAAGTAAATTTGGTTAAATGTTTAAATTGCAATAATAATAATGTTATTTTCTAATTTATAATATTAATATCATTAAAGTGTTATTATTATTATTATTATTATTTTTATTATTTTTTTATTATCATTTTTATTATTAAAACTTTTATGGTTATTATTTTTTTTTATTATTCTTATTATTAATATTATCATAATTATTCTTTACATTATAATTTTTATTATTATTATTTGTAATACTAATATTATTATTTGTAATTAAAATGAAAAAATTTGAAAACCCTAGTCTAAGTCCCCCCCTCGTTCTTTTCTTGTTCACACGCCAGGACCTGTGTCGGCGCTTCTCCTTCGTTGTCGCCTCATGCACACCACCTTTACCATCCACCCCTGTCTCCCTCTCCACACACCCTACCATTCGCCGTAGGACCTCGCCTCACGGGTCCCCTCTGCACTCGCCATCCCTGCCTCTCCCCCCTACTCCAGGTCGCGTCTCGGTCGTCCGCCTCGTTCCAGTGCCCTTGGCTCCTGTCCAACTCCTGCCTTCCATGCCAAGGCCTCCACCTCCATCCTTTGCGCCTTTGGCATGCCATCCAAGCCCCGCCTCCTTCACCCTGGCAGCCTCCTACTCCCGGCTGGTTCTTCACCAGCCGCGACCACCTCCCGTGACCAATCACACCCCCTGGCCAGTAGGCACAACCCTCCAGCATGCACAACACTCCTCCAGCGAATCTTGCTAGTGCGGCCTCCACTCCGGTACTCACTTGCTTCTTCTCCCTTCGATTTAGTGTTCCACCATGGACGGGGTTTTGATTTAAGGGTTAGATTCTTAATTTATTGAGTTTGAATTTCGTTATTAGGGTTTGTTTTTGACCCTCAAGAGCACGGTTGCAGTGCGAATGAGGTTTCGAACTGGTTTCGGGAAATCCTCAAACGATTCAGGTATAACCCCTTTGTTTTTTTTCTTTTAGGATTTTAAATACATTGATCGCTTGTGTTTTTCATTTCTTGAATATTTGATAATTAGTTTAGCATGTGTTGTGATTAATTAGATTGGTGCGGATTGGGTTTTTAAAATAATTTAGTTTTTGTTTGATACCTTGTGCCTTGTTTATGTGGATGAGGTGCGAGTGAGATCGTGCAACAGTATCAGGCATATGTTTTCTTTCCGCATTGGAGTTCGGGTATGGACCCTTTGTGCATCGCCTTCAAAATTTATGATTTCACTGAATTATTTTTTTCTCACTATCCGTAGTTGTTAATTAGTGATTTAATATATTTATCATTGTCTTTTTTTGTGATATGTGGTGTTTTGGTTCTGTTTCTTTGATCATTTGTCTTAAATTGTTAAATGGTGCACACTCATTTTATTTAAAAATTCACTGGTTGGTTTTGCAAGAAATTGGTGATTCTTTTTTTTGAAACATTTTTTGGTTTTAGAAGTATAAATGTGATATTGAATTTGGTGATTGAACTTCCTCGAGTGGACTTTTGGATTACGGTGTCTAAAGCAGCGTGTGTATGGATTCAAAATGGATTTTGACGTGTGGTGTATTGTTATTATGTTCTGAAATTAGTTTATTCAACTGTGTACGTCATGTGTTTTCTATTCAGGTATGTTGGGGATCTGCGATTGGTCATAAAAGTGGTTTTGAAGGGGGTTTTCAGTGTGTAAAGCTGTGAGATACTTTTTGAAAAATGTTTCATAAATTTTAAAGTGTTTTAGGAAATAATGTAAATGGTGTGAAGTATGTTTTGAAAACATGTTGAGGTGGTTTCTACACTGTTTTTTCATTTATATTGTCTTAAGTCAGTGGTTATGGTTTTTTAGTTGTTGTGTATTTGTTGTGGCGCATTGGAAAGGTAATTCTGCGAAACTGCGGTCGTCAACTTGCGCTTTCTTATGCGTCTATACAAGGCATGACATGCCATTGTATTTAAACTGCGAGCTAAGGTAGATCCCCCACTACACTCGCCTTTAAATATAGAATTTATTGATTGCTTGATATTTTATTAATTTTAATACATGGGAAACAATATAAGATAATTAATTTTTAAATGAGTATTTGGTGTAAAAAGAGCCATTTATTTTATACACGACATTTTAAATATTTTCTTGATGAACGAACGCAAAGTAGTGAAATAATTACCTTTTGGCCTTTAAACATAATTCATTAAATTTCAAATGTAGTTCTGGTTTATTGATAAATGATTTATTTTGAAGAGTGAAAAAGTGTTTTGGTTCTCTTGAGAAATGAGGATTTTATTAAAAATTGCTGAAGGCTCGTTTGGAAATTTAAAAAAATAAATTATTTTGGAAAACTCTCTTTGGGGTGACTCAGAGGTGGTCTTTGGTGTATGTTGACTACATGAGTCATGTGTGATGTTTGTGCTACTTGATTGACCTTATTGACTCACCCCTTTCCTTTGTATTATACGTGTTGACATGAGAACCTAGCATAGTAAGTGAATCTTCTGAGAATGATTGTTGCACTAGTTTAGATTACACAATGGCTAGTGGCCCTTAGTATGGATTATAATTTTCTAGGGGATTGGGCCCCTAGGTTAGGTCAGGTAGGGAGATATCGAGCTTTTGGGCCTTATGAAGTCATTGAGAGTAGGCATGCCTTCAGGATGAGTCACATGTATAGTATGTTCTGGATTGTTCACGAGGTCCTAGGTTTGACCCATGTTTTCTTTAGTACTTATTTTTATGTGGTGGATGATTCAGGGACTTAGTTCGATTGTTGGTCCCCATTTGAAACTTTCTCATTGCCCTTATTGTGTGTTGTGTGTGTTTTTACTCTGGACTAACAACCTAAATTTGGATTTCTAAATCTTTTGAAAAAATGTTTTAAAATGTAATGAACCTTTTTCCTCAAAATATTGAACTTTTTTTTAAATTAAAAAGGTCAATGGACTGTTACTTGTTTTAGAAATGAAAGTGCGTGTGAAAACCAATATTTTATATAATTTAGTTCAAAACTAAAATTGGTAAATTCTTTATTTAAAGGTAGTGCATTGGGAATAGTTATTGGGCATGCCTACTGATTTTTAATACTCATGATTATAGTTTTTTTCAGTTTTTTTTGTTGCACATTTGACTCGAGTTTGCTCTCCATGGGAGAGAGTTGGTTATGGACTGCTGAGCGACTCCCGGAGTCCCGAGGAGTCTTGGTCATGATTAGGTTTGTTGGTTGTTGTTGATCATTCTTTCTTTTCGTGTTGTTTATTTACATTGTGGTATTCTACTTTTTCCACTACTTTATTTATTTCTACTGGGCAAAAATCATTCCCAATTGTCCTCTGGTGATGCCTTGGTGCTTGTCACCCGGCCATGTCGCGGACCGGCTCGGGTGACCAGCTCAGGGTCGACCCGGGTAGGTTCGTGACAAATATAAAATGGATCTGTTTATCAAATTTCAACATACTAATTGTAAATATTTAATTCATTTTTAAATATTGAATTCACTTAAGTGTGGGAATTTAATTTAAAATTAAACACACAAAATAGGATAAAAATCAGTTCTTTTAGAAAATGCCTTTTTAGGTATAAAAATCAGTTCTTTTATAATATTTTCTCACAAAAATAAATAAAATAAATTTTTGAGGAAAATGTATTTTTGAACAATAAAATGACTTTACTAAAAATTAAGTTCTTATTTCCAAATATTTAATAAATAAATTTGTATTTATTTTAACCTTTATCTATATATATTCCATAATGAGGTTAACACTACTCATACCAACCAATTTAATGGTCATGTTATGTTGGTTCTATTTAGAAATATATATTTTGTGGGTAGTTTAAGCTCGGTGTTTAGTGTCGTAAACAATATAAACAAACTTTTTATTCTTTTAAAATATCAGGGTGTTATGTTATCCCCCGTTAATAAATTTAATACTCACAATTTGATTATGAAATTAGTAATAAGAGGTTTCACATTTGAAAATAATTTTATTGAAATCCCACCTCATAAAAAGGTTTAATAAGACTTCCCTTTAAAAAGGGAGAAAAGAGAAGTGCAATGGTTATCTGGAATAACACATAATAGGTTTCCAAATAGGGAAATGTTATTAGGAAGTGAAAATATAGACTTAGATAAAGATTAATTACTGAAATAATTATAAAGAGTGGTAAATAACATTGATCGCAAGAATGAGAAATTTAACCAAAAAACAATAAACCAAATAGGTGTGAAAAGACCACCAATTCATTGGAAATTAAGGAAATATGGTAACACTTTTTTGAAGATATTTTTTCTAGATTTTAGGAATTATTCTACCATATAGACTAAGAATATAATGGAATACACTTACTTGATAAGAACCAGTTTCCACAAAAATATCACTTTTTATTCAAATGATGAGTATTCAAGATGACATTTTTACGTCTAAAGAACAAAAATTAGATTTTAATTGATCACATAATTACCTAAAAGAATAAAAAATTATTCCTTTTATATTTAGAAATTATCCTAAACCAAAATAGTTAGCATAAGTAAAGATAATTCCCAAAATTATTAAACCCTTATATGAATAAATACAAAATTATTTTCAAAGGCCTAAATATTGACACCCATTGTTCAACTTAAATTATTTGATAAATAAATAATCTTACAATTCTTTAAAACCACCATAAAAATGGTCAAAACCCAAATATCCGAAGGATTTGATCTCAAATTCTATATAAATTAATCTAAAATTTATATAATGTTAACATTAGTCACTCATAAAATCATATATCCAAAAATGTATATTCCCTAATCATATAATCTTTAAAATATGGTAATCATTTCCTTATGTAACCCAAATCACCATAAATCCAAAATCATATATGCTTCCAAAAGATAATTCAACCTTTATTTATCAAGTAAAATCACATAATATCATGTTTACCTTAATCCTATAATGTTCAACAAAATTATATTAATATTATTCCAAAATGACATTAATCACTTAATCATCAATTCACTTTTCAATCTCATGGTTATCTATATTGTAAAACATATGTTCCCAAATTTTAATATCCAAAAATTTCTTCAATTTCATAGATCATATAAATCCTAAAGGTGTAAAAAATGTAAAAACAATTCCTCAAATAAATATTTCACTAACACTACTACTAAACCCAAGGTTTATATTAACACAAATGACTCCCAAAATACTCTTAATCATATTATAATTCCACCTCCTTAAAATATTATTCATCCATGATGATTTAATAACACCATGAAAGAAATGGAATTCAAATAAAATCCTTTAAAACATCAGTAAAATGATATATTTATCTAAAAAAATTTGGAACCTAATAATTCATTCAATTTATGATACTTTGATTATTTTCATAATCATTTAGTTTTTTTACTAGTTATTTAAATATTATGTCAGTGTTGTGTAAGCATTTAAGGTAATTATTTCATTATTGAAAATTGGAAATAATTTACCATGAAAAATATATTTATAATTAAAATGACTATTTGTAACCAAAAATAATTTTTTTAGTCTCTATCACAAATTATTATAGTCATTAAAAGTAAGAAAGTGACATTCTTATCTTTATGTTTTTCATAAATATTATAATGGTAAAAATATAATAAATATGGAACCCCATGGAAATATATTATAGAAATAGATTAAAATAAATGAATTAAACTCATAAAATAGGATAAAGGAATGTTTTATAGTCATTTTTTAGTCCATGTCATGTTATTTTTAACCTTAATTACCACATTTGTCCTTACCGTGTTAATAAATATTTACTATAGTTACTATTTATAATAACCAAAAATAAAACAGACCTATTTATCAAATTTAGACCTCATGATTTCAAATATTTAATTCATTTTTAAATATTCAGTTCACATAAATGGCACAACATAATTTAAAATTATACTTGAAAAATGTGATGAAAGCTGTTTCTTTGAGAAAAATGAATTTTTTAGTATAAAAATGTTTTAATACCAAATTAAAGAATAAAATAAATTCAAAATAATATATTTAGATTATATATAATAAAAAACTAATGGAACTTTAAAATTAATCCAAAATATAATTTTAATTTGAAAATACTTTAAAATAAAATACATTTTTCAAAAAAATTAGTATTTTTACTATTCATTAAAAAATAAATATTTTTATAGAAATATAAAAATTTCACCATAAGATAATTTTGATATGTTGATTTCATAAATATTATTATTTTATCAAATAAAATTACTAAATTTTCAATAAATTCATTATAATATTTCTCATGGAAAGTACGAGAATCCATTTTTAAAGAAAACATATTTTTAATGAATAAAATGACATTAATTAAAATTGTGTTATTAATTTCAAACCATCAATCAATCCTTTTTTATTTATTATTAACATTACATGTATATATGTCATAATGTGTTTAATCCTAGTTATACCCACCTATTTAATGGTTACATTATAGAACTCATCTTTAGATAATATATTTCATGGGTCATTTAAGCTTGGTGTTTATTGTCGTATAAATTATCAAACATAATTTCCTTTTTAAAACATGGGGTGTTATATACACCATAAAATCAATTCACCTCTTAGGGGAGTACCAACCCCAAAAACTATCAAATAAATAAAAGAAAAAACCCATTATCGGTTAATCGCTATTGAATAGAACAAACTACTCACACTTGTGCCACGTCATGGATATTAAAATTAAGGACACCATAAAATTCTATATGAAAAAAAACATAAAATAGAATCTTCAAATTTTGAAAATTAGAGTTTGAATAAGGGAAAATCACCTGTAGGGTGGGTCTGGAATAAGTACACAACATTTCTAAAAGATATATATCTTGTAACCTCTAATCATAAACTAGGACATCTAATGGAACCCACATGGCATATAATGATTCACACACACAACATGTGGATTTGACCTATATGGTGTGTAGAGATATATATATACTTGGGAGTTTACTCAATGTATATTGTGAACAAGTCAGCTGAAGGTGCACTATGTGTGGGTTAATCCACATTGAATGTAGAGCCAATAAGGAACTTGGTCATGTACTCCTTATACATGTTGAGTTTCCTGACTAGGGGTAGATGATGTTTTGTGCATTCAATATGGTGTGTGATAATTAGCTAATAATTAAATCATATCTACCACCACACCCAAGGTACATGATGTGGTATCTT
The DNA here is from genome assembly GCA_963277665.1 of Viscum album. Lineage (NCBI taxonomy): Eukaryota > Viridiplantae > Streptophyta > Magnoliopsida > Santalales > Viscaceae > Viscum > Viscum album. Next base: position 253,306 of record CAUJRU010000558.1, on the reverse strand, counting down.
CCAAACTACATGTTTTGTAGTCGATATTTTCATAGAAACTCAACATCTCGAATACATTCTCATTTCTGTTATCAAATCCACTAAAAATCATGATTCACCTAATATTGACCACCATGATTTTGTAATAACATATTTAGAATATTATTTTCAACCACATTTCATCAAATACAAATTCTGACATCAAAGTCTTTCATTCCCACACAACTCCACTTGGGAAAAATCATGCCACGACATTCAGTGTTCACAATATACAACCATTGTTCATTAATATATTGTGCTCCATGATCTATAATGTTTTTTTAACATTTAAACATGAATATGATTCAAATAAAACAAAAAAAAAATAACCACTAGTTAATCCATGGTTGGAAATGAATAACATGAAGAATCTGAGGGTTGAAACCATAAAATAAATAAATTGAGTAATCTTGATGGAAGTTTCAAATTCTTAGATCATTCATTGGTGAGGAAACTGAAGTATTATAATAGAATAATTTCAATTCCATGATATAATAATCCCAATTAAAAATTAAAAAATTAAATAAATTGATGGGGCTATGATCTGATAAAATAATTAGATAACCACTAGAAATCATGCTCAAGAAAATCATGAATAATGGTGAAAATACAAAATAATGATGTACTACCTTGATGGAGAATCACTAAAACTTAAAATATATTACCACAATTTTATAATCCATTATTTTATGTCACTGATGATCTGGTCTTGGTCCTCCAACCAATCATTAATTCCACCACAGTATGGTTCCTCCCTCCCCCTATTCATTTCACTAGGGTAATGTCAATGATAATATTGGATAACCACAGATATAATCCATAGAGAAGGTTTTATAGTAAACTTTTAGGGTTAAAACCATTAAAATCATATGAAATTAAAATTAATAAAATTAACAGCACTCCTGACAGCCTATCTCATAAATCCCATGTGAAAGGTGAGCCTACACCATCCGTAGTGTAAAAATATCATTCTAGAAAAATATTCAACCTCGGTTTTCCCTTTCGGACACTATTTAATAGATATTATCATTTTCATAAAAAATAAACCCATGTAGAATAAAAATAATATAATATTTTTATTATATCAATATTGAGGCTTCACAATGCTTATATTTTCATGTCGACATAGAGATTTTTCTAAAAATAAAACATATAAATTTACCTAATGTTCAAAAATAAAATCCCAAGATCGACCCAACAATATTGAGATCATAGGAAAATTATTTATTTAAGTAAAAAATAAAAATATTCCATAAAACTAAAATATCTTAGAAATTTACTAGAACTAATCTTAGAGGTAAACATCACACCTCAATATTAAAGGAACCGTTATATTTTCAAGGTTTTCCTTTCGGGTAAATTTTTCATTTTCTCACTAAGAAGGACCCTAGACTCTACAAACTAAAAATTAATCCAAGTCTCAAATGAGAAAAATATGGGTCACTGCATCCTCCCAATCATAAAACCTTTTTATCAAATAAATGGAAATAATATAAGAAAATAACCAAGAAATCCCACAAGTATTCATGATTATGACAACACTATCTTTCATGCACCTTCTATGACTTGGGGGGTTTGACTCTAAGTGAGCTCTATATGCCGCTAACTAAGAATAATACATCTTTCCACATCAGTGATGTCATAAAATCTATCCCATCTCAAAAAAGACATTCATTGGATTATTTTCATACCATATGGAATGAAATGAAACAGTAAACCAACGACTACAAACTCAAAAGCGTCCATTATTAAGGTTTTACTGGTGTGAGTTCCTCAATCCCCACCTTTAAATATCAATTTTACTGGTTATTGAATGACAGTAAACCATCCACTCTATACTCCACCACTAAGTGCATCACTAGATTTAACACTAAAACTAGAGGAGTTCCAAAGTAGAAAACTCTCTCGGTTCAATGTTAGTTTCTCTGCTATCGCCAACCAACAATTTTTGGGATCTTATGTAACTAGTTCATGAAACATGAGAGATATGGACCATCTCCGTATATACCTTCACAACTAGTGGTAGGAGCATTCTTCTGCGTCCTGCTCACTAAATGGTCCACATCCATATTCAAATACATTCTAGTAGTATCATGTTTACTCTTTTTCAAAATCTATCAATGATAAATCCAAAAAAATGAACCTCAATAATTTCTCAACACCACACTCATATCCATCGGATGGTTCAATACATCAAAATTAGAAGCAGATGAACCTGAACGTTTAGATGATGCTATTTTTCAAGCTTTAAACCCTATGAAAAATCTTCTGAAGAGACTGAATTATAAAAACACTATGGAAACATACTCCTCTACAAAATAGTATGGGTCACAATGTGATGGGTAAAAAATTAGTGATCCAATTGACATTCCATTATCAGGGTATTGTTTCACTAGGGTGGGTGCTTCTTAGGGTATCCATCTCAATATTAAGAATGAAATCCCAGTAAAACCCCTTTATCCATCTACCAAGGTTGTTCAAACACTCCCTGCCATCATAAAAATTATTCAGGTCATTCACTAAGAACACTTGGCCACTTTTTTGACACCATCAATGTGGCCTTCTCACACAAGGGAAGAGTGTAGCGGATAATTATCATTCATTTATGGTGACATACAACTCCCATTCCATAAAATAAAAAAAATTCATGAAACTAGATGTGAAATATAGTTTCTATAACATTTTGATATAAAGAAACCTACTATAAGATTCCACCTCCATGCCTTTGATGGACTACTCAGATCTCACCATCTTTCACTTCTTTAACATCAGAAAGACAAAATTTACCCCCCGAATACATATTTTATACTATATGAGTTTACTATAAAACTGAAACACTCATGTAATTCCAAGGGGAACCCCCCTTCCCCCCCAATATTCCTAATAAGACCCTCTAAAAACCAATTCCTAGAAGGGTTCAGTCCACATGCTCACAAATGCCACTATGGTGCTTAAAACCCAATTTAGCAACATTCAAACTTAATCCTAAGAATACAAGATTGGTTTTAACTCAAACTTTTGAAAAGGGTTACCCTTGGGTTACCCATCTAATGAATTTTTGCCTCTATATATACTTATATGAATTGAATTCCCATTAATGCATATAGCACACTAAACCAGGTTAATCATTGGCTAGGTTGTTGACCATAACTACCAATGGTTTGATCCTACTCACTAAAATGGAGGGGTTATCTCTTATTATTTAAGAAGGTACCCACCTCATCAAAACAATCTATAATCACCCTATGTCACTAGAAAGGAAAACCAACCATCATAGGGGTGAGCACCACTACACCTATCCTTTACCATGATAAATTCTTTAAAAACACGTATTTCTCCAGTAAGTGTAGACACAAATCACCAGAGGGGGTTGAGTGAATGATGCCACCATTAGAGGAAAATCTCTAGATAACTAGGGTATATCTATGGATCCCATTGTAATCTCCATCACCCAAACATATTATGTGATTTAAATAGATTTTTCATGGGCCAACTAGTATGATGACCCATGAATAATGGACACAAGTTATACTTTAGTTTTCCTAAATTGTTTTCCAACCATGGGCCTCCCATGCTAATTCCATTCAGCATATTTGACTTTCAACATCCCATGTTGGTAAAAATAATTTTATCAATTCCATATAAAACCTACCCTATACCTAAAAAAACAAGAACCTCCACTAAGAAGATCCAAATACACCAACACTTATTTGGGTAACATTGACACAAGTTGAGTTATAGGAAATCAGAACCATAAATTGTGATGTATTGCTTTTTATTTTCCACCAAGAACACCAAGATCAAACAACTCACTATAAAATATACCAATAAAAAAATTTGGATAGTCTATGGGTCTTGATTCGTACTCAAAAATGGTCACGTTTTCTAATGGAGGGTCCAACATTCCTGGGTAAAACCCTTTCATATGAATGATCTCAAACCCCAGCCATGGTAAAGAACTCTCATAACGAGTTCATGAAAAAATTCTACCCCCTAACAACACACAATTCCACATAATATTCTAAAGAAGGAAATTAAATCTTATTATTGAAATTATAACATATATAGAAAAGGAGAGTCTATGACTCCTAATAATCCTCTATCTCCCAATTATCAAGATCTCCTCACAAATACATGGTGCCTTAGTTAACAAAAACCACACAGAATAACCAACCTATAGGTGGTTGTTGGGTAAAGAACCATCCCTTAAAAAACATGATGTCATTAACTATGATAAGACCACCATATTCTCACACATTAGTCCACATGAAGATCGTATGTAGGAGGCTTTGTGTTGTGAAAAATAAATCTTTAGAGGTTCGATTTCCCATGATTGAGTGTATTGGAAGTAGGTAGTTACTTCACCCTACTCGCCAAACAAAATCATCCTCACACACACCTTATTATACACAAATAAGGTACTAAAAATACATTCAATGGTAGAGCATTCAAGAAAAATATAGAAATCAGAGAAAGAACATAAAATATTTAACATTATTAGGACAATGGCCTATATGCATGTGGGTAACATGCTAATACTTTATTTTAATATAATTTTAATATTAAAGGTTATGAAAAAATATAAGAAAATAAATAAATCCTCACTAAATTCAAATACTGGAAATAAATTCTTATTTGAACCACAATTTTCACTAAAGGTATGACACACTTATATATGAAAAATAACTAGTAAAACAGGTTAATCCTACTCCCCTAAAAACTGAGATCATAAGACATGATAACCAGAGCCTGGTTACCAACTTGACGGCCCATTTTCTTTGCTGAACTTCTGGACCTCTCAGCGCTTCAATGTAGAACAATCAGTAGACACAAACTTTAGATGAACCTACTATCATTGTATAATTTTTATTCAATACCCATGCCTCAAATTCATCCCATCATCTATTATATGAAATTATGATGAATGTAATTCTGATGGATGAAATTCCAATGAAATGAAATAGACTTCACCTCCCAAAGATCATACACTTTTTTTGTTTCAAGGAACCTTGGAAACTCCCCAACAATTATCATATAGTGGATCCATTCTATTCATTCCTTCATTCACCCAAGTCTCACCGAGGTTTGATGCTTCCTCATTCTTTCTCATACTGCAACCTTGGTAATTATGCCTCCTAAATTTTGGCTTCCTTATATCTTATGTAACTTCATCACCTTCTCCTCTAGAAAATTTCTAATTAAATAATAATTCAGGCCAATAATCTTTGTCCAAGTATATAACATTATATTTTTAGTCAAGTGAATAGAACTTTTGTTTTCACATTAATGTACTACTTCGGATTGAACCATTCCTAGCTTATTTAGTATTTTTTTAATCCATACCATTTACCTCCCCTATTCCATTTTAGCAACATACTTAGCTTATTTGGAACATAGTGCAATAATTTTTTGAAACATTGACTATGAGAGCATTGAACTCGCACTCCAAGATCCAGTTCTAAAAATATAATTTTACAGTTTTGGCTTTGATACCAATAAATGTGACCCAATTTTACCCATCCAAAACTCACAACATCAAACAAAAATATAAGATCACTTACATAACCAAGTAAATTTTTGGTTTATAGTTTTCGATAATTAGGAAATGATATTTTCAAGTGGTAAATTTAACAAAATATATATTTTACCCACAAAAAAAGTTCTTTATAAAGACACACATACATTTTTCAAGCTAAATTATATATATTAAACTCTAAATTTATTAACTTTTTTACTCATCCTTAATCCCTGTGAAAAAATATTTCAAAATTTTGGATTAGAAAAACAAAAACTAGTAAGTTACAGATAAAAAAAATAAAAAAAATAAACCTATTAATCCACAAACCCTGATTATAAAATTTTTCTTTTTTCATAATAAAATATGAGCTAAAAATAAACATTTTCTTACCTATGAAATCAACTCAAATTCCCATAGATTTTTATAAAACATTTTATAAGAAATACTAAAATAAAAATAAAATCGTAAATTTTTCTTGTCAATCATAAAAATATAATGAAAAAATTCTCACAAAGTTGTACATTTAACCATTAATAAGCAGCATATACTTTCCTTTGAACATAATATCATTAGTTTACCATGTGAAGCTGTAATATGTTTATAAAGACTGATAAAAATCGTAGAAAAATAATGTTGTTAACTTGGGATATAATTTTCATATCACTTTGATAATAACTCTTAATATGGAATAACCTACTCCAAAAATTTCAAAAATCTCTATGGAGAAACATATAACCAGTAATTTTTGTCCCTTTTCCCAATTCATCATTGAGCTATATCAGGCTCACCCATTATCATGATCAATATTGGTTGCATTCATAATCATGACCTATATCAAGATCCCTTGTCATAAAAAATAATTCCCAAGAACCATAAAATGAAACTAACATATGAAAATTTTCATTTTCATCCCTATAACCATAAAAATATCCTTTGCACCCACGAAAAAAAATTCTTAATATTAAAATATTCATTCTATTTGAGACACTTTTTAAAATACCAAAAACAAATTAAAAGAGGATTTTTCTTTGAAGGAAACCTCATAACTATTAATGTAATCTAAAAATAAAATAATAGTTCTAGGGTTGGGAAAAATGTTGATGCTGTAAACATTTAAATAGAATATTCATTTTTTCTTTTTTTCAGAACATTCAATATAAAATAATTAAATAGATTCCCTTTGAAAATATTTGAATGAAATTAAAAAGTGACTTAAAATTTTCTTTATAATTAATTTATGTCCATATAATTACATCAATAAAATAATTTTACGAATATGTACATGGATGAAAAACATTTAGAAAATAAATCTTTAAATCACTTAAAATGTGAATCTTACGGTAAAGTGTCCTTTAACTCATGTTAGACTTGTCATGTACATTATTTATCTTTATGAATAATAAACTTATATTAATTATTTTTTTAATATATTATTAATTTTCATTAATCCTTTTATTTCACTGATATCCATGTGATAATAAATTACTTAATTGTTTAAGTTCACATCAGTTGTTTTGATGATATTCATCTCAAATTTCCAAAATGACTTTTGTAGGCTTACTATGGTCAAAGAGGTCATTATTACATCATTTTTAGAAGAATAATCATGAAATAATTATAATTATTATACCTTTAATAATATTTAATACCAAACCATGAAATAAATATATGAAAAACGAATCACATTGCTTTATGGAGGTGGTTATCTACATGTATGGTCATTCTTTAATGGATAAAATTGTAAGAAAATAGAAAATATACTATATTTAATGAATTATAATTATTTCATGAATATATAATATATAATATATATATTAAATCCTTCATAATTACAATATGTTAAGGTGTTTATGAAAAATGAAACACATCGCTTCGTGGGGGTGTTAATCAACATATACGCACGAGCTATATTTTTATTTCCCATAGAATGGAAAAGGAGATGAATAAGGGTTGTACCATTATCATAATAAAATTTTAGTATAATTAAGATACTGATTTTATTATTCTAACATGGTTAAATAATATTTGAATGAGTAATAAAAAGAAATAAACTTGAAATAGATTGGTTTGGACTTATACCTTCTCAAAAAACCTCTTTTGATTTCACTATAATCCTTATAGGTTTGGTATTTCGGAAAGACCTGGAATTATAGGAAGTGTTAAGGGATTTTGTGGTGGTATTGGGGTAGGTATTTTCTATGAAATAATTTTAAAAATGTGTGAGGATAAAATGAGAGTAGGTTCCCTTTTATAAGTGAGGGGAGGGGCGATCTGGTAACTTTCTAAAACATTAAAATATTAAAAAGTCAAATACATATAAAATTGGTTCTAAATTAGCTTAATGTATAATTAAAGATGATATATCATAGAAATAAAATCATAAAATGGGATTTATTTAAGTTTTAAATTCATTTTTACCCTTATATCTTTAGTTTAACCCTCTTTCTCCCTTTTTATCCTTACCAAGGTAACACGTTTTTTAATCATTCAGAATTATAAATTTTCTTATAATGTAAAATTTTGTTAATAAATGGTATATGGATGAAATTTTAGACCATTTATAATTCCAATTTCCCTATTGAAATAATTTTATTCTATTTAAATCATTTAATAAAATATTATATAACATAAAGTATCATTAATGTCATTTTAAGAACTATTCACATAGTTTGATTTTGAAAATATTAATACTAGTATTTAATTTGAATATAAACTATTTAACTACAATTTTTACATTATTATTACCCATAAAATTCATGTTAAGCCATACTTCATCCAAAAATTATACTTTTAATGTTTTTAAAACCAATTACTTTAATTGTTCCACTACTTGCACAAGCACTGTGTTAGTATTGTATTAGAATTTAAGGTAATTATATAACCCCTAAAAATTTAAAAAAAAAATTAAAATAATAAAAACAATTCAATTATTATCAAAATAACCTTTAATATTTATTCAAAACATATTTTTATTACTATTAAAACATAAAATATAAATTTAATGAAAGAGAGTGGCGTTTTAAATTTTTCTTTACTAAAAATATTATATAGGTCATTATGAAGGAAAAACACTACGGAAAAAAGGGTTAATAGAGACGGGGTATTTGCGACAGGAATAATTCCCGTCGCAAATACCTTTCGCAAAGGAGTATTTGCGACGGGAAACTATTCCCGTCGCAAATAATCTGTTATTTGCGACAGGTTTTTTTACCCATCGCAAATAGTTTGGCGTGAAATGCGCGCAAAACCGCGCGATGTTTATTTACGACGGGGATAGAACCCCATTGCAAATAATCGGCGGCGGTTAAAGACTATTTGCGACGGGACTACAGTCCCATCGCAAATACCCAGGTGGCATGAATTATTTGCGACGGGACCCATCGCAAATAACCGTTTTAATGCCGCCCATAATTAAATGCGGTCAGGGTTATTTGCGACGGGGTTCTATGTAAAGACCTATAAAATTCAAGGTAAATTTTTTCTTAATTTTCTTTGGAATTTTACAAGAACGCGGTTTCTGACGACACCTGATTTTGAGGCCCGGTGTGCCCGGAATCAATTTCTGAAGTTTAGCTCGGGTACGTTCAGTGAATGAACGAGTGGGAATTTATAACTTTTGAACCGGTGCCCGGAATCGAATTCCGAGGGCACCAATGGAACCGCAACGCCGGTAGTTGCTTAGGAACTCCTGTTCCGGAGATGCGTTTACACGAGTGTTGATGATAAAAATTGTGGAAGTTTATTTTTTAATTACTCTACAATTTTTATTATTTTTACTCTAAGTGTTTAGTTCTTGATGGAAGTTGGGTAACCACCCAACCTCCCTTAGGAGGTTATGAGGGTGGTGGGGCCCACACGAACCCCACCCCTTCATATCCTCTAAAACACCCCTCAACTCCCACTTTAATTTTGTTAACTTAAGTTATAACTTATGACCTTAATGTAATAAGTTTAATGAGGTGAGTTGTGTGTGGTTAATTGAATTTCAAACTCTTGAAATTCAAAAGAGTTGTTGTGTTAATAAAATAAGAAAGGAACTTATTTTATTTGGGTTGTTAGAGTTTGTCGTTGAGAGGTTTTGGGAAGAACATCTTCTTCTTCAACGAAGAACATCTCCGCCGAAGAATGCGGAAAACTTATTAGGGTCATATTACTATTCATAAGGGTATGTTACTATTCACCAAAAAAATTAAGTTGGTTCCGTTAGACTGCAAATAACTTACTGAACACAAATGTATATGACCGTTTTTCAAAATTCAAAATATAGAAGTAGAAAAATTATGTTTAAAGGATAGTTATAAATATCTAATTAAAATAAAGTTCCATGCATTTAATTTATTTTTTTAAAACCTTGGGGTGTTACAGTTCCCACAAGTGGTGTAAATATTTTCATACAAGGTGTATGGTTCTATATAACATGGTGTGTAAGGCTAGATAGATACCTGGCCATATAATCCCTGTACAAGCTGAGAAATTTGGCTAGAGGAACACAACCTGTAGGTTAATCCACAGTGTGTAGAGCCAACCAGGAACCTAGGTGTGTACCCCTTGTACACAGAAATCTATACATATAGAGGTATATGGTGTGTGGGACTTTCCAAATGGTGTGTGATAATTAACTCAGACTGAAACCCTAGCCACCACTACACTCGAGGTATACATCATGTTTTTTTCTGAACTACATGTCATGTAGTCATTATTTTCCTTGAAACTAAACTTCTTGTCAATATTATAACTACTATTTTTTTAATTTTCCACAAATCATGTTGTAATAAACATTTACCACCTCTATTAGGGTAATAAATTCACCAAAATTCTATTTTTATCCACCGTTCATCTAATCCAAATCACCACATTGAGGTTTTTCATTCCTGAACGGCTCCACTCAAGAAAAATCACCCAACATCATTTATTATTCATATTTTAATAAAATTTCTCAAGAATCACTCTTGTTATACAATATTCGATGTTGTTTTCAATTCCACATCATGAATCCAAGTGTTCAATCACAATTTGAGCCATATTAGGAATAGTTGAATCTCTATATGATTCAAGGTTGATGATGAAGAGCACGAAAAATGGGAGTGAAAAAACCATTAAATCATACAAGTGAATATTCTTGATGACCATTTAAAATTCATCCATTGATCATGGGTACAAAACTGATGTAATAGGACAGAATAATGAAATCTCATGATCCAAAAATACTAATTAAATTTTCAAAAAACAAATAAAGTGATGGGTCCATACTCTAACTGAATAATTGGAGAACCACTATTAATCATGATAAAGAAAATCATGATAGACCAAGAAAATCCAAATTAACAATTTCCTACCTTGATGAAAATTTTATAGTGATTCAAATCCAATATTACCATTATAGGATCCATTTATCTACATAGTTATAGATCTAGTCTTATTTTTATAATCTATCATTGATTATACCACAATCTCATTCCTCTCTCTCCTACCTCCCACTCTCTAGGGTTATGTTAATGAAAATAGTTGTTAAATCAATAGAGAATACATAAAGAGGGTTTTATAGTTAAATTTTAGGGTTCACACCATAAAAGATTATAGGAAATTAAAATTAATAAAATAAACAACACATGTGATGACTTATCTCAAAAATATCAGATGTAAACTGAATGTACACCATCCCAAGGGTATACCCCACATTCTAACACAAATACGACATCATTTTTACCATATAACACACTATATAAGATATATTTTTATTTCATCAAAAATACACACATGCAGAATAAAAATAATATAATATTTTATTATATCATCATTGAGGCTCTTCAGCAGTCACATTTTCATAATGAATTAATGACTTATCTCAAAATACTACATAAAAATGTCCCTGATGTTAAAATTTCAAAACTCAAGCTCAAACCAACACCATTGAGGTTTAAGAATGATTATTTATTCATGTAATAAATGCTAAATATCATATAAAACACAAATATTTTGGAAATTTACCGAACTCAACCTGGGGGTAAACACCCTACCTCAAGATCAAAAGAAGCATTGGAAAAAATTTCCATGGTTTTCTATATGGTAAATTTACTATTTTACCCATGGGAAGAGTCTAAGACTATATTAACTCAAAATAGACCTAAGAATCAATTGGGAAAAATCTTGGTCACTACAATGTTAGTCATGTTAATGAAAAACTTGACATTATTATTCAATGTTCTTATTTCCGACAATGAGTTCAATCATGTAGGGTTAGAATTAATGAATGATATATCATTTCTGAGTGTTTTGATTTTGAAAAGTGATTTATATTAAATAGTTTACAAAAAAATCTAAAGGGGTAGATTGTTTTTCTAAATGTATATTAATAAATGTTGTGAGATCTACAGTTGTTAGGACTTTGGGGAGTTTTTTTAGACCAAGGGAATGATTTATCATCCTCACTCTTAAAATTTTATTAATTGATAATAACACTAATAATAAAATCATGGGGTTTTATATTAATGATGATTGAGGTAATCCCCTTGAAAAATATTTCTATAATCATGGGTGAGGGAGTTATAATTAGTGAAGAATCTCTTTCATTATGATTTTTTGTCAAATGGGAGAAAATATGTTAAGTGAAAGAGGATAGTTTTTGTATTGGATTTTTTTTAAAACATAAATAATGTTAAAACCCATATAAATTATTGTATATTATGTGAGTATAGGGTTTTCTAGAATTCTAGATATTTTTGAAATAATACTAGAGGTATTTTGATAAATTTTGGAGATGTTTGGTGTTAAGTAGAATTGGGCCTAAAAATTTGTAAAGTCCTTGAATGTAAGTGTTGATACATAATGGATAATCTAGGGTGATACTTAAGGGTTACTTGAAGTTTACATAGGGTATTTAAGGGTCATTTTGAAACAGAGTGATACATAAGTGTCACAAGAAGTTGTATAATAAGGGTTTCATTATGAAGATAGAAATCACATTGCAATGTGATCCATGGATGAATAAAGGATTAAAATTGGATTTGTGAATTGATAGACATACAAACAATAATTATATGGAAATTTTTTAGTATATTATGAAGTTTTAATTTCATAATAGTGTTTTACCATGTTTAAAAACCATTAAAATTAATATATGCACTATTTTGGGGTGGTTAGATGGATTGCACTGCAATGTATGGTATCACACCATAATCATGTTGGCCTATAGAAAATAAGAAAAAGTTTTTTTCCATGAATAAGTTTATGAAACCACAAATGGACATGTTTTTTGATAATAAGTTAGTGTAAAACTAGTCAATCACACATCAATTTATAAAGTCAGGTCATGATTTATACCAAAGATAATAATTCAAGGTTCTATATGATGTGGCTTGTTTAGTGTTATGTGTTCTACTAAAACATGAATAATTAAAATATTTATTATATAAAAGGGTGTATACATTACTTGTACATATATAAATTCTAAATAATAATTGGGAGAAGTTGAATAGTATTTACTTTTCTATATTTTGAATTTTAAATTAAAATTTGTAGGGGAAATTGTTTCTAATAGAGATTATATTTACTACTATTGTGAAAATATTATATTAAAAAGTTAATTAGTAAAAGAATAAGAGTAAGAATAATTAAAAATTAAGAAGAATCATGTTAACTTATAATTTTTATATCCCAACATGACTATTATAATTTTAAAACAAAAAACACATCAACAATAATATGGATTTTTTGGTTACAAATCATTTTATTGTTTTTACTGAAAATTGATTATATTTATTTACGCGGGATAACTTTACACAAGTTAAGAGAAATTTATTATGTATCACTAGTTCAAGGAAAATCATTCTCATTATATCCGACATAATTATTCTAGTGGATTGTGTGATCATGAGTTTTACCAGAGCATACCAAGGATGTAGCTACTCATTTTGAGTTGTGAACCTTGTAAAAATATAATGTGGCTAATGTGTTTTTTATTCAGTGTGTGTGATTAAAATCTAGTCATTCATTTTAATTGGTTTCTAAAAAAAATTTAATGAAAATTAAAAGAAGGTTGAATTCATTGATTCACCCCTCATCTCATAGAATTCTCACTAATCTTATGGGTCCTTTCCACTTTGAACCCATTGAACTCCTTTCATATTATATGATTCTCATTTCTTTATCTTTCCCCCTCTTAATTCTTTGAGTATGATGACCTATTATCATATGAGTTTTATTTTCTTGTTCCTCTATCAAGGATTTTATGACACCTTTAATGGTGTAGAATGTCACACCCACAGTGTCACTTTTAGGTATATTTATCCTTTATTTATTTGTTTTTTTACTTTTGTTTCTGGGTTTTTCTATTTGAAGTTTTGAAATTTTTTGAAAAAACAAGGATATTTCATGATTACTGTATATATAAGAATAAAAATGTGGAAACCACGAAATAGGGTATTCGATATTAACATTAAAATTTTGAATGGTTTTTCAAACTGTGAAGGCTAACAGTGTGAGTGCCTAGGTGAGGCAATACTTACCCACACAAACAGTTCACAATTTAGAAAATCATGGGGCCTTCCCATAAAAATTAAAAATGTGAAATTTTAAGTTTGACATCCCTCATTTTAACACATATCACCCTCATTTCTCCCCTAATTTTAACCAAGAGCCCCCCCTATGCATGAAACCTCTTCTTCCTTCCTCCTTAGATCTATTTTTTGTGGGCGTTCACATAGTTTCTTCAAGATTCACCTAATTAAGTGTCTCGTATTCCTTCCTATTGATGTTTCCTCCTCTTTCTCTTGAGTTTTACTCTCTCCCATGGCCATGGAATCCAAGGGTTTCTTATATCATGATTTTATGGTGCGGGTTTTTTGGTTTATGGTTTTTACTTATCTCTTTAGTATCCCCCTTGTCATCTTAGGTGGTTTTTTATCATGGGATGAAGGATTAAATTAGTTAATGGTAGGTGGTTTCATGTGAAACACTTGATTTTTAAGAAAATTAAGATTGGTATGTTTTATAAAGGTTGTTTTAAAATGATTAATTTTATGTTATGATAGTATTGATGGTTTATGGTTCACCATATGGTTGTTTTGAATTTTTTCCCTAAATTTAATAAGTAAATTTAATTTTATAATAATGTTTAGGAATTGATAAATAGAGATTCTTTGTAGGAAAATAATGGAAATTATTTCAAAATATAATTTGACATGTTTAAAATGGGTAAAGTACATGGGATCCCTAGTATCTAATGGGGGAGAATAGTGTTAAGTATCCCTTTTGGATTTATTTAATTCTAACTAACTATATTAGGCTTGGATGAAGGTAATTGTATTGTAGGTTGGGTGACACAACACCATTGTGCTAAGTAATTTACCCTTTAGTGGTTGTTTGAATGGGTTGTCATGGGATGAGAGATATTATACTACTAGTCCAATGTGTGACCTCCTTAGTGGTTTGTGTAGACACTTAGATTGACCACTAGGTCACAAGTTGATATGAGAAAATAGGGTGCCTAAAAACCTTAGATAACCTAGGTCTATATCAAGTTGTATTATTATTGAGTTTTCATTTTTAGGTAATTTACTTTCATTTCCAAACTGTTGAAACACATTATTTGTTTTCGTGACTTTATAAATGAAAACTTACCTTCTTATAGTTTATTTCAAACCAATATGCTTGTGTTTATCTAAAATGGGTTATTAATTGAATAATTGGTGATATCCTACTAATATAGTGTTGGTCACACCATATATACTCCCAGTGGGTGTGTGTAGACCCTGTTTTGACAGGATCAAGTAAAGGTAAGGTGCTAAATGAAGATGGATGGTATTCTTAGTTGTAAAGATTGGGTTGAGGATGGTGACATGGTGGGAGCTTGACCCATGTGTCAAATGAAGAAGGGTATCCCTCTTGCTTATTTTTGGTTGGTTCATTGATGTATATTGTATCACATACTCAAAATTTATCCTATTATTTTTTATTTTGGTTATATATATTTCTCCTCATTTTGACTCTCATTTTTGATACCTTTTAAATGATGATTATGTTATGGTTTATTACTTTACATTTTTTTATTTTATTTATTGTTATGTCAGGAAATATTTATTAATTTTTTCTTATTTATAATTCTCTTGAAGCATGGCCTGATATGTTATGAAAAGGTCTTGTCGAGTTCATGGTTTAGACCCATGCGATGATTTTATTTGGAAAATCATTCCAAAAAGAGTTCCATGATGCCTAGGAAATTGTTTCTATCCAATTTTTATTGGGAAAACCTTTTGGGACCTTCTATAGGATGGCTCTGGTACCTAGTTTAGGGGAAGATCGGGTTGTCTCATAATAAATTTTTATCAGATCCATCATTTCAACTCTATGTTATTTGAGAAGTCAGGATAGAATGAATATATGACTATTGGTCTCAAGAAAGAGGTGTGAAGAGGTTTTTGGCCAGCACTCTTACTCTTCTTCCTTGATTATATAGGGGATATAGGAAATGTGGTCTTGATTTTGGATTTGTTTTCCATTCCTTATGGGTAGGGTGTATGGGTTGTTCACCTTGTATGCATTCCTAGTTTTAAGGAAGGTTTTAGTTTGTTACATTCCATTTATTTATGATTTATTTTGTAATTTTTATAAATATTAATGTTATGGATTGATATTTTTGTATTATTTTTTATGGTTTTCCTATTTTATTGATTTTATATAGCATTGTTTCCCCTCAAAAGTGACCAGTTAACTCTCCAGAGGTTGTTGCAGATAAATTTCTATTAGAAGATCCATTTATTGTTTATAATCTAATTTATGGAGTGGTCAAGGCTATTTGATCTATATACCAAGGACAGTTTCTCAACCTACTCAAGATAAGGAATCTGATCTCACTCCAAGTAAGGATCGATCTCCGAAATTTCTTAAGAATAAGTATTCCTATTTATATGGAAGCAACAATCCATAGGAGGTCAATGGTTTGTTAGAGAATATTGAGTAGATTATTGAATCAATTGGAACTCCAGTCTCTATTATGGTTAATTTTTTTATCTTAATGCTTGAATACCCTAGACAAAAATGGTGGGATTCAGTCTTTCAGTAAAAGAAACATAAGAATCTGGAGTGGAAATATTTCAATGTGATTTTCACCTAGTAGTTTTATCCAGACACAATGATACTAGGAAATTATCAAGAATTTATTTCTATTTAGTAGGGTGACATAATATTTATAGAGTATGAAAAAAAATTGAGTTTTTTCATTTTTCTCCATAGTAATGAATAAAAAAATAATTCTAAGAGGTTTGAAATGAATCTTTGACCAAACATCTGATCTTAGGTATTCCTTTTGGATCTCTCAACCGACACTGAGTTTATGGATTATTAATTGATGGTAGAGATTGATTGGGAAGGGATATCAAGGATGACTAGTGTTCCTTCACTATCTTTTGGGAGTTGGAGTAGTCCTTATGAGAAGAAAAAAAGTGTTATGAGTTGATAAGGGAAGCTATCAGTGGAAATAGGAACTCATCATAGTTTTTAGTGCCAATGGATTTATGTGGGGTCCCACAATTGTTATCATTATAGAAGGTCTAGGAATACCAGGCCCTTAGTTCAAGATCCTCCAAAGTATTTTCATCCTTGTAAGAATTTAGGATATTTTCATTGGTTTTTTAAGGCTAGTCACTCTCCCCGAATCAGTGTAGGATCCTTAGTGCCCAAGGAATCTGTTGTTCTATCATATGACACTCAGACCAAGGCTTGGTAGTTGCATGAAGAGGATCCAACTCTTATGGATTCATAAATAGGGACAATGATCATGATAGGTACCATACTTATTGCATATTATATGGTTATTGATTTATTTTATACTAGTTATCCTCACTCATTTATCATTTCTCATGTTTTAGAATTATTAAAACTTCCATTGAAACTCATGTTATTGTTTTATGGGAGCTTCACATGGTGTGGTGACCATTGGTGAATGGTATTTATCTCCAGAAGTTTACCTTTACCTCATGAGTATACTTGTGCTTCCTTCTTCAATGAGAAGGAAATTATGGGGTATTTCTATCAATATTAGTGTGTTTTCCACCCTAGTTCCACTATTATGTGTTATTTTATGAAGTGAAATTATTGGCGACTATGTTTAAGGAGAGATATAGCATAATTGGAATCTCAGTCTTACACTTGTTAGTAGATAAAGGCTGAATACCAACAACTATATAGTTTGCTTGAACCTCTTATTTTTTCTACCTATATGATGGTTAAGTCATCCATGTAATTCATTATTGGACTTCCTCATACACCACAAGGATGGAATGTTATTAGGGTTATGATAGACCTGTTGACTAAATCCACCCACTTTATACCAATCATGGAGAAGATAAAGGTATAAGATCTTGGAAGGTTTTATGTGTAGGAAGTGGCGAGGTTTCATGGTGTTATCTTGACCATCATGTATGACTAGGACCCCAATTTTACATCAACAGTATGTAAATTCCATTAAAATATGATGGGATCTTAGGTGATGGTGTATATATCTTACCATCCTCATATGAATGGGAAGAAAGAATAAGAAAATGAAATTATGTAGGATATTCTTTGAGTATTCATTATTAACTTCGGTAGTTCAAGGGATACCTATCTAGTACTGGTTAATTTTTCTTACAATAACAGTTATCTATAATTGATACAGATGGACCCATTGAAATCTTTTTATGGTTGACCATTTTGTTCCATCCTATGCTAGATAGAGGTAAGTGATACTTATTTGGTAGGATCTAACATTATCAAGGAAATTACCAAGAAGGTTTCTGTTATTCGAAAGCACTTGGTGATGGCTTGGAGTTTTCATAATCCCTATGTCTACTGCTATCATCGCCCCCTTGAATTTTCAGTGGGTGATAGGGTGTTTTTGAGAGTATCACCCAATTTTGTTTAGATGGTTGGGAAAGATGGGGAAGCTTGTCCCAAGGTATATTATCCCCTTTGAGATCATGGGATTGGTTGGGGAGTTTGGTTTCAAATTTTATTTTCTTACTATTCTATAAAAATCATAAGTTATTTCATGTTTCTTAATTTAAAGGACACTAACCTAATCCATCCCATGTGATTAAATGGGAATAACTTGAATTGGATATATGTATCTCAATTACTAAGTGAACAATGAAAATTTATTACTCAAAGTAGAAAGTGTTATGTGGGAAATCCATCTAGTTAGTTTTTGTGTTATAGTAGTACTTATCAAATTCAAATGATACTTGGGAGCATGAAACTCACATAAAAGAGTAGTGGCATCATCTATTCCTTGATCAAGCATCAGGTTGAATTTAAAGTGATATAAAGTGATATAGTGGGTATAATCTTCAAATCCATTATTTCACTTTCAGTTATGTTTTCCCTTTATTTATTTGTTTTTATTATAATTATTATTATTGGGACTTTTTGCTTGAAATTTTGGATTTTTTGGAAAAATTGGGCAACTGCACTGTTATCACAGGTTGTGAGTAACTATGTGGAAACCATGATAAATGTTATAAAATATTGATAGTGTTTTTTATTATGGTTGGTTCATGTTTTTCAAAACTGTACATACCAACTATGTGAGTTCCTTGATGAGGTATTGTTGACCCAAAAGGTTGGCACATGGTTTGGAAAATTGTGTAACCAAACCCTGCGCCTTCCCAAAAAAATAAAAAAATGTAAAATATTTAGTCTATCCTAACATGTTTTAACACCTATCATCCTTATTTCTCCCCTAATTCAAACCAGGAGCCTACCCCTTATATGAAACCTCTTATCCCTTCCTCATGGGACCCATTTTTTGTGGGATTTCACCTCGTTTCTTCAAGATTCACCTAAGTATCTTACCTTCCTTAATCTTGATGTGTATTCCAACTTTTATTGATTTTTACTCTTATCCATGACCATAGATTCATAGGGATTCCTTTTTCTATATTTTATGGTGTGGTTTTGGGGTTTATGGTTGGTTATTTTCTCTTTAATATCCCTCTTGTCATCCTATGTGGTTTTTATCATGGTAAAAAGGTTTGTCCGGGTTAAAGGTAAGTGGTTTCATGTGAAATAATTATTTTCTTAAACAATAATGATTTATATGTTTTAAAGATAGTTTTTTAATTAATTAAAGTTATGTTATTACAGTATTGATGTCTGATAGTTTATGTCATTGTTTTTTAAAATTTCTCCCTTATTTCAAGAAGTATTGTGAATTTTAAAATCATGTTCTGTAAATAATAAATGGAGATGGATTGTAGTATATTGATGGAAAACCTCTTCCAATATAATGTTACATGTTTAAAATGAGTAAATAACATGGTAACTTGGGTAGCTAATGGGGAAAACTAGTTTTAAGAATCCATTTTTTATTTACACCACTTTAACTAACTATATTAGGATTGGATGATGGTAGTGGTCTTATAGACATGTGAAACCATACCACTAGGCTAAGTCATATAATCCTTATTGGTTGGATGTATGTGGTATCATGTAATATGATAAAACATACCACTAGTGCAAGGCATGATCTTATAAGTGGTTTATGTTCACACTTGGATTGACCATTAGATCTCAAGTTTATATGAGGACCTAGGGTGCCCAAAAACCTTAAATGGACTTGGTATCTCCCATATTTTGTGATTATGGAATTTTTATTTTCATATAATTTTCTTTAATTTCAAAAATTTTAAAGAATTTTATTACTTGTCTTTCCTTTATAAGTGAAATCATGCTCTCTTATGACTTATTTCAAATTATAATGCTTGTGTTTATCTAACAAGGGTTACTCATGGAACACTTGGTAAGATCCTACATGGATTATGTCTCTCACACCCTACATATGACCAATGGGTTTGTATAGACCTAGTTTTTACTAGTTCAGGTAAATTCAATGCACCATATGAAGGTGATATGTATTATATCCAGTGGATCTTGGGTTGATGATGGTTACATGTTAAGATATTTATCTTCATGTCACACAAATATGGGTATCCCTTTTATTTATTTATTATTTTTTGGGTTTATTAATGTATCTTATATCGCCTACTCAGTATCCATCCTATTAATTTTTTGTTTGGTTATATATGTGGATCCTCCTTTTAACTCTCTTTTTGGATACCTTGTAAATAATGTTTATATTATGGTTTATTACTTCACATTTTTTTTCTTTGAGTTATTATTATTTGATGGTATGTATATTAATTATTGATTATTTATGATACTCTTGAAGCATGAATTGAAAAGTTATGGATGGTTCATGTAGGATTCATGGTTTAGACCCATGTGATGATTATATTGGCCAACCATTCCCAAATGAGTTCTAGGATTCCCATTCACTTATTTCCAACCCGTGGGGATTGAGAATTCCCTTAAGGTCGTTCCAAGATCTGGCTCGGGTACCCAGTTTAGGGGTGGACTGAGTTGTTTCATGACAGGTTAATTTTTTATATACTCTTTATGGCCTAATGAAATAAATTCCATTACTTCCTATTAGAATAATGGTAATCTATTTTTCCTCTTGTTTTATTTTCACACTTCATCTTTCATAAAAATTTTGCATTGATTTCTGTTTTGGTTTAAAATTTAATATATTTAAAATTATAAAATAATATGATTTTTGTATCTATATTTTCACTAGGATACTAAAATTTTGTATATATATATATATATTTATTTAAATAAATATATGAATTTTATCAAAATAATATTTAGGATCTTCCATTTATAGGATTATTTCTATCAAGCATAATGTTTTCTAATTTTTTTTGGGTGTGTTATTTGTTTTATTTTTAATTTATCTTAACACTTATCGAGCATGATGTTTTGGATATATTATTTTTTTTATTGGATATCTATATAGAGTGAATTTTTATTTTATTTAAGAGATTTATATCTACTAAATTTTCATCTATGAGAGAATTTTTGTATTCTATTCATGCTATTAAGAATGATCCATGCACCACTAAATATAATGAAATACCATGGTTTATCTATTATTTATATCATTACAAGAAATATTGGATGTGAATTCAAAGTATTTATGTGAAGTATTGATTTTTGAATATATATTTTGGTGTACCCACCTACCATGTAAACCATATATACATTTTATGAAATATGAGTCTATAAAATAGTCATATATATTATTATTTTACAGAAAATTTAGATCATATGGTTTTCATTTTGACTAAAATAATTATTGGTCATTGTGTGCCATATATAAAATGATCTTATAAAATCATTTACAATATGTTCACAACACTTATATGAATAATTTAGTTGTGAAGTGTTAAGATTAAATAGTCTAGTATATTAATTATACACACCAAAAAGGTGGTTGGATTGGTTATATAAAATCATTTTGTATTATTAGTAAAAAAATAAATTTTACCTATAAATAGAAAAAGGAACATATCATCACTAATATGTTTTTTCATATATTATCCCATAATGGACTCCGATATTAGATAAATTATAATATATCATTAATTAATATGGATGAGAATGTTTTCAAAACTCATTGATAACAATGTATTTTGAGAGATATCAACATAAAAATAATTAGAAAAAATAATTGAAACAATATATTCTATGTTTAACTTATAAATTTTCGGGTTAGTTAACTAAAAAATTAAAAAATTGAATACACATTATATTATTATGGAATTGTTCTTCTTTATCAATTGGTTATATATATATATTTATAATGTTTAATTGATTTTGTTGTTATTTATTTATATGGTAACATTGATTATAACATATATCTATATGATTCCTCAAGGTGTTAAAAATGTGAAAAGCATATTTAAAATTAAAAAAATCACCCAATAAAATAAATTAAAATATTTTTTTAACTAAATAATACATATCTAATTTACCAATTTTAATTCTTAGAAGAAAGTGATGGGTTTTAGAGGGATGTATAATATTCTAAACATGGTAGGAGAATAACTCAAAAGAACCATTAATACCATGATATATCTATACACACGGAATGTATAATAAAATATATAATAAAATAGTATACCTTTCACTAGTCAATATAGTTTATACAAACTAGTCATACAAGCTTGATCAAGATCGCAGATCCACCAGAATCTCATTAAAGGACTTAGTGCATCAACTATAATGTTAGAAATCCTTTATTAAAGTATCTATAGAGTTGACCATGTTATTTTATCTAAGAAACCAATCCTTAAACACTCACCAGTCTTCACCATATTACTATTTTTTTATAGTTTTGAAATAATTAAATAAGAAGAATGAGGGTTTAAAAAGAAGTATGAAAAGGTTATGAAAATAATATGTAATGAATGTTGTGAATAATGATGGGTATCTATTATGGAAAATGCCAAGAGTGTAGTGTTCTTATCTTATTTAATATATTTTTTCTCTCTTTTAACCTCTCTAAATGGTTAAAATCAAACCTCAGGCCCAATAATCATCCATAATTCCAAATGTAAGTAGGTAGCACATTACAACTGAAAGTACATTGTTCCCCTTTGTTTTCCTATAACTAGTTTAACACCCTAACCCAAACCACCAGGTCCAAACTGAATGGTCAAAATACCTCATGTGCATCACTTGGTATGAAAGAGGATTAAAAATAGTAGCAATGATCTTAGTATATTAGTGGGGAGACTGTACCCTCAGTATCATTTCATAACACAAATAAAGAACATAATAATAAACAAGTAGTGTAAATGTGCATAAACTAAATTACAAAAAGAATACACATGTTATAAAGATAATAAATGTTCACATGAATTTTAAATCCAAACAAAATTATAAAATGTGGTGGATAGATAAATAAATTAAAATATAGTAATCCCTGGTGTATTTTCTATTCCCACCTCAATCTCAATGCTCCATGGATCAACCATCTATAATGGTCCCATTTCCATTCATAGGATCCCTAGTCATGAAATCTGCAAGAACCCCAAAAATTCCCAAGTGGGGTATAAGTACAATAATTAGTAGGAAACCACCAATGTGTCCTTAACCAAGTGTTCTCAACTATAATAGGTGTATTTCATGATAATAATAAATGCGTAACAAGAATAACAACATATAATCTAAAATTGAGCAGTCATGTTCTAACAAAGATACTAAAGATCCACATCTGTACTTTCTTCGAATATATTCCATAAGGATAATGAGAATATGTCGAAAATAACCAAGCAATCCACCAAGATTCAAAATATTTTTATCATCAAACTCAATTAATCTTGCGTACAAACGGCTCAATTTTTCCTAGGCCTCAAGTACGACATGCTTCATTCAAATCAACAAGGAATCAAGTGTGTCCCCATAATAGAATACTACTCACAAATAAACTAGGTATCGGGTAACTTGATACTTAAGTAAAAATTTTATCCCCAACATATAATTCAATGGTGTCGTCATATCTATACCCTATCATCAGGTCCATTAACAACATTGTTCCAAGTCAAGTGTGCTCCCCCCCTCTAAGGGGTAATAATGTCTCAAAGGTCCACCTGTTCTGAGTTCCAAGATCTATACCTCCAAGAAATGTAACATATGTATAAGGTATATAATATGATTAAAGTATGTCATCATGATAATAAAGTAAAAATATACATCCATGTGATCAACACCAAACATGAAAAACATAATACAAGAAAAAACTCATGGCATCAAGGATCATAATGGATCTCACAGGATACACACACATGTGATCACAATCAAGCATGGTGAATCAACTATACCAAAACATGAACTATATTAAATAAAAAAGTGTAAATGATATCCCCAAAGGTAAGGAACTTCCTACCTCAAATATATTCATTGTCAACATCAAGGATAAACACCCATGTGTGGTTTGAAAGATGGAGCGGAAACCTCTATATCCAAGAACACATCCTCATGGGACATATTATCATAGTTTTTGACACATAATAATTTTATTTGAAGGATCTCTAGAATAAAAACCAACTATTTTATTTCCAAACGAAATAAATTATCACATGTGGCAGAAATATATCTCTCCTAGATAATTTTAGAATTATCAAAACATTCCAACATATGATAGAAAATTTTCCTCAAAGAATAATAATAAATATACATGAGATAATAATCTATCTATATTAAATAATATGCATGTGATTATATTTTATTATTAGTATTTGATATTTTAGGATAATAATTCTTTTATCATTTTTGGAAACATCCATATTATTATCATTTTTGAATTTTTTATCCTTATTTTTCCATAATCTCATGAGGAAGAATTTTACAAGATAGTTATGAAGGGTATCATGAGTTTCTTTCCTGGGTTATTATCCCTTGAAATCCCAATTCACAAAATATAAGAGAGATAAAGAGAGGTTCTTCCTTTATAGGAACTTGGATTAAGAACTTAGTTTAACAATGGAGGACTTAAAAAATATTATGTAAGGGAAATTATAGGAATCTATGGTTCAAAGGAATACAAAAATGAAGGCAGAAGAAGGATTATGTATTATTTTAAGAAAAAAACCATGTACAGGTTCTCCATAATAAAAACCAAAAATTAAATAACTTCATTTAATTTTTATTTTAAGTGATTCATAATTTAGGTGTATTTAATTTTATCCATATATATGATTTATATATTTTAATAAGTCCAAGGGTTAAATTCCATTATTTTTAGTATTTAAAATCATCAAATACATGTTATAGGGTTGTGTTGTGGAAGAAGAACAGAGAAAACTAAGAAAAACATGCTAAAATGTCACCATTACATATGGGATATGTGTTGCGTAAGGGTTACTTGATTTTACCCTTATGTAGTAGATTACCCTTACATGGGCTTTTAAAAATCTATGGTACCCTTACACAACCTCAGTAAAATCCCTCTTACCATTACGTAGTGCTAAAAATACCCTTTCATAACCCTAGATAACCTTATGCAACTACACTTATGTGTTTATCTACCCTTACTCATGCCTTGGTTTACCCTTATGAAAAAAGAGAAAAAATCTAGTTTTCCCTTATGTACAAGCCAACTTACCATTATGCAAGTCAAAGTTACCCTTAAACAGTGTTAGGTACCCTTACACAACTACCCTTACATGAGACAGTACCCTTAAACAACTAAACTTATATGGTTTAGTAACCTTATAAAAATCTTAAGTTACCCTTACACAGTACCCTTACACAAGATTGTACCTTTACACATACCAAAAGCTACCCTTATATAGTATGTGGTTACCCTTAAATAACACATATAATCAAGGCTTAACCATAAATAGCAACATTTTTACCCTTACACAAGGTCTAAAAACCCCATCTTTCCCTTATTTAATACCTCAAAACCATAAATAGGTTATTTTTATTAAAAAATTCATATTTCAAAATAAAATTACTTATAAATTAAACCAAAATAAGGGTTTTATTATGTTATATGGATAATTTAATATGGTCTAGAGGCGTGGATAGACAAAATTTAACATTTTAATAAAATAGAAAAATTATCTAAATTAATTTTTAAAGTTAATTAAAAGAGTTAATTACCAGTGGAACAAAATAAAGAAAACAAGGATATTTTTATAGAAGTTTGGTCCAAAGTGGACCTAGTCTACTCTTATACCTATATACTTAGAAAGAGATACACGTTTCACTAATATGATTTTTTAGGGGGAATCATAACTCGATTATAAAAATCCTTTTCTATAAAGTAGATAGATAACCACACTAACACACTGACTTTTGTACGGGGAGTCACAACCCAAATACAACACTGATTTTAGAAAATGGGAGCCACAACTCGAATGGTATTGAATTTATAATTTTGTATTCACATCCCAAATAAATAGGAGAAGAAGGATTTTTTTTTAAAATAATAAACAAAAAAATGAGTGTACATGAAAGATATGAATAAGTGTTATAGAATCAAACAGTAAGGATGAAATATAATATAAAATGAAGGAATCATAGGTACTGGTTCTTCATTAAAGAATCAAGATGTCTCATTAGGGAAGTAGAAGAAGTCATAGAATTTTTTATTCATCCCTTGAGATAATGTCCAATAAATGAGAACTTGACTACACAGGTATACAAATTCAATGTTCAATGTAAATATATTTTTATTCTCTAATTTTCATGTTCACGTAACTCATTTTTTGTATCACCTTTGAATTTGTCTCAAATCCTTCAAATATATTTGTAAAAACTAAAAACTATCTCCAACTAGGTAAAACAATTCAAATTCAAACTATTAATATTATCCAGGAGAGAGAATATTATCATCCAGAATAATCGTAAAAAATATCATTTGAATTCAAAATTTAAATACCAATTAAAACCAATTTTAATTACCTATTAAATAATTAAAATATTTTCCATAATAATAGGTCCCTAAAATTCTATAAATATCATAATATTATTTGAATGTTTAAATTCAAATTTAAATAACTTCTAATTTAATGCAGTGCATAAATATTCAAAAATTAATTATACTTTATTAAATAAAAAATGTGTTTGAATAATTTCCATGTCGCTAAATATTAATTTATAAAAAAATAACCTAAATAAATTAACTAAAAATATAAAAACATAAATATTTGTAAAATATGTTGTATGTGTACACATGAATAAAGAATAAATTAATACAAATTTTAAAACTGATTAAAATATTTAAAAAACATATTTCATGGATTTTATATAATATATATGGATTTTAAAAATTAATAAAACATTTAAAATAACTATTATAATCAAGAAGTTAATTATATAATCAAAAATAATGAAAACTAGAGCATGCTGAAAAAAATAAAATTTAAGAAATAAATAAATAAACTGACGAAATGACCGTAAGTGCCAAGAGATATTGCAGTTGGTACACTTACCATGTCCTGTGGTTTATTAAAGTAGTATTTTGGTTAGTTTACTAACTATGAGAATAAATATATTATGCATCCATTTGATAAAACATATGGTCACTATACTGACTATGAATGCACAATCTATTGAAATATCATCGGACAGTATGTATAAGTACTGTGAATTCATGGTCACTTGAAAATTAAAACTTCGGTAGGTATAGTTAACATGTGAACAAAATATGATTGTATAGGCATGGAAAGGTGTGGTAGGTTCACATAACATGTGGTATATGAATAGTGTAACAAAATGAAACATACTGGGTGATTTAAACAATTTTCATTATGCAAGATTCATTCTATTTTTTTAGGGAGTAAGGCTAAGGAGAGGCTTGAATCTTTTAAATTATATGTGGTATCTTTTTTTGTAGTGTGCATGGAGAAGGAAAGGTGAAGGCTTATTTTAGTTCCTCATATAGCAGATGGGCTACATGAACTATCTTTGCATAAGTGGTCTAAATGTCTACTATTTTAGGATTTTCAAGATACAATAATTTAAAAACAAATTGTGGTAACTTCACTAAACATCATGAGTTTTGTAGGATGATTCTTGTGGTAATTAGTATTATTCATGCGATAACTAAGATTCTTCATAAGGGTTTCATGGTAGGTAGTTTCCTTTATTTGATAATATTATGAAAACTCATCGTAGGTATTATAATTTTAAGTCACGGTAGGTATAGAAAACCAAATTTGGTGATTTTTAGCCTATATAAATAGAATAATCATCAAAAGGTCCAATTTAATTAAATTTATATAAAAATAATATATTTATAATGGATAAAAAACACATCAATTTGACATATATAGAGCAATATATGAACAAAAAATAGTGAAAAATATATCTGAAACTACAGAAAACAAATAACTAGAAATTTGTAGAGGTTTGACCATTTTTTAGGTATCTAAATGGAATTTTAAGACTTTAATGCAGTTGAATTAAATGAATAAAATTTTATTATATTTCTAAAATAATAAATTTTGTGTCATTATAAGTTATATCATGATAGTTATCATTGAAAAATGGAAGAAAATATATTCTGCAAATTCTAGAATTCTGAAGATATTGAAGAGACTTTTGGACATTTTTAGACCACTTAAAAAAGGATTTATGACTTTTCATAGTTTAATGAAATTTATATAAATATATATTCTTTCCATTTAAATAAGTTTCATGAATATTAGAGATATATAACTCAAGTTATAATTTAATAACAAAAGAAAATTATGAAACACTCTAAACTAAAAATTATTGTTGAAACTAAAAGCATTCATCATGTTCAAACCAGAATGAGAACATTATAGAGGTGGATTTAGAATTTTTTTATTTAAATAAAATTTAGATAAATTTATTATATTTCATATGAAATAGGATTTATAAAAATCTAATCACTATAACTCAATATATAACAAAGTTATAGTGAACTAGAAAAAAAATATTTCCACATAAAATATTTAAAGGGTTTGGAATATTTAAAAACATAAAATATTAATAGCGAACAAAAAAATCCCAACAAACTCCCCATTCTTGAAAATTAAAAAATCAAAAAAATGAATTTATAAAATTATACCCTTTTTAAAATTTTCAAAAATAAAATATCATGAAATATAAAAAATTATAAGTTTAAAAACAAAGAAACCCCCCCCCCTAATTAATTCATATTATAGTAAATTAAAAACAAAGAATACAAAAAAAATCTAACTAAATTTCTAACATACCATGTTCAAATTTTAGTCTCTCAAACTTTGTAGAATCTAATGGTCTGCTAGAAATATCTTCTGGTTGATTTTTAGTTGGAATATATTTAAGAATAATATCACCTTTATTAACATAATATCAAAGAAAATTAAAGTACTTGTCTATATGTTTAAATATAGAATGCATTTAAAGGTTATTTGAAATTGAAATAGTATAATAATTATCACAATAAATATAAATCTTTTCAAAAGTAAACACATCGTCTGATAAGGTTTGTTTAAACTATAAATATTGAGATCGATAAGATACAATAGATATATAATCATGTTTATTAGTTGACAATGTAATAGATTTTTGTATTCTCATACTCCAAGAAACATTTTTTTAACTGAGAAAGTGATACATATCTGAGGTGCCCTTTTGATCAATTTTAAATCCTTTAAAATCATAGTTAGGGTAACTAATAAAATCAAAAAAATATATAGAATAAAATAATACACAACTAACAATTACTTTAATATATCTAATAATACTCTTAATATCCTTTAGGTGAGATTCCTTATGATCTGATTGGAATCTTGCACAAAAACAAACAAAAATCATTATATTAGTTTTAGAAGAAGTTAAAATCAAAAAAAAAAATACAATAATCCCTCTAAATAATTTAAATTTAATATATTTTCCAAAAACATCATAATCTAATTTACAACTAACACTCATAGTGGTTTAAATTTTTTTTAAATAATCAAGACCAAATGTTTAACTAAATATTTAGCATATTTATATTTAATCAAAAATATAATAATCGTTTTATTTAAAATTTTAAAGTCTTAGAAAATAAAATTAATTCTCACATAAGACTCATGTAAAACTCACTTTCCTTCAAATTTGAGAACTCTATGAAATTAAAGTCATTTTATGATCCAAAAACAATATCTTCAATATAAATTTGAACAATTAAAATATTATTTGAACTTTTTTTGATAAAAAAAATATACTCTACTTTTCTTTTATTAAAGTAATTTTTTAACAAAAATATTGTAAATCTATCATACCAATCATAAGGTGCTTGTTAAGGACCATATAATGATTTTGATAACATAAATTCGTGATTAGGAAATTTATCTTTTTCAAAACTAGGGGCTGATATACATAAACCTCTATAAATAAATCCATCTATAAATGCACTTTTCACATCCATTCGAAAAAACTTAAATCCTTGAAAATTGTTAGAATCTAAATAAATTATAATAGATTAAATTCTAGAAACATTTGTAAGAGATTCATCAAACATATTACCATCTTCTTGATAATAACCTTGAGAAACATGTCTAGATTTATTCTTAACAACCTTTCTAGATTCATCCATCTTATTCCCAAAAAATCCATTGTGTTCCTACAACATTCTTATCTAAAAGTATTTTAACTAAAGGATAAATATTATTTCTATAAAACTGATTAATCTCATTATGCATAAAAATAATCAAATTAGAATTATTAAAAGCATCATCAACATTATTAGGAACAAAATCAAAAATAAAAATAGGATTACTGGAAATAAATTATAATTGAATTTCTAGTTTTAATATGAGAATCAATATTACCAAAACATTGTCAACATTATGATATATATGAATATTATATAATCTTGTATCGGTTATAGAAGTACTACACTCCCCCTTAATTGATTCATCCTTATCATGAGGTTCTCTTCACCAAAGTTAAAATCTCTAAACTCATCAATAAAAACATTAGAATGATAATTTTATTTCACATTATTTTCATCTAACATAATGTGAACATATTCTTCAATAAAAATAGTTATTATATTATAAAATCTAAAATATTTACTATTATTAGAATAACTATGAAAAATACCTTTATAAAATTTATCTAAATTATCCATCAAATTAAAAATAAAAAATTTACAACCAAAAACTCTAAAATAACTAACTTTAGTCTTCTTAAATTTAAACAATTCATATGAAGTTTTTTTTGAAAAATGTATAACAATAATTATATTTGAAATATAACAAGAAGAAAAATAGCTTCAATCTAATAAGTGTTTATGAAAATTATATTCACTTAACATATTTCTGACAATTTTGATAAGAGTTCTATTTTAATGTTCTACAACACCATTGTGTTTCATTTTTCTAGGAGTAGAAAATTTATAAAAATAACCATTATTTTCCCAAAAAAATTCAAATTATAAATTATGAAATTCACCTAATTTATCATTATGAATATAAACAATAATACAACCTTTTTCATCTTGAACTAAGTCACAAAAATAATAAATCTTGATAAGGTATCATTTTTATATAAAAGGAAATAAAAACAAGTAAATATACTATAATAATCAACAATAACTAAAGTATATTGTAGGATCAAATGATGAATGTAGATGCTCAATATACAATAGGGGGTGAATTGTATAGTTTAAAAATTCCTTTAAAACCTTTAAAGTTGGTATAAAAACTTTCATTTTTAACCTTAAGAAAAACTGTGTTTAACAAAGTTAAACAAGGTAAATTCACAAGACCTCTAAGTTTTACAAACTTGCTTGATTCCAGAAATATGGTTCCAGAAACGAAAATTAAGAAAAATTTACAAGGACAAAGATTCTACCTTAAATCGTATAGAATCTTACTAATTAGAGTATACCAAAACAAGGAAGTATAAAATAGTTATACTTTCCATATCAATCAAAATACATTAGAAAATAAACTTGAAACAAAACAAGTAACAAGTATGAAATATTTTAACCCAAAGAGAAGGGTATCCAACAACCTTGGATAAAGTTCCATTGATATATACTTTCAAGAAAATATGTCTTACCCGCACCAGGGTAAGCCCTCGATAAGAATATCAGAGTCTGTCTTGCTATCTCTGCAAGCCATCGAACTTCAAGGTAGTCAGAACCTCTATCTTCCTTAGTAAGGAAGTCCTCGAATTTTAAGGTATTCGACACCTCTGTCTTCCTATCCCCGTAAGCCCTCGAATGTACTCAGCCACATTTAGAGTTTCACGAAGCAATTCTGAAAAAGATGTTCAGTATGCACAAATCATGAAAGACTCTCTCTCTAGAAATCACTTCAATAGCATGTAATCTCTAGATTGATCAACATGTATTGAGCTCATTCAAATGAGATCCTATTTATAGGAACATCTTTAACGGTCGTCTCCCTCCTCCAAAGGTCATATTTTTCCTTGAAATTCAGAGGGACCTATACACGTGTCACTCAAACAAAGTTTGGTTAGAAACTGAATGCACAACATCATCTTATAACTCAAATAAGAGTAATCAAAATATGATTTCTTAGCCAAATCCATTTTTCAGAGTAAAAGGAAAAATAAAAGTTCATAGTATAACCAAAAAACCATTCGGTGTCTATAATACATGAATATTAAAATTTTGTATTCAAAAGAATTAAGAACCTGAATTCTATAAAATTACAGAATCTGAATTTCAAAGAAATTCGGAGTCTGAATTCATAAGAATTCAGAGTCTGAATTCAGAAGAATTAGGAGTCTAAATTCATAAGAATTTGGAGACTGAATTTAGAAGAATTTAGAGTCTAAATTCAGAAGAATTGGGAGTCTGAATTCAGAAGAATTCGGAGTCTAGATTCAGAAGAATTCGAAGTCTGAATTCATAAGAATTCATAGTATTAATTCATAAGAATTGAGAGTCTTAATTCAAAAGAATTCAGAGTCTGAATTTATAAGAATTCAGAGTCTGAATTAATAAGAATTCTGAGTCTAAATTCAGAAAATTCGGAGTCTGAAATCAGAAAGTTCAGAGTCTAAATTCATAGAATTTAGAATTTGAACTCAGAAAGTTCGGAGTCTAAATTCATAGAATTCGGAATCTAAATTTGGATCCTAACAACAGAATGCTCTATATCTAAGTATTTATAATATTCCAAGGTTTTATATATGAAACCAAATTTTATACTTAGAAATAAAATGAGTAAGGTTTAGATAAATCATGACAAGAATAGTGAAAACATGGTAAGGATAAATTTTCCTTGAGGAAGGAAATGAAATTTTCCTTAAGATAGAGTGTGTGTGATTTTCAAAACATGAAGTAATGGAAAATTCATAAGGAAACCTTATTGACTCAACAATCTCCCACTTTTTGGAAAGCACAAACATCCTTACAAAAAATAATATAAGGACTTAGAAAAATTTATGAGCTTGAAAATAAAAACTTATCTCCCATTACTTATGGATCAAAGTGAATACGAATAACTCCCCCTTAGGCTTTGGGTAGACTAAGAATCGTATTCTGAATTTTTGGAATGAGATTTTTCATTCTATTGCATACGGAAATCTTCTTGGATAAGAACTCCCCCTTAGATGAACTCCCCCTGACTTAGGGAAATTTCTTCTTTACTTAGTATTCATTTTAACATTCCTTTCTCCCCCTTTGTGATTTTCAAAATGGAATACAGGGAATGGAAAAGAAAATATAGTACCTAAAATATCAGTACTAAATAAAAAAATACGAGAAACCAAAAATTTCATTAGGATTTGAAAAATTTATACAAGGAATAAATACATCAAAATATCGGAATTGAAAAATATTATCCTTCCTTCTCCTTTTTCATCAACTTTTTCACTATAGTTTTGAGCTTCTTGAGTTCCTTGTGATCTTCCTCTGCATGTTTGAGAAACTGATCCTGATCTTCTATTTACTTCTCTAAGGATTTGATTTTTTCTTCCTGAGCCTTAAGAGATTCTTCCTGACCCTCTAGAAATTCTTCTTGCATAACTAGATTCTCTTCTATCTCAATCCTGAGATCCCTTTCTCTCTTCCATCTCCGACCAACTGAATATAACTTACCATTCAGATATTTCACTTCTTTCTTCTGAGTATTTTATTCAAGATATAACTTTTCTTCAAAAGACTTGGTGAGATCTTTGAACTTACCATCTTTGGTTTTAAAGGAATCTTTGAAATTATCTTGAAACGCATCAAGAATTATCATGTATTACATAGTTTTCTTTGACCAGTTAGTCATTTTCTTGAAAGATCTTTTGTGGGCTTCATAGTTTATGAAAAAGGTTTTTAAATAATCCTCAAGTTTGACACACTTATCCATCACCATGGATACTAAATATGATTTTTGATTTAAGGAATTCTGAAGAATCTGTCATCTAGAGTCTATTCTTGGAAATAGAGGGATATTTCCAAAAATATTTTTCAAAGACTGGACTAAAAATCATGTACAAGAGAGGATGATTATTAATCAGATATGTTTCTTGGTGAGGTTTCTTTTTCTAACTCAGCAAGTTTCTTCTTCGATGAGGCACCAACTTATTTCTTCTTTACCACTGCTTTGCTAGGTGTATCAACAACCACTTATTTTACCTCATCATATTTTGGAATGGATTCTTCTTGATTGGGTTATTTGAGTTCACTATCAGATAGTTGACCAATTTTGTCTTCATCAACTTCTTCCTTCTCAACTCCTGCCTCAGCATCCTCTGGCTAAATGAAATCATGGTTGGATATTTCTTCTTCAGACACTTTGTTCACATATTCTCCACTCTTATCATCTTTCCCTAGAATAGAAAGTTTTGAAGACTCGACTTCAGAGGTTCAGATTGATAATCTTTCAGAGAGACTTTCCTTATCATGAAAATCCTCAACTTGCTTTATCAAATCTTTGGTAACACTACTACCTTCTTCTTCTTATACTACTACTTGTTTTTCTTGGACTTTTTTCTAGAGTCAAAAACTTCTTTCCTGGAGTCTCAGGAAGTGGTTCTATCAGAAAGGATTCTTGTACTAGAATATTCTCAGATTCTTTCTCATCAGCTTTCAGAAGTGATTGGACTATCTCTGCCTCAACCAACTTTTTCTTCTACTTCTTCTCTTTCTCTTACTTCTCAAGCTCTTCAGCTTCATTTTCCTTCAAATATTTTGCCTCAGCAGGGTCCAGGCCAAACTTAGGCTCCCCTTCTTTCTAATTTTTCTTATCTTCCCTCCACTTTTCCACTACTTCATCAGAATAAGATTTTTGTTTCTTTGGCTTCTGTGGTGCATATTGAGTTTCCATTGCCATTGGGATTTTTTCCCTCTCTTCCAATTCCTTCACCTTTCTCTTCCTTCTAACCTTTTTAGAGGTTTCATCCACCTCCTATTTCTTTGAAATAGTTTCAACTTCCTCTTCAGAAAAATCATATAATTCTTCAGATTGTTTAGAAAAACCAACTTTCATCCTTCTCAAGTTATCATCACTCGACAACATGACTTTTCAATTCCTTAACTTGGATCTGAAAGGAATTTTGAAGGATTCTAAACACTGAACAATCATCTTTGACAGAATGGCTAGATACATAATAATTTGACATTTCAAATTCCCATTCTTTATATTCTCAATCTTATTCAGAATGTACTTAACCAGATTTATCTTCCTTAGATTCACCAAGAAATCCAAAATATATATGTCACTCTTCTTTAGAGTATCCTTATCAAATTTTCTTGGAATAATGATTCCTTGAACCCAAAATTCAAGAATCTAGAAGTTTGTAGATAGGTGAAGAATATTTGGAGTCTTTACTTCTGAGAGACCAAGACAAGCCATGGCTTTTTCCTTGATAAAACTTCCTTGAACATCAGGTAGCTTGTGAGTACAGAACTCAGCTTCCCCTTCATAATAAATACCAACCAAGCTTGCAGCCTTGGTGTAAGATAGTGAATATGTATTACCATAACACTTGAAAGAAAAATTACTCCTACCTTCTTCCTTAAAGAAAGTTACTAACTCATAGAATTCTACTAACAACTCCGGATATACCAAATCCTGAGCTTTTGGTTTTGAAATACATACACTCTCCCAACCATTGAGTTTGATATTCTTAGAAATGATAGAGTCATATTTCGCATAAAAATTTGGATCAACTAACCTTTCTATATATATCTTCCATTCAGATATTGTCTTGACAGTTAATATTTCTTTCTGGGAAGAGACT
The DNA here is from genome assembly GCA_963277665.1 of Viscum album. Classification (NCBI taxonomy): domain Eukaryota; kingdom Viridiplantae; phylum Streptophyta; class Magnoliopsida; order Santalales; family Viscaceae; genus Viscum; species Viscum album. The sequence continues at coordinate 217,230 of CAUJRU010000558.1, read as the reverse complement.
TCAGCAGAAATTCGGAAGTAAGGAAGATCTGAGAAGTTCGGAATGGGCTTATGTAAGAAGGGCAGATCTTCAGCAGGCGAAGGCATGAGTTCAAAGTGGGACAAGCTTTAGGAGGCCTTTATATAGGCATTTGAGGTGACGGTTGAGCTTCCATACTCAATCAAATGGTTGAAAATCCTTTTGATCAAATCTGATGGCTGAGATGATGGTCGCAAGGAAATCTTGGTAGAATCCGATCTTTTGAGGTTTTTAAGACAAATATTTAGATTTAAGGAAAAGTGAATCCAAAAAGTTTAAAACCAAAAGAAAATACCAACAAGTAAAAGATTATTATGAAAACTTAGAAAAGGAAACATACCTTTCATATTTCTTGGAAGATTATTCGTAATGAGGAAAATTATTCTTGAATAAATTTAGATTCCGAAAAATTTGATTAAAAAAACTTTGACAGTGAACAAAAAAAATTATATTATGAAAAATAAAAAAAATATTACGAAAAATATTCATATTACCAAAAAAATTCAGATTACTAAAAATTTTCAAATTAAGAAAAATTTTCAGATTATGAAAGATTTTCATATTATGAAAAAATTTCAGATTACTAAAAAAATAGAAAAACTACCAAGAAAATGTACTCCCCTTATGAAAAAGAGTTCCTTAATATAAGGAGATTGGTTTCAACAAGAAGTTAACATGGAAGATTACCTTACGGTTATCATTCCTAGCTTCTGTTTAATGTATTCAAATCTATCAGATAGTAAAGATTTTGTGAAAATATTAGCAAGTTGATCTTGTGTTCTAATAAATTGAATAATGATATCTCCTTTTTGTGTGTGATCCCTAAGAAAGTGATGCCTAATATCTATGTGTTTTTCACTGGAGTGATGTGCAGGGTTTTTACTAAGGGAAATAGAACCTAACCTTCTATTCCATAACCATAAAAGATCTTTTATTGCACTAAGACAGGGTAGATCTTGGCTCTTAAGGTCTTCTAAGTTTAGTGTGTATATATTCTCTTACCTATGGGCAGAAAGAATAAACTCTTCCTTGGAATTGTTTACTAGGAACTTATCATTCCTAAAATTCAGAAGGTAACCTTCATCACATAATTGAATTATGCTAATGAGGTTGTGCTTAAGACCCTTAACAAATAAAACATTTGAAATCAAATCTTTTTCGTGAAGAACAATGTTACCTATACCAATAATTTATCCTGGAGCATTATCTATGAAAGTTACTTTTCCTCCTTTCATCTTGATAATCTTTTCAAAGAATTTTTTGTTACCAGTCATGTGTCGGGAACATCCAATATCCATGTACCATGTATTTATGTTGGTATTATCTTTATTTTTCTGAAAATAAGAGTGTTAGACTTTTGGAAACCAAACTTTCTTGGATCCGGAAACTTCATAAAGAAAAATTTTAGGAATCCACATTTTCTTTGAAAAATAAGATTTATAAAAACCTAAAGACTAAGTTTTGTTTAAGGAACAATTTTTTTCCCAATTCCCACAACACTGACATTTAGTGCAGAAAGGAGCACTTTGAGGAACAAAATAATTGTTACTAAAAATTGGTTTTGAACTAGTATAACCAAAACTAGAATTATTCTTTATACGTCAAATTTGGGAATACATCTTATCAAAATTTTCCTTACCTAAGATAAAGTTTAACAAACACTTCCTAAAGGAAAATATTTCTGACCTTAGCTTAATAACTAATTTCTTATCTTTAAAAACATTAGTTTTATAACTAGATCCAGTCTCTAAAATATTTTTCTTAGAAATTACGTTTTCAAGATCCTTAGTAAGATTATCCTTCTAAGAATTAACTTCCTCAAGATTTTTTGAAAAAATTTCACAATAAAATATTTTCTTATCAAAATCTTTAGAAAGATCTGATATTTCCTTAGTAAGAATAGTATTTCTTGAATTTTCTTTATTAAGATTTTTCTTATGTTTAGAATTTTCATTCTCAAGGAGTTTAGAAAACCTAGAAACTTCTTCATAAGTAGGTAAATTATTATCTTCATTAGAAGAAAATTCTTCATCTGAAGATTCATAATATTTACTATCACTATAATTATAATTCAAAGATACATTTGTGATGGATTTAGTATTGTGTAACTTAGCCATTAAACAATTATTTTCAATTGGTAGTCTGGCTAGTAAACCAAGATTCTTCTGACCAAAATATTCATACTCTGAGGATTCATCAAAAGAGTCTCCTCTACTGGCACTCCAGGTGTCATTGGCTTTCAAAACATTCTTATCTTTATATTTTTAGTACTTATTTCTATTCCTCTTAGAATTATTTTCCTTTCTATCCTTTTTCTTAAGAATAGGACAATTCGGTCTTATGTGCCCTGCTCTTTTGCATTCATAACAAGTAACTTCTAATTTTTTTCTTATCTTTTCTTTCTTTATTATTATATCTATACTAAAAGTATTTCTTCCCAACTATCTTGTTCATCCTTCGAGCAAGATTATCTAGTTAATTCTCAGAATGTTCACTTTCACTTGATTCAGATAAAACAGTGACCTTCTTTGATTTAGATCATGTAACTCTCTCAGGAGTCTTGGATTTCATATGATTAGAGGTAGTTGTAAAAGCAACACTGCTATTTCCATTCTTCTTCTTAACATTGTCAGCATCTCTTTTCATTCTAGTCTCATGTTAAAGAAGTGTTTCAAAAATTTCATCAAGAGTAATCTGTGAGACTTTCCTATTCTCATCAATAGTTGTTCTCTTTGATTCCCACTCATTAGGCATGATGTCTATAATCTTGTCCACAAGTGCCTCACCATCCAAACCTTTTTCACCCATGGATTGTAAGCTGTTAACAATGGTCATAAATATCTATTGTACCTTACACATTGATTCTCCATAAGGAGAGATAAAACCATGATATTCAGCTCTAAGAATAGCTCTTCTAGTTTCAATAACTTTGGAAGTTCCAAAATGAGTTACTTCCAATTTCTTCTAAATACAATTTGCAGCTTCACAAGAAGAAATATATATATATATATTCCTGGTCATGGAACACAATAAAGTATTGTGTACCTTATAATTCAGTTGATATTCATGTTTTTCTTGGTTGGTGAAAGTAATGACTTCCTTATCAGGGATTTTATATCCTCCATTAAGCATAACAAAATTTCTACTCCAGTATTAATAATGAACGTTTTCATATGATCTCTCCAATATTTGTAATCATTCCCATCAAATATAGGTGGTCTAGTAGGGTTAAGATTTTCAATCGAACCAACATTCATTCCTTCCATCTAAAAGAAAATATATTTCCACACAAACTAGTTATTAATAAAAGTTTGTAAACAAGGATAAAAATATCCTAAGCAAGGAAAATATAGAACAATGAAAAACATGAGGAAGAAAACTTATATGTGAATATAAGTATTTTAGAGACCTCCTCTGATACCAATTATAGGATCTAAATGATGAATGTAGATGCGCAATATACAAGAGGGGGTGAATTTTATACTTTAAAAATTCCTTTGGAACCTTTAAAGTTGGTATAAAAACTTTTGTTTTTAACCTTAAGCAAAACTGTGTTTAACAAAGTTAAACAAGGTAAATTCACACGACCTCTTAGTTCTACAAACTTGATTGATTCCGGAAATATGGTTCTGGAAATGAAACTTAAGAAAAGTTTACAAGGACAAAGATTCTACCTTAAATCATATAGAATCTTACTAATCAGAGTATACAAAAACAAGGAAGTATAAAAAATTTATACTTTCCTTATCAATCAAAATGCAGTAGAAAATAAACTTGAAACAAAACAAGTAACAAGTATGAAATCGTTTAACCCAAAGAGAAGGGTATCCAACAACCTTGGATAAAGGTCCCTTGATTTATACTTTCAAGAAATTCTGTATTACCCAAACCAGGGTAATCCCTATATAGGAATATCGGAGTCTATCTTGATATCCCCGCAAGCCCTCAAACTTCAAGTTAGTCATCACCTCTGTCTTCCTCAGCAAGGAAGTCCTCGAACTTTAAGGTAGTCGGCACCTCTATCTTCCTAACCTCGGAAGCCCCTGAATGTACTCAGCAACATTCAGAGTCACACGAAGCAATTATGAACAAGATGTTTAGTATGCACAAAGCATGAAAGTCTCTCTCTCTATAAATCACTTCAATAGCATGTAATCTCTAGATTGATCAATGTGTATTGATCTCATTCAAATGAGCTCCTATTTATAGGCACATCTTCAATGTTTAGTTCCCTCCTCCAATGGTCATATTTTTCCTTGAAATTTGGAGGGACTTGTACACGTGTCACTCAAACAATGGTTGGTTAGAAACTGAATGCACGACATCATTTTATAACTCAAATAAGAGTAATCAAAATATGGTTTCATAGCCAAATTCATTTTTCGGAGTAAAAGGAAAAATAAAAGTTCAAAGTCTAACCAAAAAACCATTTGGTGTCTATAATATATGAATATTTGGATTCTATCTTAAAAAGAATTCAGAACCTGAATTCTATAGAATTATAGAATATGAATTTCAAAGAAATTAGGAGTCTGAATTCAGAAGAATTCAGAGTCTGAATTCAGAAGAATTCGAAGCCTGAATTTAGAAGAATTCAAAGTCTGAATTCAGAAGAATTTGGAGTCTGAATTCATAAGAATTTAGAGTTGGAATTCAGAATAATTCAGAGTCTGAATTCAGAAGAATTCAGAGTCTGAATTCATAAGAATTTGGAGTCTAAATTCAGAAGAATTCGGAGTCTGAATTTATAAGAATACGGAGTCTGAATTCAGAAAATTTAGAGTCTGAACTCAGAAAGTTCAGAGTCTGAATTCAGAGAATTTTTAATCTAAACTCAGAAAGTTCAGAATCTGAATTTAGAGAATTCAGAGAATTCAAAACCTAAATTCAGATCTTAAAAACAGAATTCTCTATATCTAAGTATTTATAAGATTATGAGGTTTTAGATATGAAACCGAATTTTATGCTTAGAAATAAAATGATTTAGGTTTAGAGAAATTATGATAAGAACAATGAAAACATGGTAAGGATAAATTTTCCTTGAGGAAGGAAAATTTTCATTATCAAGATGAAACTTAGGGGAAATGAAATATTCCTTTAGATAGAGTATTTGTGATTTTCAAAACATGAAGGAATTGAAAAGTCATAAGGAAACCTTATTCAATCAACATATATTTCTTTTATCTAATTCTAGAAATTTAAGTAGGACCAAATAGATGATGATTTATTAACTATAAATGTCTTTTTGTACTTATCTGATTGATAGGTCTGAAATAATCTTTATGGTATTTCCCTTTCATGCAAGCATCACAAACATGAAGTTTGTCTTTCTTCAAGGTAGGAAAATGTATCACATTATCATTTTTTTAGACATTATGTAAAAATTTAACATGAACTAATCTTAAATGCCAAATAATTATATCACTTTATAAAGAATTTATTTCCTAACATGTTGAACAATTATTTTAGTAAAACAAATATTGAAGATATTTTCCTTCTGATTAACATAAAATTATAAAGAATCATCATTAAAAACTAAACACTTATCATTTTGAAATTTCACTTCCATTCCATAATCACATAATTGATATAAACTAATTAAATTATGTTTTAATACTTCAACATATAAAACTTCAGATATAAAAGTATAATTAGAAATTCCAACTTTACTAAAACCTTTTAATTTTCTATTGGAATTATCCTTAAATGTTACAATTCCTCCATCACATTTCTTTTAAGTTACAAAATTTTATGTCTCTCTGGTCATATGCCTAAAGCATCCACTATCGATGTACCATATATGTTTCTTGAGACATCCAAGGCATTTTTCCTACAAAAATAAATTACTTTAAAATTTTGGTACCCAAACTAATTTAGGTCTAATCATATTAATAATAAAAAAGTAGGTAACCACATAGAATTTAAATAAGTATTTTATAGTAATCCAGATAAAAAATATTTATAAATAAGAGTCTTCATAAATCTCAAATATTTTTTGAATCAAAGAGAGAAATCATTTTCATAGTGACCTTTCATACCTCATTGAAAACATGTAACAGTATAAGTACAACCATTTTTACTTTTAATAAAATGATTTCAATACATTTTTGGTAATATATTTTCAGAGAATATAAAATCCTTTTTTATTTATTTTATTCCAATACATAATCTTATGATATTTTTCATCCCATTGAATAAAAGCATAAAATCTTTTTTTAAGATGTTCAACTTCCTTTTTCTATTTTTCATTTAAATCTTGATCAGATTTCAAATCATCATAAACTTCAGAATGAGAAGTAAAGTAGTATTCCTTAATTTTAAATTTTCTTATAAAAGCACTTTATTTTCAAAAACAAGTGTCTCATTATTTTCATTAATATTATTATATAAATTATTATCTTTGAAAACATCTTTTCTCAATATTCAAATTTTTTCATTTAACTCCGAATTATTCAGACTTTCATAATCATAATTATAATTAGATCATCCCAAATAAAATCCTGAATCACTAACCTCATTCAGGGAATCCAAGAAGAAAACGTTAGCATATTTTTTCTCCTTTCTAGATTGTTTACAAGAATCAGATTCTTCAGTTAAACTCCAACTAGTTTTCAATGATTTTTTTTCCTTCTTTAGATTCATATGATATTCCATTTCTTTATACAAACAAAAAAATTAACATCTGAAGTATTATAATTAGTACTTCCTTTCTTATCATCCTTGTGTTTTCACTTTTGAGGGTTTATTCTAATAATTTTTTGAATCCTTTCTTTTTCATTCATCTGTAGACTTCAATAATAATCTGAGCTATAAATTATTTTTTACTATCTTGTATTTTATAATAAGAAGAGTTAACAGAAAAACATTCATAGATTTAAATGCTACAAATTTTATTTTTTATCTCCTCTTTAGTGATTTTCTTTGATTATATTTTATATTGAAGTAGTGATCCAATCAATTCATTAAGATCTCACTCTGTGAAGTTCTTTCTTTTTATTAATGGTGAACTTCTTTGCATTCCATTTTTCAGTAGATCTTGTAGGAATCCTTCAAAAGGTACTATATTTTCCAATGTTTCATCTATGAAATTTAGTCTATTCAAAATTATTTTAAATCAGTGGAACATTTGGTTCATAGTTTCATCTTCACCCATATTGAAGTATTGGTAATCATCTTGAATCATTCCAAGTATAGTTCGAATCAAATTTTTTGATCCAAGGTGAGAAACTTATAGAATCCTCCTAATATCATGTTCTATTTTACAAGTAGAAACATGACTAAACACCCATTTTTTAATAGAAAAATATAAAATATTCACTACTCTGTAATTTAAATCATATTTAAAAGTATCATTTTCTATAAGAGTATTCAGGTAAGCTTCTAGTAGTGTGTATTTTTTTTCATAATGGACCAATGTTCTATACTTTATTTCTTGAGGTATACCTCCATTATGGATCACTAGAAACTGTAATCATTACAATCAATGTGATGTGGCTTTTAAGGAATCCAATAATTCCTTACATTTATTTCTACCATATTAAATATCGTATCCTTAGACTGTGATATCTAGGAATAGGTTATTATAGTAAAATATAAACAATAGACTCTATAAAAATATTGGCTAAATTACAAAAGGAACAAACTTAGATACCAATTTTTATGTTTCAATGGTAATGGTAGATGGTCTAGAGGGGGTTAATACACAAGATTAAAAAATTTAAATAAATTTATAAATTATATAAATTAATTTTTAAAGTTACTTTAAAGAGCTAATTAGGAGTAAAATAAAAGAAAGAACACAAGGACGTTTTTTATAGTTTCTTATTCCAAAGTGTAATTAGTATACTCTTATACATCTCTACTTGGTGAGATATATATTGTGTACTAATATGATTTTTGAGGGGGAAACATAACCTGATAATAAAAACATTTTCTATAAAGTTGATGGATAAACATACTGACACACTAAATTTTTTTATGTGGAATCATAATCCAAATACAATATTGACTTTATAAAATGGGATTCAAAACCTAAAAGGTCCAAAGTTTAGAATCTATGAGTCACAACCTGAATAAAGAGAAGAAGAATGCTTTTGTATTTAAAATAATAAAAAGAAAAATAGGTATACATGAAGGATGGGAAGTAGTGTTACAGACTCAAGAAAAAATGTTAAAGTAGAAGATAAAATTAAGAAAGAATATATACTAATTTTTTATTAATGTATTGGTATGTCTCATCAAGGAATTAGAATAATTTTTATAAGTTTTAATTCATCCCTTTAGAGATCTCCAAACAAATGATTACTTCATCACATGGTACAACACTTCAAAGTTTAGAGTGAAAATCTTTTGATTCTAGAGTGTTCATTTTCACGTTACTCATCTATGTGTATTTCCTTTTAATGTTTCCCAAAGACTTTAAATAGAATCTATAAAAGTTAAAAAAACCTCTAACTAGGTAAACAATTCAAATTGAAACTTCAAAATTATCTAAGAGAGAGAACATTACCATCCAGAATAATCATAAAAAATATCATTTAAATTGAAAATTTAAAGAGTGATTAAAAACTATTTGAATTACCGATAAAATAATTCAAATATTCTCTATAATAATAATTCAAGAAAATACCATAAATATCATAATATAATTTTACTGTTTAAATTCAAATTTAAAATACCTTCTATTTTAATGTGGAACATAAATATTCAAAAATTAATTATACTTAATTAAATAAACAAAATGTTTTTGAATAATTTCTATGTAACTAAATATTAATTTATAAAACAATAACACAAATAAATTAGCTCAAAATATTAAAACATAAATATTCGAAAAATATGTTTTATGTGTACGCATGAATAAAGAATAAATTAATACAAATTTTTTAAACAGATTAAAATATTTTAAAAAAACTTTTCATGGATTTTATATAATATTTATAAATTTTAGAAATCAATAAAACACATAAAATAACTAATATAAGCATGCAGTTATTCAGATTATCAAAAATAATGAAAAACAGAACATGATGAAAAATTAAGATTTAAGAAAAAATAAACAAAGTGAAGAACTAATCGTGCATGCCAAGAGATATAATATTTGGTATAATTACCATGTTGTTTGGTCTATTCAAGTGTTCTTTTATTCCATGCAATGACCATGATAATAAATATTCCATGTGGCCACTTGATACAATGTATTGTCGCTATACTGACCGTGAATAGACGGTCGGTTAATCTATCATTGTGTTGTAGGTATAGTAATCATGAATGCATGTTCACTTGGAAATTAAAATGTATGGTAGTTATAGTTAATGTGTGAAAAAAAATATTCTTCATGAGGCATGGAAAGGTGTGGTAGGTTCACATGACATTTGGTAGCTGAATAGTGCGGAAATATAAAACATACAGGAAGATTTAGAATGGGTTTCACTGTGTAAGCTTCACTCTGTTTGTTGGAGGGTGCAATGATAAGAAGATGTATGACTCTTTTAAATTATGCACAACATAAATTTTATTACATTGTGCATAGAGATGGATAAATGTAGGCCTTTTGATTTATTTATATAGTAGATGGGTTTCATTTGATATCTTTACAGAGGTGATTTACATGTCTACTATTTTAGAATTTTCAAGATGTGATAAGTTGAAAACAACTTTTTATATCTTCACTAAGCATCATGGGGTTAGTAAGATACTTCATGAAAAAAGTTTTATTCTTCATTTGGAAACTCGTATTCTTCAAAAGGGTTTTATGGAAGGTAGTTTCCTTCAAGAGTTAAGTCTATGAAATCTCATAGTAGGTAATGTAAGTTTAAGTCACAGTAGGTTTGGAAAACTTTCTTTGGTGATTTTTTAACCTATCTAAACAATAAAATTAGAGAAAGGTAATATTGAATTAAATGTATATAAAAAATATATTTCTAACATATTAATAATAAAATAAATCATACATCTATAGAGAAATATGTGATAAAAAAATAATGGAAAATATATCTGAAAACTATATAAAAAATAACTGGAAAGTTGTAGAACTTTGGCTATTTTTTAAGGTATCTAGATGGAATTTTTATACTTTGAAGAAGTTGAATTAAATGTAGAAGAAATGTATTATATTTCCAATGAAACAAATATCCTATGATTCTAAGTTATATTGTGATATTTATCGTAGAAAACATAATAAATTATATTATAGAAATTATATAATTCTAGAACTGTTGAAGCGTCTTCAGGATATTTTTAGACCACTTAAACAAGGATTACATACTTCCATATAGTTAAATGAAATGTAAATAAATATATTTTATTTTCAAAGAAATAAGTTTCATGAATATATGAGATATATAACTCAATTAATAATAGAGTAACTAACAAAAATTATGAAACATTATAAACTGAAATTTATTGTTGAAACCAAAAGCATGCAGCAAGTTCAGACCAAAATACGAACATTATAGAGATTGATTTAGACTTTGTTATAGTTGAATAGAAGTTAGATAAACTCGTTATATTTCATATGAAATGTGATTTATAAAAATAAAATCAATATAACTCAATATAAAATAAAAATATAGTGCGTTAGTAAAAACATTTTTTCACATAAAATATTGAGAGGGTTTGGAATATTCTAAACCATAAAATATTAATAGAGAAAAAGAAGCTACCAAAAGTTTTTAAATACTATTATAATTTCTAATATTATAACCAGTGGTGGAATTATCAACTCAACCAAGAATATGAAGCCCCAAAAAACTCGTTTTTTCAAGCCTTACAAAAAACTAAAGCTTCACTTTTCATGGACAATAACCAATGTACTATTGTCCATTGAGATTACCATATCCACCATATAAAGAAAAACTCAATTAAGGGAAATGTTGAATGATATACATTGAAAGAATGAGAATCTAAAATAAGATAAGAATAATGAAAACCTCAAATTAAAACCCTCAAATAACTCACACACACATCCCATCATGAAATTATACATCATAATATTTAAATATATTTAGATTCAACTACACTACCCTAGTTCCTTCCCCTCAGTTCACCCATGTAGGGTTTATCTCTCTATAATCCTAGAGATGAGAGGGTTTATAGGGGATTAAACATTAAAATTGAATGAAAAATGAAACAAAATAAAAAAATGAAATCAAGATAATGCTTGGGTAATCTCATAATGATTATTTCATATACCCTTAAATTTTACTTAAAGATTCACTATTAGGATTGGGAGTGTGGGATCACTTCCATGTTAAAAAGTGTTCTCCATGTATTATTTACATGTGGGAAATGAGCTCTTGAAACTCCTTCCTCTATGATTCATCTTCTTCTTCATCCATTTCTTAAATTAATCCATGATCCCCGAGATACTTTTTTCATGGATGAAAAACATGTGGGAAGAGATCGTAGGTATTTTATGATTTAGAAAGATAAGAAAAATTAGGATATTCTCATTGTTAGAAATATAATTCATGGTATCCACATGGATTTTGGATCAATTCCATAGCCTTCAAAAATCTTTCTCTGTGCATCTAGAATAAAACGTGAGGTATCATGTCCAATGATTCATGGTTTTGTGCATTACATGATTTTTATAGTGGCTTGGGTATCAGAATTCCAGGAAACAGGGAATTATAAACCCATTTCAATACTCCCAATCATAACTAGTATTAGATCCAACTTCTATAGATTTAATAACATGTTGTTTTGAAAAATAAATTTAATTACACACCAAATCATTTTTATCTAATTCAAGCTTTGAAAATTATAAGTTAAACACACATAGTTTGTTGACTGGCTCAGTTAATCTTATGCATTGATAGTATATGTGAACGTAACACTCTCATTGAGTTACTCTTATATAAAATATGGATGAACATATCTATTCTGATGCACCACATGATCTGTCTATAAGAATTTTACAAAGTTGAATTGAGTTGGGTTTATTCTTACATGAATTTACATTCTCATGGTTTAATATAATTTAGAAATTTTTCCATGGAATTTTTTCATATGTGAGGTATAGGATAGGAAAATAATATTACATAGCATTTGGGGGTCATGAATAGTTAATCACACATGGCTGGTAGTGTGGGATTTCATCACATGTAAGTCCCTGTATTTTCATTTAATATAACATGAACTTACTATAATTCACTTTAATCACATGAAATTGTAGATTACCCATTTCAATATCATGAAACCTTTTATAATTTAGATTTAATTGTAGATGCACCTCCTAAAACAATTTCATTCATCCAAAACACCTAATTAAAATTTAAAAACCAATTTTTAGTCTATAATTAGTTTCAAAATTAATTAAAAAAGTAATAAAACCATAAAAATCATAAAATTAAGTATTTTATAATAAAAATACAATTTATTAAAAAATATAAAAAGGGAATAATTTCCCTAATTAGTGAAAATATGTGGGAATATTAGAATTAAAATTTATATAAAAATAAATAGTTTTCTGTATTGAACACCATGCACACTTACTCCATTGCACTAAATGGAAATATCTACACTTAACTTGATGTCTAATCAATTGAATAATAAGTGTTAGTGATATCACCTTTTCTATCCTAAACTCATATTTCTTTATTTATTATTTTAATTTCCGTTTTCTTTATACTAGAGAATTTTTTTTAATAAAAATGATACAACCAGGAATATGTTTACCTACTTCACCTAGAAATGAATCCCTCACTCTCAAGAAATTTATTTTTGAAAAAATTTCTTCTTCTTGAAATCATCAACATTTTTCATAATCTTGTTATATGATTATATCTCCTCTAAAAGAGAAAATGTTTACTAAATCAAAATTTCTATTCCATTGGTTGTTTTGGGGTGTAATGTTGATGGTTTTATTTTTAACATCAAAGGATACAAATAAATTTTGATCACTTAAATATAAATTCATGAATTTATAAGAAAATATAATAAATATTTACTCTTATTCCTCTATAAAATTCATCAGCATTCTGAAATATCTCTATCCCCAGTCAATGGTAAGTCAAATATCAATATTAATCATAATTATTGAATCTTCCTATTATCTCATTTTTTATTTATATTTTTAAAAAGATCATGGTGAAAGGAGTAACTAGTGCATACAATATGTTATGAATAACAATTCATACCCTTTTATTTTGTGTTTATGGTAATGAATCATCCAAAAATTTCTATGGATGTTTAAATATTATCTCCATTTTCATTTATTTAAATAAATTTTTTATTTATACTAAATTAATAGAGGGAAAATTAATTTGAAGAAATATTGTGACATGTTTTCCCCTTATAAAAGGAAAAACTACCCTTTAATACTCTAAAATATACAAATCCAACAAAAATGAATTCCATAAATATCCTCCCCACAGTTATCTTAAATTATAAAACAAAAATTTAAACATTAAGAGATGGGTGGTAATGGATTTGACTTGTAATTTTTCTCCCATAAATTTTTATATTTATAATTCAATAACACTTCCAAAATTAACTTAATGGTCTAAAAATGATATAAGTGTATAATAAATCTCAATTCTCACAAAAAATAAAAAAATGAAGAAAAACAAAACAAATCATAATATAAAAACTGGTATGTTTCCATCCTCCATAATAATATTTTACTTCCATCATAGAAACTTATTTATGAATTTACTATTTTACAAAAATATAACTTGGGATGTAGAAAACTAAGGCGATGGATAGATATATCCTAATAGTTATTTTTTATGGAAATCTTTCGAAGTGCGAAAATTTCTTTCAAATTATTCCCTACATGAAAAACATGTAAGGGAAAAATTAATTTTAAAAAAATTATTAACAAAAAATTGTTCAAAATTAAGAGAGGGGGAAAGAGTATTGATTTAAACCCCCAAATGGGTACTAGGTTTTTATTACCTCGTGTTTGGTAGTTCTGGATATTATCCCCAATTTGAAGGGGTTGATATTATATGGTAATAACCACTACATGTGATTTATTCTGATTCCCATAAGGTTACACTCCTTGTTTTTTATATTCCATTTTTTCAAGGAATAGTTTATTCACTTCCCACTTAATGATGTAATTGAAATGAAGTTGGACAAGCACCTCTTTCCTTTTTCATCTTCAACCACTTTACATGCATCATCATAATAAAATAAAACTAGGATGATCTTCAATGGTGTTTCATTTACATTCAAATCATAGGTAGAGTAAACAAACAAATTTATTCAATTGAAATTGAAATAAGAAAAATTTATATTGAAGTCATACCCATTGTATATAAAAACTTGTATTTATGTCTCAATATGGAAGGTCACTGGAAATTATTCTTCCTCAACTTCTAAAACTAACTTTTCCTCATTGATGGGTGATCGATACTTATCTTCACTATGCAAGGAATGAATTGGGGATGTTTCTACACTAAAATATATTTATAATGAGTTTTTAATTAATTTTTAAAAAAGTTAGAATAAAAAAATAAAATATGAACACTCTCCCTAGAATGGACCGCCTAGAATAATTACTTTATACATCACCTTTGAGAGTGTTGTGTGGTATGATAATAGATTTCCAATGATTTCACCTTCAAACTTTAATGGTTATTTTACATAAAATATAGATGGTTGGATTTGAATTTTTCTTCTTCTACTTTTTCAAGTTGTTGCAATGACTATATCTATATTTTATAAAATAATTTACATGATCTAGCTTAAATTTATTCCCCAAACTACACTTTGGGATATAAGTATTGATTAAAGTAAAGAGGTTTGAATTTATCAACTAGTATTTTAAGTTTATTCTATGCATCTTTTTGGTATAGAGTCATGAAATTGAAATCCATGTGTTTTTTTTAGTTTTTATTAAATAAAAAAATTAAAATAATTTGAAAAAGGAAAAAAGTGAAGTGGTTATTTTTTGATCCTTGATAATGGAATAAAATTGTATACCATAAAATCTTATCGAGTGATTTATTACATAAAATATAATGTTATAAGTCATGAAATAAGCTAATTAGATGACCATGGGTTCATCCCTAACAAATCAAACCTAAAATACTCATTGGACTTCACATTATTAATATTTTTTATTGATTTTAAAATAATGAAAGAAAAATAATGGGGATTTAAATATAGTCATGAAAAAATTATAAAAATGATATGAAATGAATGTTAGAAAGAATATTGGGTATTCATTAGGGGAAATTATAGGAGTAAATATTCATTATCCTATTTTATATTTTTATTTCCTTCTTAACCTCACTCAAAGTTCACAGATGAACCTCTCACACAATTATATCCTACTATTCCAAATGTAAGTATGTGATGCATTATAACTTCATGTGCACTTTTGTAGATTTTGGGGTATTATCTGACAATCATTAGATATAAAATAAAACCAATATGATTCCCAATATATCTTACTGAATAAACATGCATAGTATTTATGAAGAACATCATAACTTTATAGTAATCATAGTAGCCTCCCTATTTTTTTTTGTTTTTTGAAGAAGATCATAGGGGCAGCAAACAATTGACTTCCTACCTCCAAGGGGATTACATCAACCTTTTGATCCACAATTATATCGTGAGGATTCTCATGTGTCAAGATGGGTACTAGAACCTTCACTGTACATAATCAATGATGTTATGGGATGAATATAGTTTCAAAAATATTTTAATTAAATTGATTATCACTAACATAAAAAATTTGGGAAATCATTTCCTTATATATCCATCCTCGATTCTCCTCATTGAATGGACATTGCGTCATTCATATTAAACATATTGGAGTGTAATAAAATGACACCCATGAATTATGTCCTATTATATAATCCATTGAAATAATTCAATTTATATATAAGACATGATAAATCCACTAATAATATATTAGAAACTAGACGAAACAGTTGGGGGAAGGTGGTAGATGCATCCACTTCATGAATTTAATCATGAAGCTTGTTGTATGATATGACATAGGTTGCAAAGGTACAACTTTTATACAATTTACACATATCATGTGTTACCATATCCATATTATGGATATAATAGTCTATAATATAACTATATTGTAATATATAATACACCTTATTTAAATGAACATCCAACAATCTCCAACTTATACTTAAATACTATAAGTAATTAATCTGAAACTTCAAAAATCTTTATGAATCTATCCAAAACTCCTTTTTTATATATAGTTTCATCAAACTCCGTTCATTTTGGAATAAATTATTTGTCTAAAACTCAATCCTTATCCAAATTCCTAACTGTGTAACCTTGTGTTCCTTAGAATCATTTAAAACAAATATAAAATCCCTATTTGATAGATGTAAGCAGAGAGTGGCCTCTAGATGAGCATCAATTCTACTCAAGCTATTAATGGGTTTGGTATGATCTCCCTTAAACATACTCATATCTCTATAAAAATATTTACAACATAAGATGTAACATATACATAATATTTATACCTATATAATCCATTTTCCCATGATAGTGATTGACCAGTGGACATGGAAAAAATGTCAATCAAGTATAGGACATCTCATCCTTTCTTGATTCCTTAAAAAATACTAACAAAGTTAATGAATAAATCACATTTAATTCATCTAAAATATGATTAAATCACATGTTCCTAATCCAAGTAATTAAACACGTCATATATGAATTAACTAAGCATGGAAAAGAATTTACTCACTCTAATTTAATCAAGTTATAGATGTATTTTATAATCATGAAAGTGTACAAATCCTTTTTTTGTTTCACTCCAACCAATGACATTATCGAAACCATACTCAAACTCCATATGATTATCTAAGTCTATTTTGGATTACATAATAAAGGTCCCAAAGTATGAAGGTAATCATGTTAGGTATCTCACCAACCTCATGTAATGGGTATTGATAATAACCATACACCCCTAAGTTTATCAATAATTATATGACATTACATGAGAAATACTCTTATGGTCCAGTCTAAGTAATAATTCATTACTCATTACCTCATGAATTTATTCTTTGTATCTCGTATATAACTGTTTGTAAAGATTATAAGATTTTAGTCATTCTAAACTAAACATATCAACACAACCCATTATACTCTACAATGATCTTTACTTAGGGATAACTCAAGGTCTTTATTTGAGTGGATACAATCATTGGACTATTGATGTAAAGTGAATTTCAACACACGTGGATAAATGATAAATAGATATTTCTTTTATTATAAAACCATGATACATTTAAAATTATTTCAACTATCCTCTGATGTGCTTGGAATCTAGTGATTCTACAAGACTCTCATGTTGTTTTTGTGGTTATGTATTCATAATGGATCAACTATATTGTACTATTTAACCATTAAACATGTCCTTACATCACCCCTCTCAATGATATATCATGTGAGATGGTATTTTTGAAGGATTTTTTTCGTCCTTTGGTGATACGGGGGTTCCTTTTCATGAGAGAAAAATCTATTATTATCACTTTAAAGATTAACCACTCTATTAATTCTTGGAAACACATCTAGTTTAGAGATAAACTTATTGATAAAAATATATTCATTAATAGCATTTAATGTATTGATGTACTACACCCCTATTGTTGAGTTAGCTCCCTAAATATACTCTTTTGACCATGGTACATCTTGTTTTATTTTAGGATTCCTCTGTGCAGATAGCCTGTCAGGATTCCACTACGTGATCACAAGGATGATCCATTGAGTTATGAGGATTCATTATATAGTAATGTACCATAGATAGCACCTCTGAGTTATTTACCAACTATACCACCACCCGTCGAGCAGCAGCTTGTGTTGGCAATTCTAGTTGAGGATGCACGTAGGTTGAGTGGGTTGCATGAGTTACAGAGATATCAACCTCTTAGGTTTTGGGGTGATCAATACCCTAGGTGTATAAGGAATCTCTAGA
Source organism: Viscum album (assembly GCA_963277665.1). Taxonomy (NCBI): domain Eukaryota; kingdom Viridiplantae; phylum Streptophyta; class Magnoliopsida; order Santalales; family Viscaceae; genus Viscum; species Viscum album. The sequence goes on along the minus strand of CAUJRU010000558.1, from coordinate 199,301 downwards.
GGTAGATACTCACTTTTTTTACGTTGTAAGGATGTCTATATATCAGATGGTGGTCCTTGTATTGAGTCTTATTTAAGGCCCTACTAGGAGATGGTGGAGTTTAGTGACTTAGTCGCACGACGAGACGTCTCTCTCCTGGTCAAACTTTGAGCATCTCTTTAGGGAGGAGTTATATTTGGTCACATTGTGATCATTGCACATAAATGAGCTTTTACTTATGCAGTAGGGTAGTTTGACCATGGAGGAGTACTTGGTGAGGTTTACTAATCTCTCAATTTACTCCTTGGATATGGTATGGGATTTGTTCTTCTAAGCAAAAACCTTTGATATGATATTATGCCAGAATATCAGGGATTCAGTGATATCCCTCTGCATTCCCACCTATACTATGGTTCTTGAGTGGGACTTATTGGTGTAGATCTTCCTGGCAGTGTAGTCACCAAGAGTAGGTTCTAGCAGTTGGAACCTAGGAGTTGAGACCATAGTAGTAGGAATCTGACAGTAGTCATAGGTATCCAAGCATGTCAGACACTTCAGGAGGTGATCCTAGGACATAAGGTTAGTGGTGCAGGTCTCTTAGGATGGAAGGAATCATCTGAGGGAGAATTGGTGTTTCTCATGCGATAATCAAGGAAATCTGGATCAGGATTGTATAACCCATCATATAGTTGACAGGGAGATGGTCGAGGGACCATCAAGGTAGAGACATAGGCAAGATAATGGTGGTATACAAGGTGGAGGACATGGTAGAGGGGCCATCATAGTAGTATAAGGTGGTCAAAGGCTTGACATGTTACCACCACCACCCCTAGGTAGTCCATGAGAGGATTAGGGAGTTTTTGGTTAGGGATAAGGATAGCTGAAAGCTATGGAGGAATTTTCCCCCGAGGCTCTAGGGATGATACAGGGTATGATTTGTGTCTTTTATACTTTACCTACAGTACTGATTGGAATAAGTGTGATTTATTTCCTCCTTTCCAATTCTTTGTTTTGAGACTTATAGATTTCATTTGACTTGATGACTCAACCCTTTCGATTAGAGACTCTGATGGGTGGTAACTCAGTGGTTGCACACTTATGCCGACAGTGCGAACTCATGCTTGGCAGTGATATTTTTTTAGTGGATCTGTTTATAGAAACTATGAGGACTTAAAATTTCATATTATGTATGGAATGCATATCCACATTTCTTACCTAGATTGGCTATTTTAGGAGGAGGATATGGTGCTTCCTCAATGATGGAATGAGGTTTTCTATTGTCGGTGAAAAGGAAACCTTAGAAGAGTAGAACAAAATTATGCATAGAATAGTCCATCTAATTACTCACTAGTTGGATAGCATGACTCATGGAGATTTGGATTCTATGGAATACTAGTTTCTTGTGGTTGTGTGAGAGTATAAGGATTTTCAATATATACACCAGAATATCGAATGGATCTCATAGAGATTCGTGAGTTGAGGTTCTAGTTAGAGGACTTGCAATATAAGGGCTTTGTGAGACCCAGTGTTTCTCCTTGGTCATCCCCACTGATATTCACCAAAAATTCAGAATTTATCTTGAGGTTATGTGTATACTATCGGTTCTTGAACTAGGTGACTATAAAGAATACGTATCCACTACTGAGGATTGATGAACTCTTTGATCATTTGATGGGAGAATGATGGTTCTAGAAGATTTACCTCAGATCAAACTATCACCACCTACGAGTATGGGATTGGGATATACCAAAGAGGACATTCAAATGTCTCTATGGTCATTATGATTACTTGGTGATGTCATTCGGTGTGAGGTTCCCCAATAGTGTTCATGGGAATCATGAACCAGATATTTTAGCCTTTCTTAGATTGGTTCATGGTGGTCTTCCTTGATGATATCCTAGTGTACTTAGCGTTTGAGGGGGAGCATATGAGACACTTGAGTATGGTCATGGGAACACTTTGAGAGCACCAACTTTATAGAAATCTCTCAAAGTTTCAGTTTTTGATTCTTGAGGTCCAGTTTTTGGGACATGTCATCTTAGAGGAAAGAGTAGAAGTGGACCAGATGAAGGTTGAGGCAGTTATTACTTAGGATCCACCCAAGAGTGTTACTAAGGTACGGAGTTTCCTTAGGTTGGAAGGGTACTATTTGAGGTTATTACCCAATTTCTCTAGATTGGAATCACCCTTGGAAGATTTGACCTGGAAGGGGTAGCCTTTTGTGTGTATGGAAATGTTCCAGCAGTGCATTCAGGAGCTAAGGAAAAGGTTGACGAGCACTCCCATATTGAGATTTTTGGAGGAGGGTGTGGAGTATATAGTGTTCTGCGATGCATAAGGGATTGGACTTGGTTTTCTTTTTAGGAAGAGGAAGGTGGTTATTGCCTATGGTTAACTTTATTTGAGACCACATGATAAGAACTTTGTGACACATGATCTCGAGTTAGTAATAATATTTTTCTTAATAATGATGTGGTGACACTACCTGATGGGAGATCAGTTTATCATCTACTCTAACCACATGATTCACAAGTATATATTATCTCAGAAGGATATTAACTTGAGATAGAGGAGATTTCTAGAGTTTCTCTAAGAATATGACTTCAAGAGTACATATACTCTTAGAAAGGGTAATGTGGTGGCAGACACTCTCGGTAGGAGATCTTTTTCTCATTTGTTGACTGAAGCGTCAGAGTAGTTATCCTCATTACGGTTTTCCTTAGTGTAAAGGGGTGGTGCTTCATATCTATAGTCAATGGTTCTTACCCCATCACTTTTAAAGTTTTTCAGGGAAACTCATCATGGATATACTGACTTTGAGTCCTTATGTACTCAAATATTCACCATATATACCCCTTATGGATATTATGATGGTGGGGAGCATGTTATCCTTTTCAAAGGATGCATTAAGGTACCTTTGATGTTATATGAGGAGGATGTGTGGGGGTTTCATAAATCTCGTTTGATGTTACATATAGGTGTGTAAAATATGTACAAGGACCTCTGACATCAGTTGTGGTGGCCAAGTATAAAGCATGGTGTTGTAGAGTTTGTCTCTTGATGCCTCACTTGTCAGCAGGTGAAAGTTGAGCACCACGTTCCAGCGGGTTTATCTCATCCTATTGAAGTTCCAGAGTGAATGTGGGATGGGATATTCATATAAATTTTAATGAGATTACCATGTTTTTTCAGGGGACATGATTCCATCTGGGTGATTATAGACCGACTCACTAAGTCGGACCACATCTTATCTATTCAAAAGAAGAGTTCAGTAGAGAGATTAGGATGTCTCTACATGTAAGAGATAGTCCAAGGAGGGAGATCATGTGTTCTTGAGGGTCTCACCTCGATGTGGATTGAGGATATTTGGTTATGGTGGCAAATTATCTCCAAGATTCATTGTTCCTCTCTAGGTACTATTTAAAGTTTGAAAGGTGTCATACCGCGTAGCTCTACCACTACAGTTTGACCATGTACACGATGTCTTCCACATGTCACAACTTAGGAGATATGTGCATGACCCATCGCATGTTATAGACTGGGGTGAGATGGACATCGAGGATAGATATACCTTTGTATATTACCTAGTAGAGATCAAATATCAGCATGAGAGGATCCTTCATGGGTGACTGATTCCCCTAGTGTGTGTTTGATGGAAGCACGAGAATCTTCAGGAGAGCACTTGGGATTAGGAGACCGAGATGTGAGCCCAGTACCCTCATTTATTTGAGTATTTTTTTCTCTATTTCAGGATAAAACCCTAATGTGGAGAAAATATAATGACTCTGATTTTCATTGTATTATTTTTTGATATTATATAGATTATTTTTTAGACCAGGCATTGAGACAACGTGTGATTCTAAGGCCTGATGTGCATGGAATAAATGTTTGAAATATATTAAATATATTAAATAACATGTGCACACAATTTTCTAGGAAAATTGGAATAAATCACAAATGGGGGGCCTAGATTAGAAATATGAGGGAACCATTGAGTTTAGAATAAGGGTTTTACCCTTGGTGCAACATAACCTTTATCGGGGAAGGGAATTTGTGAAAATTCCATCATGGACATAAATGATTAAAACTAATTAATTAATTAATTTGTTTTATTTATTTTGGAGTAGTGAACAAATTCCCCTATAATTATATGATTATGGAATTTCCTTAGGGTTGTCTGCTTAAACCATAGAGATATAGATGATCTTTGGAGAGCCTTGTTTCTGAACAATGATGGATATGGATTGGATTGAGGATCGTTGCACCAACAGAGTTCATGTATCTCTTCAATGATGGAAACATAGGGCCATTCTTCATCAAAAATCAATCCAAACTCTATGTAGGATGTTGATTTTCTTCCATCTCATTCATTTATCTAGGATGAACTCGGATCAATTCCATGAATAGAATTGATACACTCATCATCGGTGGATTTAATTTAATGGATTTATATATGTTCATTATGATTTATTCCAATTTTTTTATATTTTTTTATAACAATGAATTAAAGAAAAATGAACAAAGGTTAAGGTTCATTCCTCACAAGTTATAGCTTGTGGTTTTCTCCCCATTTTCTTCACATATACATTGTGGGAATTTCTTTTGGCATGTGGTTCGACGCTTATTGGGTGTATGATTGTTGTGCAGCCATTCTTTAGCATAACGGATTGATTTTGTGGGTGTGTGTTGTGATTGAGGATATTATTGAGGTTCAAAAAAGGTGGTGGATGATCAGAGGTATATCAGAATAGATTTTCAGGTTTCCTTCTTCCCAGTTATAAGGCACAGTAACTAGTGGATCGACGTGGTGATTTCTGAGCAGATTCGAGTCTAGAGTTTTTCAATCAATGATGGAAATGGTTGGATGACCCTTGATTTATAGTATCAAGTAAATTAAATGGCTCCAATGTTTCATAGGACAACACTGAATATATCCCAATGGATCTGGAAAATCCCAACACATATGATGTTTATTTCGGACTTACATGTCATGTGGGACACCCTGGCTACAGTGCTAGGGTTTTAACTAAAATTAAATATCACACACCTTGTAATCCCTCCATAATGACTCGAAATGTACTTTTTAAAGTTTAAAGATATGGATGGGAGTAGATAGGTATGGACATGTCATGTACTCAGACACGTATATAGCCAGGTGTAGACAGGTTGGTACACGGGCACGACCAGTAGTATACAAACACGGCCAGGTGACATGGATAGGTTTTCGAGCAACCTCTATCTGTTGTGTACCCTCTCTACATGTTGTGTATATTTAAGTTTATATACCATGTGAGGAAAAATAACATGGGGAGATCTAGTTTTATCAAGGTATGTTGTGTACTCTACTAACATGTCTTGTACTCCCTAAGAGATAGTATAGAGATCTTCATATCTTTAGTTCAGACTAGTTTCGGTTGAGTGTGTTCCCATTAGTCTATTACCTCAAGATTACAGTGCATCATTACATCCACATCATGGGATTTTGATCCCCTCTAGAGAATGAGTCTCAGATAGAGTTTTTGGTGTACCTCTATGAGACTAGAGTTTGATTCTCTATTATCTTTATACCATAGGTGGAGTTTGTGGAATCAGTGTAACCTCCTTGAGTATGGAATTATTCCTCCATCTTGCAGGCCATATCAATAGGGTTCATGATATAGTTATAATATGATCCATTTTGTAGAGGGTTGATCCTAATTGGTTTTTTGGTACCACCTAGTGGCTTTGGGTGTGACCCCCTATCTGAGTATCAGGGTCTTTCGAAGACCAGTGATCTTTTTGGGTGGGGCCCAATGAACATGACCTCTTCGATGAGTGTCTCCTGTGATAGCATGTCTTGTGAAGTAGATTCTCCTATAACAAGCATTGCTTCAAGTAGAATCATGTGGTTGGTAGTTGGTTGTGACTGCCTGGTGGTGCAATGTCCTTCCTGAGTAAATCTGGGAGTTTTCTATATACATTGATTGTTATATCTTTGTATTGAGCTGAATATACTTGATGCTTTGTGTTTTTTATTTTTGGGGTGTCCTACTGGGTATTTTAATACTCACCCCTGCATGGAATTTTTCTATACATGTCATGTATTATGTAGATGATGAACCTTTAGATGGTGTCCTTGGAGGACATGGAGCTGGTGGAGTATAGCTTAAGATTTTCAAACCAATGTGTTTTTCCAAGATTCTATTTGATCTTTGTCTTAACCTTTAGAGCAGGTTAGACTCTTTACAGTTTTTGGTTGGTCTTGTATTTATCCCCTTTTTCTCTTTAATTAATTTATTATCGTACTATTTTTCTGGTATTATATATGTATACATGCATTGGTTTTGGTTGTTTTTATATTTCAGTCATGTGTGGGCATAGAGATGTGTGCATGTCTACATGTACATTAGGTTAATGCCTCCCATTTGTTGGATATTCCTACTCAGGGTCGATCACTAGCCCTGGGCCTATTGGAGGTGGGCTTGGAGTAGTCATGGGTTGGACCCCAGCAGTTCAGGTCATGACACCTAATGCCTTGGTTTGAAGTACAAATGATTCCCCTAAACTCTATTTTTAATTCTTTAACTGAATTTTTTCAAATTGAATTATCATATGTGGCCAAAATATCCTACATAAAGTAAAATATAATACGGGGAGGTAAAATATCCTATGAATATGATATTTACCTTTACCAATTTCTCACTCTATAAATCTCTTTTGAGATAATGAAATTTCATACGAGCGATCAATTGTCTCCTATATATGACTTTTTCATTGAAAAATCATAGCGATCTTCAAAAATATTAAAACCTATTGAAATGTTTCACATTGTATGAATTTTTCCCTTTTCAACTTCAATGAACTTCAAATATCATAAGACAGCTCCAAAATATCATTCACATTTCATAAATTTCTTATGTAGACACCGTGTAGGTGAAATATCCTATGTGAATGTGTCCTGGGATAATTTCCTTAGTCAAATTCTTCTTGATTCCAATATAAGTTTTCAAGACAATGATAAATTTTCTTATACATTTAATTTTATTGATTGAATTTCTTTTTTTACAGTGATTTTGGGCTCTATAGGATAATTTATTTAGCCATATTTTTTCAACCCAAATATAAATAAGAAATTCTTGAAATCAAAACTATCCCCACAAAATCACCTTTGGATATCCTAGAATAACATCAAAATATCCAAAGTTAAGTTTAAATTTTATTCTAATAATTCCAAAGATAAAATAATAAATTAAAAATAATTTTTTAAAGAATTTAATAAATAAAATCCAAATTATTCTTCAAACCAAGAAATTTGATAATTTTATTCTAAATGATAAAAATGGTGGGATTAAAACCATTGAAACAAAAGAAGAAATGAATGAAAATTTTATCTTTTTAGTATCTAAAAGTTCCAGCAATTCAAAAAAATTGGTGTTTAGGATGAAACAAGCCCCATGTGTGGGGGATAATGAATAACCTAGTGTGAATGATCATAAGTAAATTAATTAAATTATATAATTTTAGTTTAGAATAATAATAGTAATTGAATTTATTTTTCAATATATTCATGATTTATTGAATTATAAAAGTAAAATAAGAAAAGAAAAAAATGAATAAACATGATGCTTTCAATGTTCGTTAAATAATTACGGGAGGAACAAACCATGTTAATGTCTCATGATTCATCATGTGAAACATTAGACTATCATAATTTTTTTATGAAACTTATGAATTTTTAACTAAGTCTTCAATAGTGTTACAATTTGGTTTTTGGGTTAACTCTTTTCAAGGAAAATAATACAATTCTTAAATATCTTAACCGGGGTATTAAAACTATTTCAAGAACCTTAAGTTGGTTGGTTGAATTTTTGCTCAAACATCTCTCTTCCCACTTTATCTCTCAAGGTTAATAGAGATAAATAAAAATAAATAATAAGATTCAATCAATTTTTCCAAATGAATTGATCACATACCCTTCCTATGATAGAAGGAATGTTTTGAAACACTTTATCCTTGTGTAATAGTAAATAAAGATACTAGGATAATGTTCTAGGAGATTTGGGTTTGCATATATATGATTTAGATTGATCCCATATTTTATTCCTTAACACTATGATATCCCAATGATGATTGACACACCCCAACATCGAACACATGAACAAGGTACCATTAATTTAATTCTTCATATATAAACTCAATTGCATATGATCCTTGCAATAAAACGGGTACAACCATACTGAATCATGCATATTAGGATATGTTTGGTGTAAAAATTTGTAATTTTCCTATTTTCATGATTTTGTGGAATACCTGGATCATTAAATTGGTATTAGAGAAATCATGTAATTATTTAAATAGAAATTTTAATTAAGTTTTCTATAATTAGGATAGAGGGATTCAATATAGTCTCAACACCACTCATGAAACATTAATCCAATTTAAAATGACCAAGAAATTATTATTTGAAGATTGAATTATTTTTTGATATTAAAAAATTAAATTATTATTTTTTTTTTCAGGGAGGAGGAGCACACCAGCGTAGGGAGGCACTGGGGATGAGGCTACATCACCGAGGGATGGATTTTGGCCTTCTGTTTCTACTCATAGTAATAAAAAATAAAAAATTATTATATTCATGGGTGGAAAAATTCCACCACACTTTTAACATAGCATCTGCCATGTATTGTCATGGGGTGGCAGCTACCTACAACACATGAGCGAAAACCTTATAATTTTTGTTGTAAAAAAATTATTTATATATATGACAACAACACATGGGTGCCGTTAGGTAGCTTTTTTTTCCCCATGTAGGGTGTTCCCCTCCACTAACCTTCCCACCCAACTTGGTTGATCCATCCTGACCTACCCATCTAGGCCCAATTAGGGCCCATAATCCCTCGGGGCAGTTTTAAGACCTAGGAAGTTGGAAATAATTATTAAAAATTTATAATAATTTTTTAAAAAATATTATAAATTTATTAAAACAATTTTTTGGGATGTTAGACTTCAATTTTATGAATTAAAATTAGTTTAATATATTTTAATTCATAATAAATGCCCTTAAGTATAATTATTTGCAAATTTAATTTTATTATATGAGTTTAATGTATATTGACTAATCATGGACTTGACCAATAATTTTATTTTTTGTGTTTAATTAATTATTTATTTAATTATTATAATGTGAAATGTTTGTAATAATTAATTAATAAATGATGATCTGCACATCTTCCCTCAACCTCGTTATATATATAAGGGTTTCATGTCCATAAGAGATATTATTTATCTGTAGATACCTCTCTCACCTATCAGTGAATGCTATTTTATAATGGGGAGGAAAAAGGAGACGTAGTTTTTGTTAAGGCACCATGAAGCACTATATGAGAGTTAGATGTATTTTTATGGGGTGAGCACTGTAACTCAATTTAGATGAGGATCAAGGAGTTTACCTTAGGTTATTTTTTAATCCATCATTTTCTCAGTGGATCAACAATTAGAAACTGTTCATGTTCATTTCATTAATTTTTTATATACATGTTTAATTATTTGTTAATTTGTGGATGAAACATGATTATATAGGATATTTAATTATAATTTATAGATAAAATAAATGAACATACATGATGACTAATTTCTCTTAATTAATGTTTAAATTTGTGGGCATGATCACATCATAATAGACATGATAAATTGAGTCGTATTTCAGTCATGGAAAAAAATAAAAGGACTTTAAAACATGAAAATAAATATTAATTCATAAGTTCAAACCACCATGTAAATTGGAATGAAAATATAGTCCGAGGTTATCTTCATACATAGTTTAGGGTTCCTCCCTCCATCGTGGAGGTCTAACAAGAGTGGTGGGTCAACTTAACTAAAATTGGAATCCAATAAAGTGTTATATCTTTCTTGGTGAAATTTTGGAGGTAGGAATTGTTAGAATCAATTTTAAATATTTATAAGAGATGATAATCCATTCAAAAAATCAAGGAACCATAAGTTAATGTCACTGTCTATCAAAAATACTACCTTAAACTCTAGAAGTAGTTGTAACGTCATAGATCAGGTTATAAAGAGAGGTTTAAGGGTCCTTTCTCACTATAATACATAAATAGACTAACTATTATGAATCTAGTAGTTTAGGAATACAAGCATTTGAATAAAATATTAAGAGACATTTAATATTAATAAATATATAATGTCTAAATATTAATAAGAAATATAAGAGTACTAATCTTTTAAAATTTATTTTTATAGAAAAAATGTTGAGTAATACCGAAAATTAACTATGATTAATACTGAAAAATGATTACATCCTTCCCAAAACTAATTTCCAAGAGTGGTACATGAGATTATACTTGATACTATGATATAAAAGGAAATTATATGTAATGGAGTCCTCACTACCAGATAACCCACCTCATAAATAAAGTGAGGGTGAAAAATATGCTTATAGGATATGCATGGATGATTCATTTAATGCATATATCATTTTGTTATCATCAATATCTATTGAGTTGAGAAAGTGATATGAGGACATGGGTTTTTATGCTGTGTTATCTCATCTATAAGTAATTTGTTAGAAGAAAGTGAAGAAAGAAATGAATGAGATTATCATTACACCTAACGTAAGTAAATTAAAAGATGTAATTCATGTTGTTCCCCATGTAATCAATGTGATAGATTACATTGATTGAATGGAAAAATTGGGATTCAAATTAAATCATGGTATTTTAATAAATCTCACTCTCTCATCCAATCCACCCATTTATTTAAGTTTCATTGAAAATTATAAATTGAACTATGTGGAGAAGTGAGGAAGAGTTCATAATGGGTATCCTATTAAAAAAAATTATGAATGCAAGAAAATGTAGTGAGATAGTGGGACTAGGGTTGTCTTTGGAGAGGACAGTGTTTTATTATGTGTTTTCCTATTATATTGTGTGGGTTTTGTGTGCATTGAAAATAGTGATTGATGGTGTTTGAGAATGAAATTTATATGGTTGTTTGAATTTAGTTTTAATTATAGTGATCTAACCTTATATAATATCCTTCATCAATTATCAAATCATCATTCAAATTAACTCTCCTTCTCTCTCTAATCAGTTGAAACTTCGACTGATTTTCCCTCACTTAATGATTTCATCTTGGATAGATAAATTAAATAACCACTGTAGTCTTTATCCTTTATGATCCAATATATTATATATGAATTAATCCACTAATCACCATCATAGGTACTGAAGAATTTCTGGGTAGAATGCGTGTGAAAAACTGAGAATGAGAGAAGAAGAACTTAAATAAATAGAATAATGGAAATATCTTATTTTCTAGGAACTCAAAAGCTTCTAGAAAAATAAGAAAAATATAATTTAGAATTTAATAATTAAATTAATTAACAGGGGTGGGGAGATTATGCTTGGATTGACTACTAGGGTCCTAGTGTTCCATCATTGTATATTATACTAAAATAAAAGAAAGAATAAATTAAGTAGTAGAAAATATATTGATCGATCAACAAGTCCCCTCAATAAGGAATTGTTTACCTATTTATAGGAATCAATGAATGATCATGGTTTCCTTCCATGATTTAGCATCTTTTCTCCCAACATGAGTAATATGGGATTATTATTCAACCTTGGGTGATCTTCATTCCTCCATAATCATCTAGTTTTTATTAGCTCAACTACCATTACTTTGATAGTCACAATTTTTCTTGGTTTAGGTTTTCAATTATACCATCAAGACCCCCTATCAAATATTTTTCTTAATAGTATTCCCCTCCCATGATTATGGTCTTCTTATTTAGTTGGATAAATTCCATGTGTCTCGGTTGTTTGAAATATCCCCAATATAGTCGAACCATGGAAATGAATATAATTTTAGTTCATTACTATTTTATATTTCAAGAGTTCAAATTTTTTCTATTTTTTAGAAAAATCTTAAAGTCACAAGATCTAGGAAGTCTGATGCAAAAATTGAAAGTTTGATGCAGAAGTATAATATGATTGTGGGCTATAAAAAGTCATAAACTCACTAAAGTTTAATGATGAAGTTAGAAGATGAAGTCACATGCTTGACAGTCATGTCCTTTAGTGGGTTGAAATTCATACAATGGGCATATCTAAAGTGATGGGATGGAGGTTATATAAGATCTTCAAAGTCATACGCTCGACAAGTTTGGTACTCAAAACCTTATAAAATTTCCAATAAAATATTACACTCTACTTGAGACATATTTTTATGATTGGGCCAAATTGTTATGATATGGTGGAAGTCATACACTCCATTGTAGAGTCATATTCTTGGCTAGTTAAAGTCATACAAAATGTTATCCATTTTTATTTTTAGACCCCCAACCCATGAAAATCAAAATCAGTGTAGTCCTTATCTAAATTAATATATAAATGAATTAAATAATAATAATTTGAATTTATAGAGTATTATAAAATTAATTCTAGGATCAATGCATGACTTCACAAAAAAATTCCATAAATGAATAAAATAATTAAAACTCATGATTTATTCCATTTTAAATTTTAATTACATATTCACTAAAGTGAAAGGGGGGAAATTTCCCAAGTTTTATCTAAATTATGGGGTTAATTTACAATGAAAAACATTTTAAAATTTTAAAATTTTGGATCTCATCACTCCCCCACACTTAATGTATTTTACTACTAGTAAATACATTGAATTCATCCAAAAAAAGGCTATAAATCCTAGGTTCAAACACAAACTATAAATAAAAAGAAAACATGGATTTATCTGTCATTATAATTATCAAGCCTCCTCTATGAATCTAATCACAATCCCCAATTCATTTTGAGTAAAATTTACAATTACAAGAGTGATGAAAAAATATATTTTAATGGAAATAAAACATTAACAAGGGGCCCTTTCATTTATTGTAACACTCCAAGCTTCCACGGTATGTTTCCCTTTGAATAATGCAATGGCGTGCATTGTACGCAACTTCGAGATTCTGACACACCACAACCAATCAAACTAGCCGTTATGAATAGTAATACCTACTTTTTGAAATTTTATAAATTCTATCTCTCAAAATGGACTTTATTTTTGGATTCGGAATATCGGAATTAGCCTAGGGTGAAATTTTGGTACTTTTCGGATAACTTTCATATTTTGATGAATAGTGAAAATTACTAAATTTTAATTAAAAAAAAATATTTTAATCAAAATAATTAATATTGATAAATTGGAATTTGAGTGGTTTTAAAGTATATTTAGAATATATTTTTACCATTTAATTCAATGTTTTTCATTGGACATAATTTCACAATTAAACCAGACATAAACAAGTGTCAATCTTTTGATAGTTATTATCTCTTAAAACACGCTTTTTATTTTAACAACGGGAATTAATTTTAAATTAATTTCTGCCACTTCTGTGTTTTGAATTTGGAAAAATGGATTCCATATTTGGAATCAGTATGTTCAAATTTTGTAAATAGGTAACTTTTATTTTTAGACATTTTGAATAATTACTTCGGTAAATATTTTATTTACCATGGTTAAAGGGTAAATCCGGTAAATAAGGGTTAAAAAATAATATTATAATAATAAAAAATTACCATAAAACGTGTCATAACCTTATTGGTTGATAAATGGCCGACCATGGTCTTCTTTGGGTCGATTTTGGGACCCCATGGATCCACTTGTAAGTGATAGGGACACTTTTTTTTAATTAAGTTAAAATGAATACAAAAATGACACAAGCATATATCTTTTAGAAAAACAATTGTTACATAGGGTTATATATGTTGGATTTTAGACTATAAATATTAATTATAAAGATAAAACGATTTCCTAAATAATTATATTTTATTTATAATTTTTAGACATTAAATAATTTAATTTATTTATGACACAATGGTGATGCAGTAATTACCATAATAGTGAAAAATTAGAATAATTGATATTATAAATACCCAAATAAATATAATTTGAGACTTTTTATGAATTAAACTAATTTTATAAGTTAATATGACATGTTAGGAATGATTTATATAACTTTTTTAGAAGTAATCATTCTGTTATAATTTTTAAAAAAATGAATTATTGAAAAGTGTCAAATTTGACATAAAAGAGTTTTTAAAACAAATAGTATATTATTAATTGATATTAAATTCCTAAAAATCTAAGGTTCGGACAAGAGACTTATATCATGATATTTGTATAATTAATGGACCACTTGGGGGTCTCTTAGATGTATATAGTAAGTTTATTAACCATATAATATAAAAATACAAAGAGACATTGTAAAAGTGAAACTAATTAACTAAGAGTTAATACTTAAAGATAAGGTTAATATAGTAACCCAAACCTGTATAAATTCTATTGGTTGAGTTTTTTTCGACCCATAACCACCTTAAACTTTAAATAATCAACTTTTGATTCATTATAAACCGAATATGAATTTATTATAAAATAATATTTCTAGCTTTTCCAAAGATTCCCCTCACCCCTCTTATAAAAGGGCACTCCCCCTTATCATTAATTCATACCTTCAAAACCTTTTGTTTCGGCCAAGCCCTGCCCAAATACTCTCTCAACTTCCATAAATACAACCTATAGGCCTTATTTTGATCATAAATCCAACGTAAGGATCCCTTGTGATCAAATCAAAAGGAAGAACCCGAAGAAGAGGTAATGTTTTTACCACCCTTTTTCAAATTCTTTTCTTCTTCAACTTCTTCTTTCTTTGTTATTACCATTATAAATTAATGAATACAGTATCTCCTATATACTGTAATATTATTATAAATATAGTACAACCATATTCAGTATTATATCCATCCTTTGAATGACATGTCACCATACGTGCGTACGTACGACTTACCGTCTCCACGTCGTGGTGTAATTGTCATTCAATAAATTATTATTTGGATGGGTATAATAATGATGTGTAAATCATGTAAATAATAAATATAACATGATAATTATTCTTTATATATTATATAACATCCAATTATATATTATTTTAATATATAAAAAATGATATTGTCACTCGTGCGTACGTACGGACTACTGTCTCCACGAACGCGATGAGATTCATTCTCCATCGTATCCATTCAAGTATAATTATCATTTTATTATTTAAAAATAATGTTTAAATACTTGATATCATTCTGTATATGAATAAGATACAACCTATCAATGAAAAACATGGCTTACGTAACAAAACATATAAAAGAAAACGAGTAAGTTAACACCCGAAACAACGATAATACTAAGATATTATTAACAAATCAATGATAAAAGATCATATATGATATCATATTAATGTAAATGATTATTTTATAATTCAATTACAATTATTTCACCATTATACAGTAGGTTAATCTACCATCGACCAAGGAAAAAGTACAAAGTAAGGGGTTTCTTATCTCACTTTTAATTCCGTGAGAATTCCATTGTTCACCACTTATTTATTGCATGTGGTGTGTGTACTGCCCATGATTGTATTCATTGTGTAATATACTATAATTTATGGATATTTAAATCATCATTGTATTATCCTTCTTTCATGGGTGTATGTTTCGTAAGTTACCAAATCGATAAGGGAATTTGAAATTTCAATTTCCATTTATTCATCTTTACGCAAACTTCATTGATTATTTTACTCTGAGATTATATGTAGAATCACTATTCATTTGATTATGTCATAATTTCCACTCCCCTTTCTATGGATATACTTTTTATACACATAATCACTCCATTGATAATTTCTCAAGTCATCGGTATGAATTTGATAAGAGTAATTTTTACTCAATCTCGATTTGTTGAGATAAACATCCAATTCATTGGTGTTGTTTTTACAAGAATATGTGTGAATGTCCTTTGATTGTTTTACACTGAATATCCAATAATATTTAGTGTATTTATATTTTTCACACATAATTATGTCGTTGATTTATCCTTAACCTAAAGATACGGCCTTTATGATATATTTCATCTCAATTTACATTCCATTGATACTTCTTTGTTGTTATACACCAAATCACTTTTATGTGGTGTATATAATGTACTTTGACATAGTATATCATGAATCCCTTTATTCTCATGATATTACAACGTTTTTATTACCTCAATTATTTGTATTCCGTAGTCTCTCTTTTGGTTAGAAACTCTAACTAAAATACCATTTTTAAATGTTTTAAAGACTTATTCTTCTAAATCTTACTCATTAATGTCCATGTTTTAAAAATGGTTTAAGGATTTATTTATATGGACATTAAAGTTTTAAAATTAAAACTCCTTTTAAATGTTTCAAAGTGGTATGGGACACTTTGATTCAAAAATCTATTTTTAAATGGCTTATTGACAAATAGTGTGACTTTTAAATGATTTCAAGAAAAGGGGGATATTTCTCTCAAATAGTTTTGATGATTATTTTCATCTATGTCAATATCCTTCATTATTCTCGATTGAGGTTAATATGATACAATAAAATCTTCCATATTATATCGAATGAGTTATGTTTGACTGTGGATGTGCTATTTTTATACCATTCATGGTTTGTGGTTAAAGTATTGACATTTCGTATGCTAGTTTTAATATGAATGTTAATGTTATGTTTAAACATGTTCATATGAGGAATGAATTGGACTTATTAAGTGACGGGTGGAGCCCGCTATAGCTCCTTGATGCATCGGTAGGTCTCATGAGGCAAACTAGTGTCTTGGCACAAGGCCTTGGCAAAATATTATTTGTAGTCTTGGCACGAGGCCTTGGATATGTGGTTATGATAGTCTGGAATTATGCATTCCATCATTATGAAAGTGGTTATTGATATTGCATGTGATTATTTGATTAGTAGAATATCCATGTGAATAAGTAAATGGCATTATTTCATTTTATTTTTTCCATACTATGTTGAAGTTCAAGTTTAAAAGGCTTTTGTTTTAATTATAAATTGTCTTAAGTGTTTATGCTTATCTATGAAAGATCCTGCTATAATGTTATCCTTACTGAGCATCTGAGCTCACCCCTTTCAATGTTTTATTTTTTCCAGGATTATGAAGAAGTAATTTATGAATGACCTGCAGGGTTAGTATGAGGGGATATGAAGACAAGATGTTTTTTTATGATGTAATGTAAAACTTTATGATTGTATCTAGTGTTTCCAAGGCTACTAAACTAATCGGTCTTTCGAGACTTCATCTTTCTTGTGATCATGCTAATGTTATGTAATAATGCACCGACTCTGGGTAACTGGGGTCGGGGCATTACATTTATCCTTCTTTCTAAGGTTCCATAAAGAAAAGTTCCATTTTCCACTTCCATGATACAACTCAAATATGAAATTATTATTAGTAAATTTCCCCCTTATTCATTTGAGTTCAATATTCCTCTCACATGAATATATTAATTTTTGAGAATTATGAAATTATTGAATTTTTCTAATCCATGTTTTTTTGGAAATAAATTTCTCAATGTACAATGTCTTTCATTACTCAAAAAACTAGTTCCAAATCATATAAAAACATTATATGGCATCCCAATTTCCCATTTTACTCCATTTTAAAGGGACTTATGGAAATATATTTTTAGTTATCTCCTTGAGCTGTGCTTTTCACAAAGGCCAAGTTACCTAGGTTCATATTCAAAATTCTACTTTCCCCGAGTCATAATTTTAATTTTAAAAAATTCTTTTCTATCACACTCCTTTTCCCATTTCAAAAATATAAATTTTCATGAAAGAAATGGAAAAATAACAAATAAATCATATATTTTAAACAATTTAACAACCAGTGAAATCCTTAAAACTAGCATGAAATTCATTACCTAGGAAGGGAAACTCTAAAACCTCAATTTCATAGACTTAAAAAATACCAAAAAACTAAAAAAGAAAAGAAAAAAGTATGTATATTTGTTTTAAAACATATTCTAAAAATAGATTTTTTTATCCCCCTTTTTTGTTTGTGTTTTATTATAGGCTATAAACACACAAAAATAAAGAAACAAATAGACAGCTTAAAATATTTACACCCTAAGCTATTTTTTCCTCTCCCCCACACTTATCTAAGAAAAAACTTCAATTAATTATTTTATACAATTTATTAATGAATAACAATACTAAATATAATTATCTTGACTAGTGTAAAGGAAAAAAAGGAAAACATGGTACTTATAATTCATATTCAGTAGAGAGGAGTTTGCACTCCTCCATTGGTTCCTTCCAAAAATATTTCTTAAATTTCTCTAGATACTATCTATTAAATTTAAATAGTTTCTATTATTCAACTAATTTTATTTCAACTAAACTAAATGGATTTTATTGGTAATTATAAATGTTCTAATCCACATACAATTAAGCTTACCTATAAGGAACTTTATCCTAGAGGAAAATAATAGCACTTTGTCTCAAACTTTGAAGTCACTTTTTTGAACGACTTTTCATGCACATATATGTATTTATACTTATAAATTATATAATTTTAATATTCCTCTATTATAAGATCTATTAGTAACGTCATTGGGATATTTCTTTTCTCCATAAACTTGCTTAACTCTAGGTTTACCCTCTTTACAGCCTAGTATGATTTGTACTGTAATTCAATAGGTAGGTGGATCCTTTTACAATAAACCATATGATAAGGGGATATACCTAGGGGTTTTAAAGGTAGTTTTGTATGCTCATAGTTAGTCCTCTAATTTTTTCTCTAATCCTTCTGGTTGGGTTGCGCTATCATTTCCAAAATCCTTTTAATTTTTCTATAGGAGACCTGGTCCAGCCCATTTTTTGGGGGTGGTATGTAGTTAAGGTCTTGTGTTGAACTTTATACTTCTTCATAAGGTATTGTATGATCTTTTTTCAAAAAAAATATTTTCTTGATAAATTATTATAAGTTAGGGTACTCCAAACCTAAAATAATATTTGATCTTAGAAACCCAATAACAAATATTTTATAATTAATTTAGGTTTCTTGTGTTTTAATCCACCTAGACCCATAATATACTACAAGTAATATATAGGAAAATATAAGTGATATGGGAAATAGATCCATGAAATATAATCCACATACATCAAAAAGTTCACAAAAAATCAATTATTGTTGGACAATTTCCTTTATTTTATAAATTCCTCCAGTAAATTGTCAGTGTTTACATGATTTGAAAGATTCATGTGAGTCTTTAAAAATTGATGGCCAAAACAAACCAACTTCAAAAACTTTTCTGAGTGTTCTTTGAGGACCAAAACTTCACCCACATTAAATTATATGAAAAAATAAAAGCCCAAATTTTACCTCTTCCTTAGGTATGCACTTCCTTATCACTTAGTCATTGTAAATTTTCCATAAATAAGGATCCTTCCAAAGATAATATTGAGAATTTAATTTTAGATTAAGAGTTTAATGATTATAAAATAAGGGAGGTACATTTTATGTGAATAATAATTTCATAATATTAGTATATCAGGGTAAATTAGTGATTGTATATAGCTACTTGTTGGAGAGGGAATCATCTAGGGTTGTCTTTGTGGGTGTTTTTTTTCCTCAGAGGTGTGGTAAAATCTACTCATGTGAACTAAAACCAAGTTCTCACAGCCCTTATTGTCTTTAATATCTAATTAAAAATTTTATAATAGAATAATATATCTAACTAATATTGGATTTGAATCATCCATCTTAATCAAGTATCTATGTTCTGAATGATCATAAAAAAATGGTGAGTTTACTTCCTATAAAATATGAAAAAAATTTCTATAAAGAAACAAAAATAGCCAAAAACTTCTTATCTATTTTTGTGTAATTTATTTGGGATATGTACAGGGTCATTAAAGTTTAATCTATCACATGTGGGTTTCTTTTAATACTTTTCTATAGCACAACTCCAACGGCTTGGATTGAGGCTTCACATAACACTTCAAAAAGGCCTTTATAAATTTTTGGGATGATCATAGGATATGTGTTCAAGATCACCTTTGTTTAATCAAAGGATTCCCGGGATGAATCATTAAACACAAATTTAGTTTCCTTTTTGAGTAGTCTGGTCAAGTTCAAGGTATTATTATTGAATTCTTTCATAAATCTTCTAGAAAATCTTGCATGTACAGAAAATAATCTAATGTGTCTCATAGTGGTGGGGTAAGGAAATGTAGAAATGATGTTAATCGTAATATCCTAACCTTTCCAGATATGTATTATACTTTTTTATGTATTTTTTATCCTTAATTTAATATTTCTTTGGTTAGATCTTGTCTCAAGTGTGTTTAGGTGAGTTTTGGAAGCTTTTGGAGAGTTTTTGGGTAGAGCAGGGTAAGTGCATGATTTTTCCAAACCATGTGCCCACCCCCAAAAAACCATGAACCATGAGAAATATGGGGATTTCATGGTTGTTGTATGGTTAAAAAAACTATATTCCCACCCTAGAGAAAACCTTCACCCCAAACAGTAGGGGGCATGTTAAAGGGAAATGGTTTTTCTACCTGTGCGGCCCTTCTAGGAAACTGTGTGCATAGACATTTAAACCTCTGAAAATTAGGTTAAAATTTTCCAAACCCCCAAATTTATAACCTTAATCACCCTACTAAGCCAAAATGGTTTTTTTTTCTTTTTTAGGATCCTAAGAAAATTCTTATACTCGTCAAACCCATTCCTTTGTGAATCAAATATTCAGTGGAAGGAATGGAACACTCTTATGTATGTGATATATTTCTTATTTAGGATCATATCACTCTCATATTTATTCCCCTTTGAGAGGGATGAATTATACCATTGTTTATGGTTTTGATCTAGGTTTTAATGGATATTTTTTATTGGATCTTGATCCTAGGTTTTGGTCCTAGATCTACTTATTTGTTGTGATTTCAGTCATCCTACTTCAAATTAAGGATAATGTTGGGTGATAATTCATCAATGATCCAATGGTAGGTGTTCAATATTCTAATTTCCATTATCTTGATAATGGTATTATGTATGTGATTATATAATTTCATTTCCATGTTTTGCAACTACCCATAAATTAGTTGTGTGAATTGAATTCCTAAGAAATTATGATACCCTTCTCGGTTCTTGATGGATCCATTAGATATTAATAGAATGGGCATGATGGAAACCCATGGGGTGTGATAATTATCCTCAAATTGATAAATATGTAATTAAAAGGGGTAATTAATGGGTTTATGAAATTAAACTAGTTGTGAATATGTTGTCTGATAACTTGTTATAAATATTTTTTCCAATTTCCATTGAAGTGTTAATGAGATATCAGATGTATTATTGAAATTAGGTTAAATGGATATATTATAATGAAATGATACATTGTGTTGTGGATTCTTGATAAATGGGTTATTAATGTGGAACCATAATATAAATATTTGTGTAAATGTGAACAATGCAAAGAGGGTGATGGACATATGCTTCAAGTGCCCATGGGGTTCCAGACTACTGCTCTAAGCCCCCAATTCATGCATGTGAATCGGTGATGGAATAATTATTTATGTACCCAAGATTTTGGTTCTAGACTAATGATCTAACTATCCATGATATTGGTGATAGACTTAATCTCCAAGTGCCACATAAAATGATACTGGACTGATGCTCCATGTATCTGGGATAATGGTGCCTGGACTGACTCTCTAAGGCACAAAAATGAATTTTGAATTAAATTGAATAAATAAATACAGTGAATTGATAAAATGGAAAGATCCTATTGGTGTATGGTTCAAACTTCAACATGGGTTGAAGCATGTATGATTGGCTTAGGTGTCACCTTGAACCTGAGGGCCAAAGTGGTTAAATAAATAATAATAAATTTGAAACCTATTTACTTTTATTGAACTATTTATTATTTATTTATACAACTGCACACACTATTATAAACTAGATATTGCTTTAGATACCATTGGTGGTGTCCTATAGAGTTGTACTCACACCCTACTCAGGTCGTTTTTTGGAACCCAAATAGACTTTGTGTTTACAGGATGGGATAAGGGAAAGTGCTCTATGTTTGATGGCTATGTTGGGATTCGGGATGGTATGTGGATGAGGAAACCATACATGATGTCAGGTCCCACTTGAGAGATTTCATTGTGTCTTTATTTTTGGGTTTCATTGACACTTGAAACATATATCGCATGACATATCTACTGCTTTGGTTTATGGTCATTTTCCCTTGCTTCAGGATTCTTCTTGTGATGTATGGTCTTTATTGATTATTGTATTATCTTTTCTATTTATTATAGTTAGTTTAATTATTTTATTTGTTTGATAAGGACGGTACAGTCTCCCCACATGACTTATTAGACCCTTGATATTAGTCTGTAGCCTCTAGCATATGGGGAGGCATGTTTGAGGTCATGCAATGAACCATCTTAGTGCATTGGTATGTGTCACCCGGGTTGAGACATCATAAAGTAGTATCAAAGTATTATTCTTTTCTTTTTAGTTTTATTATTATTTAGGAAAGGTAAAAAAGAGACTAGTATGATTCAGGCCTTGGTCATGAGCTCATGCATGGGAGTAGATAATCCATGTGCAGTGGAAACCCCAAGTACCCATAGAGGGATTGTTATTCTTGATGTTTTTTGTTACAGTTGAATGTTATTTCACCTTGGGTGATGCACTTGTTGTGTGATGCTATTGTTTTTTGAGATTTTACTCATGGCCTCGTATGGAGAGAGAGTTGATTATGCATGCATCATTCTAGGAAATTTGAATTTTTGTCACATGAATCATATTAGGCAAACCTAGAAAATAAATTTATAGGTGAGTTATGGGGAGTGAGAATTATTTTCCTTATATGAGTAATTCAAAAGAAATGGTGCCTAGAAATGGATTAATAAATGTTAAAAGATGTAAAATGTGGTAGTTTGAAATGATTAAAGGGGTTTCTGATGAAAAATTTATAATTATGATGAGTTTTTTACCCTGTTTTAGCCATGGCCTAGGTTAGGGATGGTTGAGGGTTGTGATAGTGCCTTGGTTTTGACCATGGGGAAGTGTATGAGGGATTACTTGTTATAAATTTATGTGAATCCCTATTATGTAAATATTTTAGTAATGTGTTATGTGTCCTAATACATGTTCTTGTAATTGTAGATACATGCCTTCATGATGATTTTTGTGGGTAGGAAGATAGGGATACATTACTATAAATGATCCTCCAGTAGTGGGAAAAGAGGCTCTGATAGTTCTAGGTGAAGGAGTGGGAGAGTGGTTCCCTGAGAACATCACTTTCTTTATGTAGTTCATGGAGAGATACCCAGGATGAGTAGTGTGGAATATTTCTAATATGATCCAAGGTTTCAAGTTGCAACACCCTCCAACATTCACTATAGAGGGTGGACCTGAGTCAGTTGATTTCTGGATTTATTCCATTTAGAAAATTATTGAACATTTAGAGACTCATCCAAATAAAGAGTCAATTTGGATACTTATATATTATGAGTTCAAGTGAAGAATTGGTGGTATATTTGGTCTTAGGAGGAGTAGATGGAGGGAATGGTATGAAAATAATTTTAGGAGAAGTTTCTAGAACACTTTTACCCAGAGACACTAAGACTAGAGATGGAGGTGGAGTTTATGCGGTTAACCCAGAGAAGCATATCAGTTATGGACTATGCTGGTCACTTAACCAAATTGAAATGTTTTGTTCTAGAATTGGTTATATATGAGGTATCTATGGTGAGATATTTTCAGGAGGTCTTAAATGTGATATTAAGTCCCATGTTAACATCTTATGATTGAAGAGTTTGTTGAGGTGGTGAATTAGGATCTCATTTATAAGGGGAACCTAAAGAAGGATTCCAGTGGAGGATATGTGGTTTATATTGTATGAATAGAAGGTATGTATTTCAAGGGTATTAAGTGTCTCTATGAGAACATTAACTAGGTTAGTGGAAAACAAAGTAACCAAGTAGAAGGATTAGTTACTCAAGATAGTAATTGAGTGTTCTTCCATTAGTACGGCATGCTAGGACACATTTGTAGTTAGTGTCCCTAACCACCAATAGAGTACCAATATTGTAACAATATGGGACACCTATAGAGATATTTTAGGAACCCTTGATATGTGGGTGGTGATAGAGTAGCTAGGATAAACCATATTACTAGAATGGGGTCTTCTACCCCACACTAGATAGGTAGTTCGAGTTCTAAAAGTCATGATGATTGGGGAATCAAACATGGTACTTTAAGGAAAGAGCAGCTGTATTAGAAAATTAGTGTAGATCAGGGGACTCATGCTAGAGAATAGGTTAGAGGGATAGGTCAGTTACATGTAATTCATCTCACACTTGTTGATAGTGAGTTTGGGTTATCAATATTTAGAGGTACAATTCTTTAGCTTATATAATTGAGGGTGTTTTATTTGATATAAAAGGCTCACATTGTTTTATATTTGATCAACTTGTGAATAGTTTCAGTTTCATATTGAAGATTTTGTGCAGTTTTGTGATGATATAAATTCCATTGGTAGTGTGGTAGAAGTAAATCTATCTATTCAAAGGGTGTTCCCTCAAGGTTGGTGAGTATCGTTTCATTTGGGATATGTAAATACTTGACATGTCATGTTTTGACTTGATTTTGGGAATGGAATAGTTGGTATCATACCAAGACCACATCGATTATTATCATAGGAGGGTATATTTGAAAAGTCCTAAGGGTGACAAATATGTTCATCGTCAAGAATGGGATATCCAGATAGGTCTTGCAGGGCCATTTCATCAGCAACTTAGGGAGATCACCACCCAGGTTTCAAGTATTTTGTTAGATGATGGGGGTTTATGTAATAGTTTCTTTCAACCCATCGTGGATTGGTTTCAGGATGTGTTTCTTGAGGACTTCTCAAGGCTTCCACCCGAGATAGATGTTGACTTTACAACTGATATAATGCCTAGAGATGAACTATTTTTCAATCCACCTTACATAATGGAACCAAGAGAGATTCAATAGATTAAGACTCAGCTATAATATTTGATGGATAAAGGATTTATCCATCATATAATGTTTCATTGGGGTTCTATGGTTTTTCTCTAAGAAAGATGGAAGGGTGTTACATTTATGTGTCATTTACTGGAATTTGAACAAGATAATAGTTAAGAGTCGGTATCTTATTCCACATACCGATGATCTATTAGACCAGCTAAGGGGTTCTTTTGTATTTACTGAGATCGATTTGTGGTCAGGGTATCATCAGTTGAGATTGAGACCTTATGATATAACATAGACTGCATTTAGGGGTATGTATGGCATGTATGAGTTCATTTTTATTCCATTTGGATTGAAAAATGATCCTATTGTGTTAATTTAATTGATGGACAGAATCTTCCACATGTTCTTCAATCATTTTTTGGTTTTTTTCATCGATGAAATCCTAGTGTACTCCCAGACTCGTGATGATTATTCCAAACATCATAAAATCATCCGAAGTAGATGGGAGAGCATAGTATATATTCCAAACTATCTAAATTCCAATTCTAGATCAATGAGGAAATTTCTTGGGTCACAACATCTTTGATAAAGGTGTGTCAGTGGACTCATAGAAAGTTATAGGTAGTTATTTCTTGGGAACATCCCAATAATGTTTTTGATATTCGAATATTTTTAGGGTTTGAAGGCTATTATTGAAGGTTAATTAAAGATTTTTCTTGTGTGGAATATTTTATTTTAGTATTGACTAGAAGGGTATAAAATTTTAATGCTATTGATCTTGTGAAAATTCTTTCAAGGATTTAAATAATTTCTTGAAAATTTCACCAATTTTGATCCTACCCGAACCGATTGAAGATTATATATTGTATTGTGATGTATCTTGGATCATAATTGGAGCAATATTTATGTAGAGAGATCAGGTTTTTTCATATGGGTCACTACAGTTTAGGACACATGAAAATAATTAACCTACACATGATCTTGAGTTAGCCATAGTGGTTTATGCCTTAAAGTGTTAGAGACATTACCTATTGGATGAAAGGTTTATTGTGTATACTGAGCACAAAAGTTTAAAGTATGTATTTTCACAATGATATTTAAATCTCTTAAAGTGTATGTGGGTTGAGTATATGTTGTTGTTTGACTTTGATCTAGCCTATACTCTCAGAAATGAGAACAGTGTTGCTGATTCCTTAAGCTGAAAGACACGGACTCAGGTAGTCCAGGAGCCTTGTTCTAAGTGGAAGATGATGTCCTTACTGGCTGAGATTCATATAGAGGTTCAAAAGGGATAGGAGAAGATTAACCTCATGTATTTATTGATGGATTACACTCTTCTCATCTAGATCAATGATAGTTATTATAAGGATCTGAAGTCTTTTTCCTTGAGGGAAAGCCTTAAAAGTGGGGAGTCACCTTCTGATTGGATTATAGATGAGAATGTGATCATCCATGTTATGGTCCATGTTATTCTACCTATGTTTATGTGAGAGGATTTGATGAGTGAGTTTCATGCATCGATGTGGGTAGTTCACCCTTTTTTTATCAATATGTACCGTGATCTTCAGATATAGTATTGGTTTCTAGGAACAAAAAAGGAAATTGTGAGTTTTGTGACACAATGTTACACCTGTCAATAGGTGAATTCTGATCATCAATGACCTTGTGGTTTGTTACATCCACTTATAATTCCATAATTTAAGTGGGATGACATTACCATGGAATTTTTTGTAGGTATTTTGATGACCCCTTGGAATAATGATGCAATATTGGTCATTGTGGACTGATGGATGAATGTAGCCCATTTCTTTCCAATTAGGGATACTTTCATAGTTGACCAGTTATATGATTTTTATATTTAGGATATATTGTGTTTCCATGGGGCTTATTGAAGTATAGTTTCATATCATGACATTTATTTTACTTCATGCTTCTAGAAAGGATTTCAGAATTCATTGGGTACTCATGAAATTTTAAGTAAAACTTTTCACCCACAGACTGGCGGGCAATCAAAACGTAATATTCAGGTGTTAGAGGACTTATTTTTGGAATGTTTCCTAGATTTTAGCGGTTCTAGGGAGAAGAAATTAGTTCTCATTTATTTCACCTATAACAATAGTTAACATGTGACTATTCATATGGAACCATATGAGGAACTTTATGGTAGGCCATGTAGATCACCTTTATGTTGGATAGAGGCAGTTGAGTTAGAGTTTTTGGGACTGAGTCTCATGTAAGAAACATCATAGAAGGTTCATTTGATTTGTAAATGTATAGATATAGTATAGAGTAGATATAAATCTTTTGTTGATCAATTTTATTGACCTCTTGAGTTTACAGTGGGTGGTCATTCATTAATTTGGGTTTCACTGAGATTGGGTCACCATAGGATTCAGAAGCAGAGAAAGTTTGTGTCCAAGTTTTTCAGACTAGTTTAGATTATAGATAGGATTAGACCAGTGGAATATTGATTGTATCTTCCATATAGGTATAGTGTTATGCATTATGTTTTTCATGTGTCAAAAATTCAGCAGTATCACCCTGACCCTTCTCATGTGATCGATGTTGATGATGTTGAGCTTAAGGTTGATACGTCCTTTGAGGAGCATCCAATTCATTTTGTGGATCATAGTGAGAAAGTTTTTTTGGGAAAGAATATATCATTGTTCCAAGTGTTATGGAATAATGGAAATCTTCAAGTGGAAACATGGGAGAGGGAAGCAGATATGTGGTCCTAGTGGCCTGATCTTTTCACCTTAGAAAATTAGTGGTGTTTGGGAGTACAACTCAAGGATAATCTGTTATAAGGTAAGAAGATTGTAATATATTATACTTTATAGAGACTTATCATACTTTCTTTATGTAATTTTTACCCTTACATTAATCTATTTTGTGTTGGATATTTTCTCAGGTTCATTCAGGTGATTTTTTGAATATTTTTTAGGGTTTTTGGGAAAAGCACGATTAGTGAACGGTTTTTCCAAACCATGTGCCCACCCCTAGAAACCATGAACCATGGGATAGTGGGGGGTTTAATGTTTTTAACATAGTTAAATAAACCATGCACCCATCCAGGAGAAACCATGCTCCCTAGATAGTAGAGGCACACTGTTAGGGCATACATGTTGTCTAACTATGCGACCCCTCTATGAAATCGTGCATGCAGACATTTAAACATCCAAAAATTAGATTAAAATTTCAAAAAACCCCAAACTTATATCCCTAGTCACCAAAATTGGCCTAATACTATTTTATTTTATTTTGGAGTCTCTTGAGAGGTTTATTAGGCTCCTCAAACTCATTCCTTTGTGAATCAAATATCTAGTGGAAGAAATCAACCTCTCTCCAATATGTGATCTCTTTCTTTTTTAGGATAATATCTCTCCCATAATTATTCCCCTTTGAGAGGGATGTATTATCCTATTTTTTATGGTTTAGACTCTATTTTAATGGATCTTTTTTTCTTTGGATCTTGGCCCAATGTTTTGGTACTGTATTTTCTTTCGCCGTTGTGATTTCAGTCATCCTACCTCAAATTAAGGGCTAATGTTGGGAGAGCATTCGTCAATGATCCTAAGGTAGGTGTTCTATATGATAAATCTAATAATATTGATAATGATCTTGTGTATGTAATTGTATCATTTCTTTTCTATGTTGTGAAACTTCCCCTAAATTAAATATGTGAATTGAATTCCCATTAATTTGTGAGATCCATCTTGGATCTTATTGGATCCATTAGAGATTAAGAGACCAGGCATGCGGGAAACCCATGGGGTATGGTAATTATCCACAAATTGATATATATTTAATGAAAAATTTTAATTAATGGTTTTATAAAATTAAAACAATTGTGAATGTTTTGGCATGGTAATATGTTATAAATGTTTGTTTAGATTAACATGGAAGTTCTAATGAGATATGAAATTAATGATGGAAATTGGGTTAAATGGATCTGTTTTAATGAAATGATACATTATGTTGTGAATGTTTGATAAAAATTATATTAATGTGGAACCATAATATATGTGTGTGTGTGTGTGTGTACGTGAACACCATAGAGATGGCACTAGACTCACACTCCAAGTGCCCATGGGGCACTAGATTGATGCTCTTGGACCCCAATGCATGCATGTGAATTGGTGATGGAATGATGTTCTAAGTACTAGAGATTTTAGGGATAGAATTATTCTATAAGTACCCATGATATTGGCAATTCAGAGATGCTCCAAGTTACCAAGATAATGATACTAGACTGGTTCTCCAAGTATCTGTGATAATGGTTCCTGGACTAATGCTCTAAGTCACATAAATGAATTTGGAATTGAATTTAATTAATAAATACCATGAATTGATAAAATGGTAATATCTATTTGGTGTATGTTTCAAACTCCAGCATGGTTCGAAGTAGGTATGATTGGCTCAGGTGGAACCTCAAACCCAAGGTCCAATGTGGTTAATTAATGAATAATAAAATTGAAAACTATTTACTTTTAATGGACTATTTATTATTTCTTTATAAAACTCCATGTGTTGTTATAGATTGGATATTTATTTAGATTTCATTGGTGCTGGATTACTGAGTTGTAATCAATCCCTACTCAGGTCACCGTTTGGTACCCTAATAGAATTCATTTTTTCAAGACATTATAAGGATAAGGGTCCTATATTAGATGGATGATTTGGTATTAGGGATGGAACGTGGATGAGGGAACTAGACATGATTTTGTTACCCTCTTTTAAAATTTCATTAATTATTTATTTTGGGTTTTTATTGACACTTGATGCATATGTGGCCTGACATATCTACTGATTTGGTTTATGGTCATTTTCCCTTGCTTTGGGATTCTTCTTGTGATGTTCGATCTTTATTGATTATTGTATTATATTTTTTATTTATTATATTTTTTATATTGTTTTATTGTTTTGATAAAGAGTGTATTGTCTCACCATATGACTTATTAGACCCTCTCTTATAGTCAGTAGCCTTTGGTGTATAGGGATTCATGCTTGAGGTCATGTAATAAACTGTGTTGGGGTACTGGTATGTGACACCTGGTTCGGGACATCACATCAATATTGGCCTTTTCCACCTCAATTCCATCCTTAGAAATTATGTGGCCTAACATTTCATTTCTCTATAATGAAATGAAAATTTTTAAAGTTTAGAACCAATTTTTTCTCAACACATCTCTGTAAAACCTTTTCCAGGTTTTCAATATAAATTTCAGAGGTTCCACAGATAGTAAAGTCAATAAGAAATACCTCCAAACATATCTCTATAATATCAAACAAGATGCTTACCATGTAGTTTTAAAAGTTACTCATGACATTTTATAACCCAAATGGTAACTTTAATATGAAAATTTATTGAAGGGGTAGGTCAATGTTGTTTTTATCATGTTCTTTTGGAGCTATGGGAACCTAAAAATACATAAATAATCCATCAATAAAGCAATAATGAACTTTAAAATATAGTATAACTAAAATTTTGTCTACAAATGGGATGGGGAAATGGTCTTTTCAAGTCACGTAATTTAATTTCTAATAGTAAATACAAACCCTCCAACTATTTTGAATCTTAGTGGGAACTAGCATATTATTTCCATTTTAAACAATGGTGAATCCATCCTTTTTGGGTATAATATGAATTGGAATTAAACATTTAGAGTATGAGATATTTTAAATGATATGATATAAAAATTATTTTACAATTTAATTTTTTATAACTTCCATGTAAGTCATATTGAGCCTTTTTTGGGTTTGTATCTTAGTTTTGGACTCACTTTCTAGGATAATCTAGTGTAGAAAGTTTATGGGACTAATTCATAGAATATATTCTAATAAATAGACTATTACTTAAGAATTTTTTTAAGAATTTATAGTAAATAATACTCTTAATTATGTTTTAAACTATTTAGAATTATGACTGGTAGTTTTTCATTTTCCTTAAGAAATTCATATTTCAAGTTAGAGGGAAACAACATTAGTTCCAGTTCAAGGGTGTTTTAAAGATATTTTCTACTTCGTGACTTCTATGTTTGCATCCTGTATATGAAAATAAATAATATATTATGTATATTTCATAATTTTATCAAAATAACTTTCATGCATTCCCTCATACTATTCAATATACAAAACTGATTCCATATTTAACTCATTTTCAAAAATATATTCATTTAAAAATCAATTGATTTAAATACTTCTCTTGGTTGAATTATTTCATCAAGAATTTTAATAAATTTCATAGAAAAATAATAATTTCATAATTAGATATTGTATGAATATATTGGTAAACATGAGTATATTTTATTGAATCTAAAATGTTGAAATTCATAGTTTCTTGTCCAAAAGATATTAAAAGTATTCATTTACTAACATTTATTACATTTTTAGCCGTCTTAAAAAAGGGAATACCTATAATGATAGGAGAATGGGATATACCCCTTTCCTCTTACATGTTTAATATGTTAAATTCAACCAAAAACGATAGTCCATTCACTCTTACCAAAACATCTTCTAAAACTTCT
This sequence comes from Viscum album, assembly GCA_963277665.1. Taxonomy (NCBI): domain Eukaryota; kingdom Viridiplantae; phylum Streptophyta; class Magnoliopsida; order Santalales; family Viscaceae; genus Viscum; species Viscum album. Next base: position 167,914 of record CAUJRU010000558.1, on the reverse strand, counting down.
ATGGGGTAGGAAGTGGCTTGTTTGGATAGCTAAAAAACCACCTGATTTGAATTAAGTTATCTTATCTATAGGGAAGAATAAACTAAGAAAGGAATGACATTAATTGATGATCCCAAATTACATAATGGATTAGTAAAGGTAATTTATCCTATGATATATTGGATAGTGAAAGTACATAGGTCTTGGAATTTCCTAGGTAATTATAGGGTTATTAGAGTATAGAAATTTCTTGTGACAAACCTTCTCTTTATTACACATTAATTTATGAATTATTACATAATATTTCACATAATACAAATAGTAATATTGATAATTATATATTATTTTGGAATTAGGTACATTACATAACAACTTAAAATAGGAAATACATCATCTTTATTAAAAACTTTCTTAACATGTTCATACTTAAAACTATAAGGGATAACCTGAGGACATACATAAGAAAGAGGTGAGATATAAAGACCATTAAGGGAATAAACATGGAATAACATGAAAAAATTAATACATGTTAAATAATAGGAATATCAATGGGGAATAAAATGGTTGAGAATCACAAACATGAACAATGATGCATGATATAACATGATAATATAAAGGTAATATGGGAAATGTGAAAATAATTTAAAACACCACATCATAAATATAGGTCAAGGATAACTGACAATAAATCATGATGGAAAACGTAGCATGGTGGATTAGGTTCACTCCCTAATCCCATGGGTTACATCTCATGAGACTAAAACATTACCCAATGCATTAGATCGCTATATAATTCTGAGTGCAAACATCACTTTCATTTCATTCTCATGCCTAAATGTGTCACATAGATCATACAACATGGATTAATTCCTTATAAAATTTTATTCTACGATCAAGGAGTGTGGAATAAATGCATTTAAGTCTCTAATAAATATATTATAAGTGTATAAATGTGAACACCCTTGATAGTAAATGGGTATTGTATTCACTATAAAATTGTTTTGGCATGGAAAATTGCAATGAAATTTCGGCAGCATAACAACGTCACTTAAAGATTCATAAAATTGGTGGATGAGAATTAAAGTGGTCTATATTAATTTTTACATAAAAATTACAGTAATATATACATGTAAAAATAGTTCCCAACATTATGAATAGGAAATAGAAGGCATAAGATAATGAAGAAACTTGAATAAAGAGGAGAAATAAATGAACCATTACCTTGAGAGTGTGACTCTGAATGCTTGATAGGAGCTTCTTGAGAGCTTGGGGCACCTTGGTAGGACTCTAAAGAGTGTAGGGAAGAGTAATTATGTTATATAAGGATTTTTAGTTAAGATAAATGGGAGCTTATGTGGTTTTATAGAACAAAAGAGAGGGGGGTTCTTTATTATTTCTCAAACATATGTTTTGGACTCTATATAATAAAATAACCATAACTACAAACCTTACCAGGTTTTTTTACCATTTTTTCTTACAAATAGGGGTGTTTTTCATTATTTTATATGTAAAAGGTCCTAAATTATTAAAATAATACCCTTACTGATGTGTAAGTGAGTTATACTCTTAAAGAAATGATTTTAAAACCTTAAAATATATTATAGGTTTTGGAGGATTCATAATGGCTTTATAAAATTAATCAAATAAAATTTAAATCATATTATTTTAAATATAAAACATATATTTGATATTTTATACCCTTTATATAATTTATTACATCACTTATGGGTCATTATGATTTCATAATATACACCAAATATTTATACCATATTTAATTTTTACTCAAAAAATCAACTATCACAGAAAATTATGAAAAATTAATTGTTATATAATTATAAAATTATTATTTAAAAAATAATATTTATTTTATCAAAATAATTTTATAAATATTTTAATTTTCACTTTAAAAATAAAAATCTACATTTATTGAGAAATGTTGGGTTTTTGACAATAACAGTTTACTAACCATTACAAAAATTACATTTAACTTCATATAATTTATATAATAATTTATATTTAATAATAATATTTCAATAAAATATTATCTATTTAAAAATTCAATTAATTAATTAAAATAAATTTCCTAATTGAAGTTGAATATTAAAAATACAAGTTGTGCTTTATTGTATAAAAAATCATTTATAAATTAAGAGTAAATATAACCATTATTATATTGAAAATATAATATAAATATTCTTAATATTGGGGTATTTATACATATCCATTAAATACATCATCAAAATACTTAAGGGTAAGGTGCATGATGGTGATATTTTCATGGGGTGGTTTAGTGAACATTGTTTGGGTCGTGATCTCGATGAGCTTGAACATCTCCCATAAACAGTTTCATTGATACTTAAGTTGTTGGATATTAGCTTGGGATTAGTTGTGGGAAAATATATATGATTCTATATCCCTTGGAAGCTCTGATAAATGGGCTTTATATGGTATGATCCTACTGGATGAGGCCATCACTTCCTTTGTATGTATCAATTAGATTTTTTAAAACCCTATATTAATAGTAATCATAGGATCACTATTCAATGACTATATTATCAATAGTAATGATGATTAATGGTCATTTAAATCTGATAGGATATAATAAACCCTAATAATTTCATGTTTTTTCTATAACAATAATACATAATAATACATTTAATTAAAATTCAAGGGGAATTTTAATTATAAAAGTTTACATTTTTACAATCTTCCCCCTTTATAAATTTCTCCCTTGAAATTTTCATTTCAAACACTAAAATAGATAAGGGTAACTCTATTTCATCACCTCTCATAGTTCCCACATCACTTCTTTAAACTTTTGGTTTCTATACATCGCTTCGACTAGGTGCATTGACTTATTTTGTAGAACATTGTCTCTACAATTTAAGATTTTCACCAGCTACTCTTCATAGGAATGATAATTCTCAAATGGTAACACCTCTAGATTGAATACATGTGAGGGGTATAGTATATACTTCCTTAAGAGTTATACATGGAATACATCATATACTTGATATAGGTTAGATTGGAGTGCTAGTTTATAGGTCATCACTCTGATGTGATCATGGATTTAAAAGGGACCGATATATCTTGGAATAATCTTTCCCTTATTCCCAAATCTCATTACTTTTTTTCATGGAGATATGTGGAGGAATTCTATGTATCCAACATCAAAATATAGGTCACATTGACGATTGTCAGCATATCTCTTTTATCAACTATGAGAAGCCTTAATTTTCTACTGAATGGTCTTATCCTTTTCCACAATTTCCTTGACCATTTTAGGACCTAGTATTTTTTGTTCCCAAACTTCATCCCATCATGAAGGTGTTCTAAACCACTTCACATAAAGGGATTCATAGGGGTAAATTTGAATGCTTGAGTGGAAACCATTATTGTATAAGAACTCGGCTAGAGGAATATGTTGATCTCGTCATCCTTTGAAGTCAATCGATCATGCTCTTAACATGTATTCAAGTGTCTGGATAGTCTGCTTAGATTGGACATTAGTTTTGAGGTTGATAATCCATGGAGAAGTTCAAATCAGTATTTAGAATGTGTTGGAGACTCTTCTATAACATGAAGGTAAATCTTGGATCTCAATCAAATAGAATAGATAGTGGTGTTCCATGCAACCTAACCACTTATATAATGTATATCCTTGTAAGTTGATATAGTGATAAATCCCCTTTAATCACAATGAAGTGTAAATTCTTTGTAAGACGATCTACCATAACCCAGATATAATTATTTCCTCTTAATGTCTTTGGAATAACAGTGACAAAGTCCATGGTGATGTTTTCCCATTTCCATGTAGGTATGGTTAATGGTTACAACATCCTATTAGATTTTTGTATTTCTACCTTCACTTCCTGACATACAAGATATATTTATGTATATTCTATAATATCCTTCTTCATATTGTCCCACTAATAGTGCTCTAGGTGATCTCAATATATCTTTTTTCTCCCTAGATGTATGGGCAAGGTCGATCTATACACATCATTCAATATATCCTTATTTAACTCAATATTTGATGGTACACAAATTCTTGAACCAAATATCACAACTCCATCTTCATTAACATTGAACTCTGAGAATTTACCTATTCTTATAGTTTCTAATTTAGTATGAATTCCTACATCATTTCTTTGATCATCCTTTATCCTACTCATAAGGGATGGTTTTGCAATAATTTGTGAAAGGATTGATGATGTTCCTTTCTTTATGATTCACATGTCCATCTTATTAAACTATAAGAAGATTTAATACTTTTCAATTATCATCAATGATAAAAAATTTCGATCATTTCTACTTAGAGAATCTACCACTTTATTCGCTTTTCCAGGATGGTTGTGGATTGAGCAATAATAGTCCTCAATCAAATCTAAACATCATCACTGGTTCATATTTTGTAACACCTCGACCCCAGTTACCCAGAGTCGGTGCATTATTGCGTAACATTGACATGATCACAAAATATCATGTCTCTAAAGAACGATTAGTTTAGTATCCTTGGAAACACTAGATACATTCATAAGTCTTACATTACATCATAAAGTGAAAAATCACAATAACATAGTCTTCATTTTCCATACTCATATCCCCTTCAGACTATCCCTGCAGGTCATTCATAAAATACTTCTTCACATCCTGGAAAATATTAAAACATTGAAAGGGGTGAGCTCAGATTCTCAGTAAGGATAACAATATTGCGGAAGCTTTCATAAATAAATATTAAAATTTAAGGCAATGTATAACTAAAGCAAAAGCCTTTTTAAACATGAAATTCAGCATAATACGGCAGAAATAAAATTAAATAATGTCATTTACTTACTCACATGGATATTCTACTAGTCGAATAATCACATGCAATATCAATAACCACTTTCATAATGATGGAATTCATAATGCCAAACTATCATAACCACGTAGCCAAGGCCTCGTGCCAAGACCACAAATAAGATTTTGTCAAGGCCTCGTGCCAAGACACTAGTTTGTCTCATGAGACCTACTGATGAATCGAGGAGGTATAGTGGGCTCCACCCGTCACTTATTAAGTCCAATGCATTCCTCATATGAACAGGTTTAAACATATCATAAACCATAACATAATTATATCACATAAAACATGCATAAAGGAAACATAACATTTCCACATTTCAATCAAAAGATATAAATAAAACACATTGATATAATAAAAACCTTATCAAAACCATTTTCAATACCAAAATAAAAGAAAAATAAAACTTGGTATTTATTTTTCATTTAAAAAAAATTATGGCTTGTAGAGGAAGCCAAAAATCAAATAATGGTCACGGCGGAGGAGAAGTCATTGTCGCCGCATATGTACGACAAGAAAAACATTCCTTTTTTCGTTTATTAAAATGATTCGTATAAAAATATTCCTTTTGAATAAATGTAAAAGTCAAAGGGGTCTATACACCGTATAAAAGAAATTTGTGTATAAAACAAAATATGCCTCAATTAATGGTGATTGAGACGAAGTCCCTTAAAAAGATCATTTCTTTAAATAAAATAGATCTATTATGTGTATTCACTATAATTACACATAAAGAAAGTAAAAATACAAGATAGGACATAATAATATCAGGACATAATTTGAAAGTAGGAGATTAACCCAAAGAATGGAAATTGGATTAAGAAATTCCCTTACCTCGTGTCCGACTTCACTCGATCGTTCTTTAACCTCCTGAATAATAAACTATAGTTAATTTATAGTTTATTAAGAACATTTTTCAAGTTTATTATTCCTTTTATATCACTTATTACCATGTTATGAACATTATGTAATTATTTATGTTAATAACGGTCGTTTTGTCGATCTTTGGTACTTGAGTCAAAAATAAACTTCTTAAAATTACAATTTGTTCATGTGGTAAAATATCCATTATATCCATAATTATATTCATGATTTAGATATCATATACATCATATATATCCAGTATATACATTCATTTATAATATTACATAACATTTAGAGGTAAGAAATGAAATGCACCGTTCATGGAGACGGTAAGCCGTACGTACGCATGAATGCTACTTTCATTTATATTTTGTATTTAATGGAATGAAGTCACAATGATATAAAGTTATATTATAATTCCAGTATAATATCATATATAATATCATTTACTCCATACTTTATACGTCCCACATATAGCATTAACGATTCAAATCACTTTGAGGGGGCAGTAGTCCGCACTTCCTAAAATGAAATTATCGCGTTTACCCATAATGGAAATCATAAAGTTATGACATAAATGAGAAATAAAGAAGCATAAGGAAAACATAAAAATAATATATATATCATATATTAAAATAGTTTCATCAAAATGGCCACCATTAGATGTGTTAAAAGAATATTGAACAATCATCGTTTCGTGAGGCAGTATTTCTCCACCCACAGAAACAGTATGTTTTTTAACCATTAGACGAAGGTGTGTGTAAGTTTAAATCAAATAATTATCATAAAAACATCCTAGTATATTTTAGATACTGGTTTTGTTATAAAATAAAGTAATAAAAAGAGTTTAGGGTGTTGGAGAAGCAAAATAAAACAAAAGAACATAAAATAAGACATTACCTTAAAATCGGGTAACTCTTTTTGATTTGAGCCAAAGGCTTCCTTGGGTAGAATTATGCCCAAAGTGAGGCTTCTAGGAGTAATATAGGGAATTTTAGAGAGTATTTGGGCAGATTTTGGGTGATCCAAAAGGCTTTGAAGGTGTGAATAAGGTGGTAGTGGTGGGGGCCTTTTATAAGAGGAGAGAAGGGGCACTCTTGGAAAGATTGAAATGTTACTTTATTATGAAACGATTTTAGGATTCTAAAAGTCCCACAATGATATATTTCAAGAATAAGATGATAAGGGTTCTAAATATACTCATCCAATATGTTTTTGACAAGTGTAAGTCTTGTATTTTACATTATCTTTTCATTTTATTTAAATCGTTAATTAATGAGGTAATCGATGCATCATCATGGTGTCATAAATAATTTAATTTATTTAATGTCTAAAAATTATAAAAAAATATCATGATTTAGGAAATCTTTTTAGATTTCTAATGAATATTTATAGTCAAAAATATGACTTGTATAACCCCATTTAAAAATTGTTTTAGTAAAACAACTCACGTTTGTGACATTTTTATTTTAACATTAAATAAAAAGTTTTTAATGTCATTTTCCTACCAAAGTGGCTCTATGGGGTCCCCAAGTTAACCCATGGATTTTATTGGTCGGAAATGACTCATCCAATAGGGTTAGGACAAGTGTAAAGGTATTTTTATATTTTTATAATATCATTTTTACCTTAAATTTCACTAATTACCTTTAATCGCGATTAATTAAACTTAAAAGTTACTATTCACCAAAAACTTATTTTAATCCCATTGAACCAAATTTTACTTCATAATGAAAACCATATATGTAGGATTTTTGAAAATCAAATCACAGAAGTGGTAATGTTTTATTTAAACAAAAAATCAGTTTTTTAACTACCACTTAGTGGTTTTACTATTCATCAAAAATTGAAGTTTTTCAGAACAATTCCAAAATTTCACCCTAAGCTATAACTGATATTCCGAATTCAAAAATGATGTCTATTTTACAAAATTCCAAACATATAAGTTTTATTAATTAATTTTATAATTAATTCCCACTGTCATAACAAATAGCGTGTTTTTAAGAAACAATATATATCAAAATATTGACAATTGTTTATGTCTAATTTCAAATTGAAACTAATTATAATGACCACCATTGGATAAAATGGTAAAAATATATTCTAATTACACTTTAAAACCACTCAATAGTATAATTTATCACTATAAATTATTTTGATTAAAAAAGTTGTTTTTAAGTATTTTTCACTATTCATAAAAAATTGGAAGTTCTCAGAAAAATACCAAAAATTCATCATAGGCTAATTTCGATATTCCGAATCCAAAAATGAAGTCCATTTTGAAATATAATATATATATAATTTTAAAAAGTGGGTATTACTATTCATAATGGCTATTTTGATTGGTCGCAGTGTGTTAGAATCTCGAACTTGCGTACAATGCAAGCTATTGCATTATTGAAAGAGAAGAATATCGTGGAAGCTCAGGGTGTTACATTCTCCCCTCCTTCAATAAATTGCATCCTCGCAATTTGAAATTTTTCATTGAAAATAAAAGGTTGAAAATAGAAAATACCTTTGTGGAAAACCCACATCGGAAATAAGGTTAATAAAATTTATCCTTAATAAGAGGGAAAGGGAAATGAAAAAGTCACCACCAAATTATGATCTCGATAAGGAGAACATTGATGGAAATTAGAGACATATAATTGGAGGAAAAACGTAAATATTTGTATGGAGTGATTGAGGTCATCAATCACAAACAAGTGTAAAATTGAGGGACTCAAAGCCTTCAATCTATATTGATTTAAAATACTATCAGTTCAACAAGACATAAGGTATTATGATAACACATTTTTTGTTTTAATATCCCTTTACTAAAGTTTAAGAATTAATTTATTCATAGAATAAGAGATAGGTATATATATATTTATTCTTGACAAGTAGAGTTTCAACCTTCAACTAATTTCTACCACAAACTCATCTTTTACTCAAAAAGATAATAGAACTCAAAAATATTATATTTATCCTAATCGTACAAGGTTCCAAATATTACCACATACCATTTAGATTAGGAAAACTATTTTGTAATAACCAGGGACTTCCTGTAGGCTAGTGGTAGGTAATAAAGGCCTGCCGCACTATGGTTGTGGGTTCGATTCCTACAGCTTTGTCCGACGCGACGGGTTATCCCCCAACCTGCAGGTTGTCCTTTTTCTAAAACTATAGTATTATAATATCCCAAAAATAATCTTCATAAGTTTTTTAACCTTAAACAATAATATCCCAAGTTCAACTTAATCCATTCCAACCTTTATTGTTATCTAAAATACCTCTGTCCAGACTTTCTCTAAAAGGTCTCTAAATTCCAAAATCAATTGTAACATCAGATTCCCCAAACAAAGTAAAGTTTCTCTTATTTTCACATACTAAAAATATGATTACCTTCATCATATTAAATCCTTAATGAAAACAACAAGTACTGCAGTACAATCCTTATATATATCACATTATCCTTATAACCAGAATATAATCCTTGAGTCCAAAAGCACCAATACATTAATTATTCCACTTCAACTGTAGTAATAGCATAAGATTTTCCTTGATCCCTTGGCATTTTCTAAGGTAAGTTTCCCTGATGCTTAGGACATTCATTTGCATAATTACCCATTTCCCTACAATTGTAGCATTCAAAATTGATAGCCTCTTTCTTTCCCTTAAAATCACGAGCCTGGTGACCTTTTTCTCCACATTTATAACAAACTCTCATTCCTTTTAGGCAAGTACCAGGGTGATTCTTCCCACAATTATCACATAATGGAAAATCCTTCTTTCCATTTTCCCCTTTATCTGTCTCTTGTTCCACCATTCTCTTTTTCTCTTTCTTTACTTTATTGTCATAAGATTTAGAGAATTCCTTTTCTGTTTTGATAGCACATGAGACAATGTCTTCGTACAACGAGAAGGTTTGTGAGACTAATGCTCGACGAAGAAATGGTTTTAACCCATCAAAGAAACGATCAATCTTACTTCTTGGGTTGCGTATATAATCTATAGCATGTCTCTCTAACCTTGTAAAGTTAGCCTCATACTTTGCGACATTCTCATCCTCCTTTTGTCTCAGACTCAGAAATTGCCTTTCCATATCTGCTCGATGGTCATGAGGAAATTATTTTTCTAAGAAAAGCTCTTTGAACTCTCTTCATTCCATACTTGATACTTCTTCATCTTCCTTTGTATTTTGAATCAATGACCACCATTGATCATCATCTCCAGTGAGGCGGTAAACTGCCATGATAACCTTTTCCCGTTCACTACTCCCTAAGGCATGGAATATTTTCTCTAAGGAATTTATCCATTTCTCAGATACTAAGGGATTTGTAATTCCATTTAATGTTGGTGGTTGTTGCCTCATGAAGCGGTCTAACATTGATCCTCCACGTTGAGGATCAGGGTGCTCCATACGAGTAAGGTTATTATTCATAACCTGAGTGAGTTGTCCCAGTATGGTGATAAGTTGAATAGCACCAATTGTACCTCTAGATCCAAAATAATTATCTTGATCAGGAGGGAAATCCCTATGTGGAGTGCATGCATTGATATGGTTTCCATTCCTTCCACTAGGTGCCATTTATAAAGAATGGCATAAACTAGATTAGTTTATGAATCAAAATACATAATTCCATACTTGTAAAATACTTAACATAAATTGAACTATTTATAGAAATAATCCATAATCATAAAAATGTTCTCTTTGAGGAAGTATATACTCGTAACCCTTTATAGTGGTTTGTAAAGAAAATGAGAATTATCCTAAGCATATCCCTCGGTATTGTCGTAACCAAGAGTGCAGCAAGGCCCGTTGTCGTGCACCAGTTCCCGTTCGAGTCTAGCTCAAAGCAGTGTTTTCGGGTTTTACCCCTAGGTACATCTGTGCCAGAGCCGCCTCTACCTGCTCGTATCCAGACAGGGATGTTTTGCTCAGAAAACTCACAAAATCTCTATAATACCAAAATTCTAGGAAGTTATTCTATACTAATCCTCAAAGTCTATCTTTGGGATATGTGCTCTAATCAGAGTTTCTAAATCTAGCTTCCAAGGTTAGTACTAAACTGCCTCTGATACCAACTATAACACCCCGACCCTAGTTACCCAGAGTTGGTGCATTATTGCATAACATTGGCATGATCACAAAAGATCAAGTCTCGAAAGACCGATTAGTTTAGTAGCCTTGGAAACACTAGATACATTCACAAGTCTTACATTACATCATAAAGTGAAAAATCACAATAACATAGTCTTCATTTTCCACACTCATATCCCCTTCAGACTATCCTTGTAGGTCATTCATAAAATACTTCTTCACATCCTGGAAAATATTAGAACATTGAAAGGGGTGAGATCAGATGCTCAGTAAGGATAACAATATTGCGGAAGCTTTCATAAATAAATATTAACATTTAAGGCAATGTATAACTAAAACAAAAGCCTTTTTAAACTTGAAATTAAGCATAATATGGCAAAAATAAAATTAAATAATGCCATTTACTTACTCACATGGATATTCTACTAGTCGAATAATCACATGCAATATCAATAACCACTTTCATAATGATGGAATGCTTAATGCCAAACTATTATAACCACATAGCCAAGGCCTCGTGCTAAGACCACAAATAAGATTTTGTCAAGGCCTCATGCCAAGACACTAGTTTGTCTCATAAGACCTACCGATGCATCGAGGAGCTATAGCAGGCTCCACCCATCACTTATTAAGTCCAATGCATTCCTCATATGAACAGGTTTAAACATATCATAAACCATAACATAATTATATCACATAAAACATGCATAAAGGAAACATAACATTTCCACATTTCAATCAAAAGATATCAATACAACACATTGATATAATAAAAACCTTATCAAAACCATTTTCAATACCAAAATAAAAGAAAAATAAAACATGGTATTTATTTTTCATTTAAAAAAATTATGGCTTGTAGAGGAAGTCGAAACTCAAATAATGGTCACGGCGGCGGAGAAGTCGTTGTCACCACATGCGTACGACAAGAAAAACATTCCTTTTTTTCGTTTAGTAAAATGCTTCGTATAAAAAGATTCCTTTTGAATAAACTTAAAAGTCAAAGGGGTTTATACACCGTATAAAAGCAATTTGTGTATAAAACAAAATATGCCTCAATTAATGGTGATTGAGACGAAGTCCCTTAAAAAGATCATTTTTTAAATAAAATAGATATATTATGTGTATTCACTATAAGTACACATAAAGAAAGTAAAAATGCAAGATAGGACATAATAATATCAGGACATAATTTGAAAGTAGGAGATTAACCCAAAGAATGTAAATTGGGTTAATAAATTCCCTTACCTCGTGTCCGACTTGACTCGATCGTTCTTTACCCTCCTAAATAATAAACTAGAGTTAATTTATAGTTGCTTAAGAACCTTTTTCAAGTTTATTATTCCTTTTATATCACTTATTACCATTTTATGAACATTATGTAATTATTTATGTTAATAATGGTCGTTTTGTCGATCTTTGGTACTTGAGTCAAAAATAAACTTCTTAAAATTACAAGTTGTTCGTGTGTTAAAATATCCATTATATCCATAATTATATTCATGATTTAGATATCATATACATCATATATATCTAGTATATACATTCATTTATAATATTATATAACATTTAGAGGTAAGAAATGAAATGCACCGTTCATGGAGACGGTAAGTCGTACGTACGCATGAACGCTACTTTCATTTCTATTTCGTATTTAATGGAATGAAGTCATAGTGATATAAATTTATATTATAATTCTAGTATAATATCATATATAATATCATTTACTCCATACTTTATACATCCCACATATGGCATTAACGATTCAAATCACTTTGAGGGGGCGGTAGTCCGCACTTCCTAAAATGAAATTATCGCATTTACCCATAATAGAAATCATAAAGGTATGCCATAAATGAGAAATACAGAATCATAATGAAAACATAAACATAATATATATATCATATATGAAAATAGTTTCATCAAAATGGCCACCATTATAGGTGTTAAAAGAATATTGAACAATCATCGTTTCGTGAGGCAGTATTTCGCCACCCACTGAAACAGTGTGTTCTTTAACCATTAGATGAAGGTGTGTGTATGTTTAAATCAAATCCTATTCATAAAAATATTCTAGTATATTTTAGATACTGTTTTTGTTATAAAATAAAGGAATAAAAATATTTTAGGGGGTTGTAGAAGCAAAATAAAACAAAAGAACATAAAAGAAGACATTACCTTAAAATCGGGTAACTCTTTTTTATTTGAGCCAAAGGCTTCCTTGGGAAGAATTCTGCCCAAATTGAGGATTCTAGGAGTAAGAGAGGGAAGTTGAGAGAGTATTTGGGAAGAGTTTGGCTGAGACAAAAGGCTTTGAAGGTGTGAATAAGGTGGTAGTGGTGGGGGCCTTTTAAAAGAGGAGATAAGGGGCACTCTTGGAAAGATTGAAATGTTACTTTATTATGAAATGCTTTTCGGATTCTAAAGGTCCCAAAATGATATATTTCGAGGATAAGGTGATAAGGGTTCGAAATATACTCATCCAATATGTTTTTGACAAGTTTAAGCCATGGATTTTACATTATCTTTTCATTTTATTTAAATCGTTAATTAATGAGGTAATCGCTGCATCATCATGGTGTCACAAATAATTTAATTTATTTAATATCTAAAAATTATAAAAAAAATATCATGATGTATTAAATCTTTTTATATTTCTAATGAATATTTATAGTCAAAAATATGACTTGTATAACCCCATTTGAAAAAAATTAGTAAAACAACTCATGTTTGTGACATTTTTATTTTAACATTAAATAAAAAGTTTTTAATGTCATTTTCTACCAAAGTGGCTCCATGGGGTCCCCAATTTGACCCATGGATTTTCTTGGTCGGCCATGACTCATCCAATAGGGGTAGTACAAGTGTAAAGGTATTTTCATATTTTTATAATATCATTTTTTCCTTAAATTTCACTAATTACCTTTAATCGCGATTAATTAAACTTAAAAGTTACTATTCACCAAAAAATTATTTTAATCCCATTGAACCACATTTACTTCCTAATGACAACCATGTATGTCGGATTTTTGAAAATCAAATCATAGAAGTGGTAATGTTTTATTTAAATGAAAAATCAATTTTTTAACTACCACTTAGTGGTTTCACTATTCATCAAAAATTGAAGTTTTTCAGAACAATGCCAAAATTTCACCCTAAGCTATAATTGATATTCCAAATTAAAAAATGATTTCAATTTTACAAAATTACAAACATATAAGTTTCATTAATTAATTTTATAATTAATTCCCGCTTTCACAACAAATAGCGTGTTTTTAAGAAACAATATATATCAAAAGATTGACAATTGTTTATGTCTAATTTCAAAGTGAAATTAATTCTAATGACCACAATTGGATAAAATGGTAAAAATATATTATAATTACACTTTAAAACCACTCAATATTATAATTTATCACTATAAATTATTTTGATTAAAAAAGTTGTTTTTAAGTATTTTTCACTATTCATAAAAAATTGGAAGTTCTCAGAAAAATACCAAAAATTCATCATAGGATAATTTTGATATTCTGAATCCAAAAATGAAGTCCATTTTGAAATATAAAATATATATAATTTTAAAAAGTGGGTATTACTATTCATAATGGTTATTTTGATTGGTCGCGGTGTGTTAGAATCTCGAACTTGCGTACAATGCAAGCTATTGCATTATTGAAAGAGAAGCGTATCATGGAAGCTCGAGGTGTTACATATTTAGTTCTTTCTATGTGAATATATAATTGAAGATTTTGTGATCCATATATATTTCAAACTTCTCCCCAAAGATATAATGTCACCAAATTTTCAACATTAATATTACTACATCTAACTCTATATCAGGTTTTGGGTAGTTATGTTCATGAACATTCAATTTCCTTGAATCATAGGCTATCACTTTGTCATTATTCATTAACAACCCAAGCCCTTCTTCAAACCATTGCTGAATACCATCAAAATTTCTCCACTTGTGGTAGTGTAAGTATAGGTGTAGTGATAATCCTCTTTTTAAACTCCTTGAAGCTCTCTTCACATTCATCCTTTCTTGAAAACATGAGTAGTTGCGTCCAAATTTACCCTACTGGTAAAAGCGGTCGTTGAAGTACAATTAGAGATCGAATCCACAGGGACCGAAGAAGAAACCTTGAGACACTATGATTTGTTGATGGATTGGCTATGAAGTGGCCAACTTTGAGGTATATTTTAATTGGAAAACTAAAGATATAATTTAAATAACATATATTAAAAATTATGTGAACTAAACAATTATTGATGGTAGGTTGATCTTAGGGTTTTTCTTGGGGTGGATTGGATGAATTTCTTTTCTTAGAAACTTTCATGTCATTAATTCAATACATATCCAAACAATGAGATAATTCTCCCAAATCATTCACCAATTTAATCCCTACACAATTCCAAGTCCAATCACCAATTCACTTTGAGTATCACTTTAATGATCACTCAAAGGAAATAGATCATACTAGCACTCAAAATTTGTCATTGTTAAAGTTGGAAAAGATGAGAAAGAATGTAACTCATCAAATGGAAATCCTAAAATAATAAATAGATTTAAATATTAAGTATATGAAATAACATCCAATCCCTGACCTTGCTACTCCCTTGGATCAACCCTTAAGAGGTTAGCCCTCCATTGATACTATTCTACCAATTTAAGTGGTATGTATACTTATGGGGGTGTAATTGAAGAAGAAAAAAATTATTAAAAGAACGAACACTCCACTGTTGTGTGATTGAATTCACAAGTGCTGGTGTGAATAAATTCACACCTAGATTCAACGGTATCAATGTGTGAAGAAAAATAAAAGAATAAGTAAAGAAGAAGAATATATTTTATTAAAATACTAAATGTGAAATAAAAACTTACATTAGGGAAATTGACGATGCCATTACAAAATGCAAGCAGGAAATTACAATTGAAAGAAATACAATGGACGAAAGAAAAAACTTGGATTCAAAGAAAAATATTAGATGATAATTCCCTTCACCACCATCTCATTATATAGGCATATTAGGAGCCTTAGAGACACCCCACCACAATAAATTCCATACCCATTAATTTAGAGAGTCAAAAGGAGGGTGAGAAAATAAAGGGATTTTGACGTTTCGAAGTTGACCCAGAAATTTCGTCCAGATTCTTCCACCATTGTGACGTGTGAATTTGGAATTGAAGGACGCAGAATCATCAGAAGTCGTAGAATAAAAATATCTTCTTCCATGTGTTCTCTATCATCTTTCCAAATTTCAGGTCATTTGGAGAAGCCGTTTGGATGTTATGGTCAAAATGTTGGGAAAACTTTATGTGTATTAATGTCGGGCCCACCATTTAAATCTCAACTTCAGGTCCCTTTATCATCATGAAAAAATCAGAATTAGCTCTAGCCACAGTTGAATAAAATTATTATCATATTTTTCTATTTCTACTGTAAAAATTTTAGGTTAATTGGGTTTGGTTTGTGGGCCCCACATTTGTTTGATGGGCCTTAGGCCCATTATTCTTTCTCCAGAAAATTTCTGCATTTAGGCGCAAAAATCTTCATCTTCCCTTGGGATTCATCCATAGGACATAAAAGAAAAAATGTTCCAAATAAAGTGGTGAATAATATACCAAAATATCAAATTCATAAAATGAATATAATTTTGTCCACAAACAAATTAATGATTGGGCCCAAATTTGCATTTTAAACATGAATTGCATTTAAGATGAGAAATGAAGTTCTATTTAAAAAAATGTTTATGGACTTTGGAACAATGAATATAAAGATATTAACAATTAATATTAGCCAATTTCAGTGACTAATCACACCCCCCAACTTGAGTTTTGCTAGTCCCGAGCAAAATAAATTACAAATATGAAATTCAAATCACTTTTTCCAAAAACATTTGAACACACATTGCTCATCCAAAGACCTCATACCCAAAAAAATTATGAAACTCATCAAAATCATTTAAAAAAATCTAGGTTCATAAGCATATCCCAAGCCCAATCTCATTCCTTTGTTCAAATTCATCGCTACATTTCATCCAATTTCAATTAATCATAATAAAGTGTTGTGCATCACAAAAGATATGGGGCCCATGTTATTGTTCAAGGGGGAAAAATGGAAGTGCTAGGTGAGAATCAAATTAAACCTTAAGATGAGGATCCATTTTTTTTTATTTTTTTTGTTTTTTGTTTGTTTTTTTAATTTTTTATTTTTTAACCACAATAGATAAGAAAAGAATAACTCTGGGCAAGATAACTATGGAGTCGCGATCCCCAAGTGTCGAACGCCACACATATTGTCAATTCCATTATCTACAATAGATATATAAAGCCTAACTCTGGGAAAGACAACTATGGAGTCACGATCCCCAAGTTTCGGACGCCACGCATTTGGACAAAATATTGATCTATGTGGTCATTGTTATTTTTTAATTATTTTTTTGTTTTTTTTTAATTTTTTTTGGATACTCAAATTAAACTAAAAGTGACCTCAGAACCCTATGCTATAATGAAAGGGACCCAAGAACTCAAATTTACACCCACGATCCAGTAGACGTGCATTGTGGCATTTTTATTAAGAGGATGAAAATGTAAACTTTGAAAAATCACATTAGACAACCTCACTTTCCAAAAACTATGCTCATGAACTTAAACTTGCATTAAAATCAGAATCAAGGCATCCAAATTTTTCGATATCCAATTTCAGAGTTTGCAATGTGTGTTATCATGTTCTAGGTTAATGGAATTTTTTCTTTCCATGCATGTTCTTATTGAGAAAAAAAATCATTTTTTATTTCATCTCCCCCCAACATAGAATAAAATTTTCCCCAGTGTTTAAAGAAAAGAAAAGTTAGAAGGGGGTAGGAGAGGAGTTCAAAGAGGAAATTTGAAAATGATAATCATGGAATGAAGTCACCTGGTGGTTGATGATGAAATCGCATGCCAATTTCTCCTTTCAATCCTGGGTTCAAGTCTCAGCGGCTTTGATGGTGGTGAATGGATTTTCCTTATGACTTATGACATGTCCTTTTATTTTTTTAACCTATAAAAACATAAAAATAAACAAAACAAAATAAACTGATGATACATTGTCTTCTTTTTAGATTTCTGGGTAATGTATTACTCAGAGATCACGCCACGTGACACGGATGAATATGGCGCTCCCCTTTCATACCCATCCTTACTCATAAAAGAAGAACATGTCAACAGTCTATGGTAATTTATTATATGAAAAAAAATGATTCAAAATGATTAGAAACATGGAAACCATGGGTTTCCTCCCATGAAGCACTTTTGTTTAACGTCGTTGGCTCGACTTTTACCCCCCAACTTATCCAATTCCAACTTTCAACATTTTTGGTATTCCATTTTTGTCCACTTCAACTTGATTTAGATTGATTTTTTTATAATTTGATTCATGTGAAATCCCATGGTCAATAATGAGTGTGGAAGTCCAAGGAAATTTGGTAATGGTTGATTCGGTTTAATTTCTAGTCTTTCCTAAGAAATCAATGACCATTCCAAAATTATTGGTTTCTTGAGAAGAATGAACTACAAATACAAGGTCTTTCTTATCTCCTATAGTTGGATTCTTGAGTTCGGAAGAAAGTAAAATAATTTTGAGCTCGGGTTCATTGAAATTTCCTAAAGGAGATTGACAAATTAAATCAAAATCAGTTTCTTCTCCAAATCATTTAGAAAGAATTGGTTCATTTTTAAAATAAGATTCATCCTGAAAATTGTCCAGTTGAATTTCAGAAGTGTGTATGGGATCAATGTTTGGTATTTCTCCCAATTTCTCAGTGATTGGTGTTTTTGAAAAATCATCAATAGAGAAATATTCAGGACTCTCCATCCACAATGTCAAATTTCCCTCTTGTGAATACAACAAATTCGTTTCCTCTTGATTTAAGCACCCATCAACAATTCCTTGATTATATTCAACTATCCCAAATTCAATGGTTGGTTCTTCAATAAATTCATGTGAGGTTTTTTGGAGACAATATTCTTGTATTAATATTGAGTAAGAGGTGGTTTGAGTGGGAATGGGGTCCACACAAGTTTTATTTCCTTGTAGTTCTAGTCTAAAACTTGATGCCTCTGAATTCATTTTTTCCATTTGTTCACACAATTTTTGAAGAATTGTTTCAGGATTAGTATTGATAGATATTTGGACATCATGTACTTCCTCATTATTCATATTTTCAATCATTCTTGATAGGTATGGAAATTTATCTTTTAAAAATTCATCATTACAAATTTCGTTCATGTTATCGGGTGTGGGGTATTCATTCAAAGGTTGATTAAAAAAGGTTGGTGATTCCCAATGTGGATTTTCAAACTGATTACATCCTGAGTTTGTGAAGGGATATTGTTGATGATACTCCATTGGAGTTGAATGAAATTTGGATTTGGATTTTTTTTGGCACACGAAAATAGAAAGGGGAAAATAAAAGAGAAATATAGGTGAGAAAAGAGAAGTTAGGTGAGAATAGAAGGTGGGTGCCTAAGAAAACTTACTTGGGTCCCCGGAAACGGCGCCAAAATTTGGTTGTGCCCAAATTTACTCTACTAGTAAAAGCGGTCGTTGATGTACAAGTAGGGATCGAATCCATAGGGACTGAAGAAGAAACCTTGAGACACTATGATTTGTTGATGGATTGGCTATGAAGTGGCCAACTTTGAGGTATATTTTAATTGGAAAAATAAAGATATAATTTAAATAACATATAATAAAAATGATGTGAACTAAACAATTATTTATGGGGGTTGATCTAAGGGTTTTTCTTGGGGTGGATTAGATGATTTTCTTTTCTTAGAAAATTTCATGTCATTAATTCAAGACATATCCAAACAATGAGATAATTCTCCCAAATCATTCACCAATTTAATCCCTACACAATTACAAGGCCAATAAACAATTCACTTTGAGGATCACTTTAATGGGCACTCAAAGGAAATAGATCATACTAGCACTCAAAATTTGTCATCGTTAAAGTTGGAAAAGATGAGAAAGAATGTAACTCATCAAATGGAAATCCTAAAATAACGAATAGATTTAAATATTAAGTATATGAAATAACATCCAATCCCTGACCTTGCTACTCCCTTGGATCAACCCTTAAGAGGTTAGCCCTCCATTGATGATATTATATCAATGGAAGTAGGATTTAGACTTATGGGGGTGGAATTGAAGAAGAAGAAAATTTTTAAAAGAACGAACACTCCACCGTTGTGTGATTGAATTCACAAGTGCTGGTGTGAATAAATTCACACCTTGATTCAACGGTATCAACGTGTGAAGAAAAATAAAAGAATAAGTAAAGAAGAGGAATAAATTTTATTAAAATACTAAATGTGAAAGAAAAACTTACATTAGGTAAATTGACGATTCCATTACAAAACGCAAGCGGGAAATTACAATTGAAAGAAATAAAATGGACGAAAGAAAAAAACTTGGATTCAAAGAAAAATGATAGATGATAATTACCTTCACCACCAGCTCATTATATAGGAATATTAGGAGCCTTAGAGACACCCCACCACAATAAATTCCATCCCCATTAATTTAGAGAGTCAAAAGGAGGGTGAGAAAATTAAGGTATTTTGACGTTTCGAAGTTGACCCGGAAATTTCGTCCAGATTCATACACCATGTTTACGTATGAATTTGGAATTGAAAGACGCCAAATAATCATCAGTAATAGAAGACAAATATCTCTGTCCATGTGTCCTCTATCATCTGTCCAACTTTCAGGTCATTTGGCACAGCCTTTTGGATGTTATGGTCGAAATGGTGGGACGACTTTATGTGTATTAATGTCGGGCCCACCATTTAAATCTCAACTTTAGGTCCCTTTATCATCATGCAAACTTCAGAATTAGCTCTGGCCACAGTTAAATAAAATGATCCTAATATTTTTCTATTTCATCTGTAAAAATTTGAGCTTCATTAGGTTTGGTTTGTGGGCCTCACATTTGTTTGATGGGCCTTAGGCCCATTATGCTCTCTCCAGCAAATTTCTACATTCAGGCACAAAAATCCCCATCTTTCCTTGGGATTCATCCATCGGACCTAAAAGAAAAAATGTTCCAAATAAAGTGATGAATCATACAAAAAAATATAAAATTCATAAAATTAATATAATGTTGTCCAAAAACAAATGAATGATTGGGCCCAAATTTTCATTTTAAACATGAATTTCATTTAAGATGAGAAATGAAGTTCTATTTATGTAATGTACTAAAAACAATGTTTATGGACTTTAGAACAATGAATATAAAGATATTAAAAATTAATATTATCCACTTTCAGTGACTAATCAATGATTCTCTTTTAAGTTATCCTGGTTAGAGGGTTTGACAATCATGAGAAATTTCTCACTAATCGACAATAGTACCCAGCTAATCCAAGGAAACTATGGTTATCTATCACAGATTTCAGTCTTATCCATCCTTTATTTTCTTATATATTTTAAGGGTCTATATATATATCCCATTTATTGTGATAATATTCCCAAATAATGATACTTAATTTAACCAAAAATCACATTCTCTCTACATGGAATAAATCTCCTCCTTTCGTAAGGTCATTAGAACAGTGCTTAGATACTCCTAATGCTCCTCCTTGCTTTTGGAGTATATTAGAATATCATCTATAAAGATAACCACAAATTTGTCGAGGTAATATATAAAGACTTTATTTATCAATTCCATGAATATTTTTGAAGCATTAGTGAGTCTGAATGGAATTACTATGAACTCATAGTGTCCGCACCTTGTATGAAAAGCAGTCTTGGGGATGTCATCCTTCTTCACCCTAACTTGGTAACACACTGACTGCAGATATACCATTAAGAATTATTTTTCTTCACTTAGATAATTGAAAAACTCATTAATTTGAGTTAGGGGATACATTTTTTTTATCGTGATCTTGTTTAGCTCATGATAATCAATGCTAAGGCATATTGACCCATCCTTCTTCTTGATGAAGAGGACCGGTGCACCCCATGGTGAATCACTTTGGAATATGAACCCTTTATATAGATTATTATATAGTTGTTTATTTATCTCCTGAATTTCCACAAAATACATTCTATATAGAGTCTTCAATAATGGTAATTCCCCAAGTAAAAGCTCATTTTAAAATTCAACCTATCGTCTAGGAGGAAGACTATAAAATTATTTGGGAAACACTTTAGTGTATTCCATCATAATGGTAATTTCTTCAAGGATGATACTTTTATTATAATTGATCATTATAGTGAGATATTCTTGCTCATAGGGAAATAAAATCTATGATTTAGATGTTGGTTCTAAAGAAGATTCATTTGTCTCCTTGCATTTGAACAGAATCGGAGGATGATTCATGATACAGAGGTTGATTTCCTTCTCACAGAAATTTATGTTATATATATATAGGGAAAGCCCATAAATACCTATAATTACATCAAATTCCCCCCAAGGGGGTATCACAAGGTTATTTGGGAAGTTTATCCCACAATTTTTTGACAGGAGAGGTGCTATAGACTTAGGATGCAATAATTTCCCCTTTTTTTCACTAACAACTCTACTTCCATGCTTTGTGTTGGTGTTTGAATAGTTCTAATAAACTTTCATGATATTAAGGAATGATTAGAAATAGAATAAAAAATATATTCATTATTTTTTAATGAATAACTAGCGTACATGTCACCACATCATTTTCATGATCCACCTTAGCGGTTGTGATGGAAAAAAGCTTTCCCTTGCTACCTTGTAGGCACTAAGGGTTGACTGGAGAATTCCTTTCCACCATATAATTGGTGGGTTTCTAATATCGGTAATAACTAGCTAGGTGTCCTTTATTCCTACACCTAAATCATTACCTCATTCCCCTTATTCAATTTTTGGGGTTCTTCTTTCATCACTTTTAACAAGTGGGATATTGAAATTTTTTAGCATCGATAGATTAATATATCAGACTGCCATAATTAAAATCCATTTTCTACTTATTATCCCTATGATATCCTTTAGATTCGATGATCTCCATTTCAAATTTGAGGGAACATCGGAAAATTTCATCATAGATATAAATGTCTCAGATTGCGAGGGAATTTCATAGACTAGGTTCTAGACCACTAAATAAACCGCCAGCCTTGAACTCGGGGGGTAACAACAAAGAAGAAGGTGTTTCATGCATATATTTTGAATTTTTTCTCATAAACCACAATATATTTGTCATATTTTTTCTTGATATAAAGGAAATACCTTTCCATTTTATGTTAGGGAGTATAGGTAAAATATTTATTGAAAAACATTTTTCAAAATTCCTTCCACCCAATCACTTTAATCTCTTCCTTAGGCTTTGTATTCTTTGTCACTATCCAACACTGATCAGCTTCTCCCTCTATACGATAAAAACCTAGAAGAACCTTCTCTTTCTTATAACATTGAGGGATGGTGAAAATCTTCTCAATAAAGTTTATCCATTGTTCTATGATTAAGGGATCAGATGATCCATTGAAATTCAGAGGCCTTTATCGCATAAAGCCATCAATTACTGCTTTTTATTTCATATAGGGATTTAGGAACTCCTATTAATCTATGTTTCTACTCATAACCTGATTCAGATAATATAGTATCATCACAAATTTCGTGATTCCTGCTCCCATCAGGATTGGGAATCTTATTGGGGCAGTCGTCACATTACCCTTAACATTGGTTGCTTACTCGATTCTTGCTATCTCTATCCATTATCTAGAATAAAGATAAAATTAGGGATGATTATTTTTAAACTATTAAACACATAAATATTAATTCAATGACATTAAAGAGGTAACATATAAATTACATGTATTTCCTTAACATATGAATTTCTAGGATACAATCTAGGTTATCCATGATCTATTTCCTAACATATTTTCTTATGGGAATTTTTTCCCCTTGATAATTTTTAGTAGTGATATTATGAATTTAATAAATAATATCCCCTAGGAGTGTCAAACCATGTGTTTAGTAAGGCCCATTTTCATTCACCAGTTCTCAGTTGAGTCTAGCTCAACGTGGTGTTTTTAGTTTTTACCCTTACGTACATCTGTATTAGAGCCACATCCAATTGTAGTACCCATATAGGGATTTATTTTCTTGATAAACTGCTTAATATATACTCACCAAATTTTATGGGTGTTTTTTTATACATAGTCTTACCCCCTAAGGCTTTTTCTAGAGTTTTTTAATTCCAATACCAAAAATAACAAACCTTTTCCTTTGATACCAACTGTGACAACCCTTCTCTTTATTACACTTTAATTCATGATTTAATAAAATAATATTACATGTAATACAACCTATAATATTGATATTTATAGTGTCTTTGTGAATTAGGTACATTACATTACAACTTAAAATAAGAAATAAATCATCTTTATTGAAAACTTCCTTAACATGCTCGTACTTAAAATTGCATGGGATAACCTGGGGATATACATAAGAAAGGGGTGATCTATAAAGACCTGTAAGGGAATAAACATGTCATAAAATGAATAATTAAATACATTTTAGACAATAGGCATATCAATGGGGCATAATATGGGTTAGAATCATAAACATGAACATAGAGGCATGATATGACATGATAACATATAGGCAACATGGGAAATGGGGAAACAACTTAAAACACTACATCATAAACATATTTTAAGGATAACTGCCAAGAAATAATGATATAAAAAGTCTCATGGTGGATTAGGTTCACTCCCTAATATCTTGGAAGATGTCTCATAAGACTAAAACATTACCCAATGCATTGGAGCGTTATATAATTTGGGGTGCACCCGTCATTTTCATTTCATTCTCATGTTTAAGTGTGCCACATAGATCATACAACATGGATTCATTCATCATCATATTTCATTCCATGATAAAGGATTATGTAATAAATATTTGTAATTCCCCAATCAAATAATTATATTTTTATAAAGGTGAATTCCCTAGATATGAAATGGGTATGGTATTCACTACACAATTGTTTTGGAATAGAAAATCATGGTGAAATTTCGACATCGTAACTACATCACTTAAAGATTCATAAAATGGGTTCATGAGAGAGAAATGGGTATCTCATAATTTGGAAATCAAAAGGATAGTAATAGGTACATGTCAAAACATATCCCAACATTATCAATTAGAAGTAGAAGGCATAAAATAATGATGAAACTTGAATAAAGAAAACAAATAAATGAACCCTTACCCTAAGAGTGTGCCTCCAAATGCATGAGAGGAGCTTCTTGAGAGCTTGGAGGCACCATGGGAGGACTATAGAGATGGAAAAAAATATTAAGGACATTCTCAAAGGACTTTGAGTGAAGATAAATTCTAGATTGGGTGGGTTAATATAGAAAAATATAGGGTAGTTCTTTATTATTTCTCAAACATAGGCTTTGGAATATATATAATAAAATAACCAAAAACAAAAACCTTCCCATGTTTTTTTCACAAAGTTTATTCCAAAGAGTTTTGGTTTTAATTATTTTTTAAGTACAAGGGCATAAATTATTAAAATAATACTCTTGCTGATGTGGAAGTGAGGCATACTATTAAAGAAATGATTTTAAAAACTTAAAATATATTATAGGTTTTAGAGGATCCATAAAAGCTTCATAAAATTAATCAAATAAACTTTTAAATCACATTATTTAAATGTAAAAAATATATTTGGTCATGGATACCCTTTATAGTATTTATTTCTTCACTTTTGGTTCATTATTATGTCATAATACACACTGTATATTTATCCCATATTAATTTTTTACTGAAAATTTTACTATCTCAAAAAAATTATGAAAAAATCACCATTGGATAATTTCAAAGTTATGATGTAACATCCTGGACCCAAATAGCCACCCGAAAAGTGTTAAACAGGTCGGGTGTTATTACCTTTGGTACACCTCCCCAAACACCAAAGGCTACCGACTAACAGCGAGGGTCTGAATAGGTATAGTGGGGAGGCTATACCCTCTCGAAGGATAATAATGGTACTAGTCCGAGCAATAATATATAACATGCAGTGGAAATAAATGACTCAGTAGACTCGAACCAAACTCATAGAGTAGAAGCATAATCAATAGTAGATAAACCGGTGGAAGCAATATAGAAACAAGTGCAGTGGAATGTAAAAAAAACAGCATGCTGAAACCACTTGTAACAACTACTAGAACAGACAAGTCATGCGTCCATAACAAGTCAAGATATAAAGAGGTCACCAATGGCTAACAAGCAGTAGCTATAATAAACAATGTAAGAATGATGATATAGGAAAGAAAGAAAAACAAAGTAAACTCCATCTAGGCATGACCTTAAGGTCCATGCCATCTCCATGAAACAGCTAATACGATCCATCTCCTGAAGCTAATCTCTTTCCTGCACATAAATCCATAAAGTTTACACACGTCTCAAAGGGCTCGTGTAGGGTGTGCGATGAATCTCATTAGGATACCACCCAATGTTGCATACCTATTATAGGTATTTAAGTAGGAATTCCTCTATAAGGAAAGTAAACAGTACGATGAACAATGTAAACACAGCTTCCTATGGTGCTCAGCAGCCACCATGGAGTGTCACTTGCTTAGGCCAACATCAGAATCTCAGTCATATAACCTGGAACCAGGTGCCTCCTGAAAGCTCATGTCTCAATTACCAACATCCTGATGGCATGCCCAAACAATAGTAACACATGCTTGAAAGGTCACATCTGCCCATGGCACAACAACCAAAGGAACAGCGATGCATGTCCACAAATAATAATCGGAGGAACAGTAATGTCTATTCTCAAATAAATAACCAGAGGAAACAATGATATATGCCCTAGATCTCATAACTTGATAGCCTCATCACTACCAAAAGAAGGCTCCTAACCTTCCACATAGATTTCTACGGCAAGCACCCCCAAACCAATAGTACCTAAACCGCAATTATCGGGGGCCTCTACCCACATGAGTGGTCAAAACCACCTCATCACAGATTCAACCTATGAGCACACGACTCAAGTCACGGGTGATAGGTAATCACCAAATAAATAACCCAATCCACAACATCTCTGACACCTCATGTCCCTGTGACCATGACCCTCAAATCTGATGGCCTTGTTATCCAAGTAATTCAGGCCATTCCCAACCTGATAGTCACACTACCTCAATACGACGTCCATGATGCCCAATCCTGTGGTCAAACCACTCAATTAATTTGGGCCAAGCCCAACCTATGATCAACATCACTCAATAATATTTGGGCCATACCCAAAACAACCCAAAGGTTCCAACATATGAAATTCAATAATTACATATTTATCACATTTAAAAAATCACATAAACAGGAAAAGCAATCTAAATAATTGAATTTCACTAGCCTAACTATTATCGCATATTAGAACTGAGTTCTTGAATTCCTTTAATAATCCAAATCATGCTTTACCAAATTTAACAAACTAGGTTAAAAACAAAGCAAACCAATTATAACCATTTTGGAACCCCAGGCCAAAATGTCCCAATGAGCGTCAGCCTTTCTCTTGGCATTTATCAAACAATTTAGGCAATAGGGTATGCCAAAAGGCATCCCATGGGCCCAAAAATTAATTAAATATGCAATAGAAGATAAAATAGGTCCCGATGAAAAATACCTGAAGACGTGTCAAAGGCCGCACCACCCAAATGTCCACAAAAACACAAAACAAGGTATGCACCACCTACCTCGAACTAGTACGATGATCCTACTCCGGTATCAACTTCTAATTAAGTATAAAACATGGTATATCTACAAATAATAAATAATTATCAAACCCCTATAACTCAGTTTAGAATAGAAATCGAGACAAAAGGCTCAAGGGGAATCAAGAGCTCATCTGTGGGGTTCCAACAGATCTGACGACAATCGAAACAGAGTTCGGAAGGACGATTCTAAATGGATTGAAGCTCTGGAGACTGGGTTCGTGAAACCCAGTGACTCCCTATGACCTCTACCTCAAAACAAGGATACTTCCCATTTTAAGAAAAAAATACATGGCATGTATATATGAGTACACGCCATGTGTATCATTTTACTATTCCTAATATGGCTGAAATTTTTCCGAGGACCTTCCAACATGACTACACGGCGTGTACAAGGCCATACACATCGTTTTCTTGGTTTTCCCCCTCTAACTCGCCAATATACCCACACACCATTTATATCCCCCATACACGGCTCAGACTACATGGTGTGTACTAAGTGTAAATGGCGTGTACTTGGTTATTTATCTTCACTCCGTCAACATGATCACATGCCATGTATGGCCTTTACACACGGGCAAGGGTACATGGTGTGTAATCTGGAATTTTCCAGAAACTGCCCAGTTTCTCCAGTTTACTCAAAAACAGCTCAAAAATTTAAAGAAAAAGAAAATTATACCTCAAAGGAAGAACTAGATTCTTACAAACTCCCCCCCCCCCTTAGAGAAATTTTTCCCCGGATTACCCATCTAAGGGTGGAGAAGAAAATATTTCAGGACAATAGTAGACCAAAACTCAATTCAAGCAAAGGTTCACTAACTTGTTTCCAGACTCATAGTCCTCTCATGACGCATTATCACCCCTGCACCACATTAGGTGATCCCGTGTTTCTTACAACATCCAAACATATCCAAACCATATAGGTGTCCGCCACAATGAGGTCATGCATCCCATGAATGCTCAAAACAAAACCTGGTGCCTTGCACCTCAAGTAACCTCATCCTCCATGCCCCAATGCCCACGGCACCTCAAGAAACCTACATCCCATGGATGCCCCAATGCCCATGGCACCTCATACATACATACATATATATATATATATATCACGCACCCAATATGGTGACAATACCACTTACCAACATTTGGTGAGTCCACATATATCCTGTGCACCTCGTGAACTCAAAACAGACATGCCCCAACAGGCTATTCCAAAACAAGTAAAAACAAAATAGGTCACAGCCACACCCACAGTGTACCTCTAACCATTGTCAGCTCACCAGCCTGCTCAGTCCCTATCAGCTCCCCAGCGTGCACCTGGCCTAACACACAACTTCCTAAAGCATGTCCTCCCAACAATGTTGCTCCAGTCACCAGCCACTAACCCCTCGGCTAGCTCCTGTTATCTCTATTGTGTCCTCCGCGTACAGCTGAGCCTCAGCTACCCTCACCTGGTTCTGATTCTGAATTGACCTCGGATGCCACCATCTATCCCAGTCCCTGCTTGCCGGTTGTCTAAGAAGGCTTCCTGCAGAACCTATATAGATGTCTGACCTGTCCACATGCCCAGAACTTCTTTGGAGGCCTATTTCACTAATTCCAGACATTCCCTGGCTACCCACACTAAAAGAAAACCACTGATGAACTTCCATGAGTTGTTCTAGCTGAGTTCTTGGCCTGACTGTCCCATTGGAACTCATCCTGACCTCACTTCCTGCTATATGAACCATCACCTGAAGCCACCAACTAGATCATACAGGATTTTCCCGTCAATTTTTTTTTGGCTATGAGTTCCTGATTCACCGTCTCCAAGAATGAGGTCAACCTAGTGCAAAGTGAGACAGCTCAGTGAAAGTAGATGCATAGTCCATGATGGACATGTCACCCTGTTGGAGGCTCAAGAACCCCTGAGCTCCCTTTTCCCTCAGTGTCTCTGGGAAAAAGTGATCAAAGAATCTGTCCTCGAAGTCCTTACAAGCTATCCCCTCATGTATATGAACCTTTACCTGCTTATCCAACCAGCGCTTTGCCGGTCCTCGCAGCATATACGTCTCTAGCTTGACCCTCTTCCATGGAGGCATCTCGAGATGCTCAAAGATCATCTGCATGCTCTCTATCCAGTTCTCAGCTTCCTTTGGACCACCCTCGCCCTGGAAAAGCAACGGGTGCTATGAATGGAACTCCCTCATCAGATACGCCATAAAGGGATATGTACCCTACGTGCCTTTGTCGATCCCCTATAAGACACCTACCAGACTAGACATGAGCTGTTTATCGAGCCACAGCCCGAATGCTACCAAACTCGGCTGCTTCTCTACCTGCACTAGATCCTGAACCCGATCATGTCCCTGAGCCTATACCTGCAGCTCATGATCTATCTATCCCTTAGGTATATGAACCTGATCGTCCTCCTGCAGCACTGTACCATCACCCGCCTGACGTTCCATCGATCCGTCTAGGAGGAACCCGCTCAATACCATAAATGGTCAGACATTACATATATATATAACAATTTATTCAATGAATATAAGAAAATAAATAAAAGGAAATGTGTAACTACTACCCTTACTCTCTCCCCACCGTAACCATGGCCATGGAATACCGGCCCCACAGCCTCCTTACCCCTTAATAGAGCCAAGTATCAAAAGTAACTCAGGCCATGCCCATCCTGACAACCATCATTGCCTCAAACCGAAGACTGATTCGCCCAATATTGATGATCAAAATCACCTCTATCATACTACCTTCCTACTCGTATATGATCCAGGCCCAAATCTCATGCCACATGCAATTTTACATAATTTAAAGCATGGCATATTACATTGCAATAAATAAGAATTCTATCGGGAATTTCACCTTTCTTATTTCAAAAGAATCTATAGCATGGAAATTGATATTATTCACATGATATTATCACTTCAAAAAGCATACGTGCAGATATAAAACTGAAATACCCTAGAAATGTTCTTATAAAAATCCAAGCAAACTCGCCATGCCATACCGGGCCAAGGTCAAATTCTTCCTTACCGCATAGGGTTAAGGGTCACATATCACAATCAATAACATCACATACTAAGTGAGACACCAAGGTAGAAATCATATAAACCATAATCTGGTTAAAATAAAAATAACAATTCCCACCCAAGGTAACTTGTTCCATCCCTCATACCTGGGGATGCAGGCACCCAATCAAAATCTAGAAACCTAGTTCCAATAACAACCTATCTCTAGTCTCAATATCATTAGTATTCATTGAAAAGATACTACTAAATCCCGGTCAAGAACAACTCCTCTAATACCACTTTTTAACATCCTGGACCTGAAGAGCCACCCGGACAGTGCTAAACGGATCGGGTGTTACTACCTTAGGTGCACCTACCTGAATTCCAAAGGCTGCCAACTAGTAGTGAGGGTCTGAATAGGTATATTGGGGAGGTTATACCCTCTTAGAGGATAATAATGGTACTGCTCTGAGAAATAATATATAACATGAAGTGGAAATAAATGACTCAACAGAATCAAAATAGACCCGCAGAGTGGAAGCACAATCAATAGAAGATAAACCAATAAAAGCAATATAAAAACAAGTGCAACAGAATGTAAACAAAATAGCATGCTGAAACCATTTGTAACAACTACTAGAACATACAAGTCATGCATCCATAGCAACTCAAGATATAAAAAGGGTGCCAATAGCTAACCAACAGTAGCTACAATAAACAAGGTAAGCATGTTGATACGGTAAATAAAGAAAAAACAAAGTAAAATCCAGCTAGTCATGACCTCAAGGTCCATACCATCTCCATGCAACAGCTAATACAATCCATCTCCTGAAGCTGATCTCTTTCCTGATCATAAATCCATAAAGTCTACACGCATCCCGAAGGGCCCGTGTAGGGTGTGAGACGAATCTTAGTAGGACACCACCCAATGGTGCATACCTAGTATAGGTGTTTAAGAAGGCATGCCTCTATAAGGAAAGTACAAAGTATGATGCAAAATTTAAATACAACTTCCACTAGTGCTCGACATCCACAATGGAGTGTCACCTACTTCATCCAATATCAGAATCTCATTCATATAACCAGGCACTACGTGCCTCCAGATAGCTCGTGTCTCAAGTACCGACATATGGGTGTCATGACCAAACAATTGTATCCCATGCTCGAAATCTCACATCTTCCCATGGCACAACAACTGAAGGAATAGTGATGTCTGTCCTCAACTAATAATTAAAGGGAAAATGATGTTTTCCCTCAAATAAATAATTAAAGGAAACAACGATATATGCCCTCAATTTCATAATCTGGTAGCCTCATCGCTACCAACCGAAGGCTCCTCACCTTCTACATGTATTCTTAAGGAAATCACCCCCAAACCAGTAGTACCTAAACTGCAATTATTGGAGGCCTCTACCCACACGAGTGGTCAAAACCACCTCATCACAAATTCAACTTATGTGCATAAGAATCAAGTCACAGGTGAGTGGTAATCACAAAATAAAGAACCCAAGCCACAATATCTCTGACACCTCATGTCCCTGTGACCATGTCGCTCAAATCTGATGGCCTTTCCATCCAAGATACTCGAGTCATGCCCAACCTGACAGTCACACTGCCTCAATCTGACGTCCATGACGCCCAATCCTATGGTCAAACCACTCAAGTAATATGAGACAATCCCAACCTATTATCAACATCACTCAAGAATATCTGGGCCATTATCAACACAACCCAAAGGTTCCAGTATATGAAATTCAGCAATTACATATTTATCACATTTACACAAATCACATAAATGGGAAAAACAATCTAAACAGTTGAATTGCACTAGACCAATGGCTATCGCACAGTAGCATTGAAGTCTTGAATGCCTCTAACAAGCCTAATCATGATTTATGAAATTTAAAATAATAGTTTAAAAACAAATCATACCAATTATAACTATTTTGGAACCCCATGCCAAAATGTCCTAATGAGCATCGGCCTCTCACCCGACCTTTCTCAAAGAATTTAGGCAATAGTGTATTCCCAAAGGCATCCCATGGGTCCAACAATTAATTAAATATGCAATATCAAATAAAATAAGTCCCACTAAAAAATATCAGAAGATGTGTCAAAGGTCGTGCCACCCAAATTTCCACAAAAACAAAAAACAAAGTATGAACCACCTACCTCGAACTAGTTCGATGATCCTAATCCGGTATCAGCTTCTAATTCGATCTAAAACATGGTAGATCTACAAAATGAGAAATAAAACTCAAATGCCTATAAATCAGTTTAGAACAAAAATCAATATGAAAGGCTCAAAGGGAATCAAGATATCACTTGTGGGGTTCTAATGGATCTGATGATGATCGAAAAGGAGTTCAGAAAAATGATTCAAAAGGGATTGAAGCTTTGACAGGCTGGTTCACGAAACCCGGAGACTCCCTATTCCCTCTGCCTCAAAATGAGGGCAATTCTTATTTTAAGAGAAAAAAAAAATAAACTGCATATATATATGATTACACGTCCTTTGTATCATTTTATGGTTTCTAATATGGCTGAAATTTTGTCGATGACCTACCGACATGACTACACGGTGTGTACAAGGTCGTACACGGCGTGCCCTTGGTCTTCCCCCTCTAACTCGCCAACATACCCATGTGCCATGTATATCTCGCATAAATGGCTCAAACTACATGGAATTTACTAAGTGAACATGATGTTTACTTGGTTATTTATCTCCACCCAGCCTATATGCTCACACGCCATGTATGTCCTTCACACACGGGCAAGGGCGCATGGTGTGTACTGAAGGTACACGGCGTGTAATCTAGAATTATCCAGAAACTACCCAGTTTCTTCATTTTACTCAAAAACAGCTCAAATCCATCTAGTCATAACCTCAAGGTCTATACCATCTCTATGTAATAGCTAATATGATCCAAATCCTAAAGATGATCTCTTTCTTGTACGTAAATCCATAAAGTATGCACGCGTCCCGAAGGGCCCATGTAGGGTGTGAAACGAACCTTAGTAGGATACCACTCAATGGTGATTACCTGGTATAAGTGTTTAAGTAGTAATTCCTCTATATAGAAAGTGAACAGTATGATGCACAATGTAAACACAACTTCCATTGGTGCTCAGTAGACACCATGGAGTGTCACCTGCTTCGGTCAACACTGGAATATCAGTCATATAACCCGGCACCACATGCCTCCTGAAAGCTCATGTATCAAGTATCGACATCCTGATGGAATACCCAAACAATAGTAACCCATTCTCTAAATCTCACATCTACCCATGATACAACAACCAGAGAAACAGTGATGTCTGTCCTCAAATAATAATCAGAGGAACATCGATGTCTGTCCTCAAATAAATAACCAGAGGAAATAGTGATATCTTCCCTTAATATCATAACATGGTAGCCTTATCGCTACCAACAGAAGGCTCCTCACCTTCCACATGTCTTCCTACGTCAAGAACCTCCAAACCAATAGTACCTGAACTGCAACTATTGGGGGCCTCAAGAATATTTGGGCCATTCCCAACACAACCAAAAGGTTCCATCATATGTAATTCAGCAATTACATATTTATCACATTTAAAAAAAAATCACATAAATAGGCAAAACAATCTAAATAGTTGAATTGCACTAGCCCAATGGCTATCACATAGCAGCACTAAGGTCTTGAATTCCTCTAACAATCCTAATCATGATTTACAAAATTTAACATACCATGTTAAAAACAAAGCATACCAATTATAACCATTTTGGCACCCTAGGCTAAAATTTTCCAATGAGTGTCGGCCTCTTGCTCGGCCTTTCTCAAACAATTTAGGCAATAGGGTATCCTCAAAGGCATCCCATGGGTCCAAAAATTAATTAAATATGAAATAGAAGATAAAATGGGTCCCACTCAAAAATACCTGAAGACGCGTTAAAGGTCGTGCCACCCAAATGTCCAAAAAACACAAAAAACGGTATGCACCACCTACCTCAAACTAGTATGATGATCCTCCTCTCTTATTATCTTCTAATTCGGTCTAAAACACGGTAGATCTACAAAATTCACAATAACGCTCAAACCCTTATAACTCAGTTTAGAGTAAAAATCAAGACAAAAGACTCAAGGGGAATCAAGATATCACTTGGGGGTTCCAATAGATCCGACGGAGATAAAAACTGAGTTCGGACAGACGATTTGGAGAGGATTTAAGCTCTAGCGGCCTGGTTCACAAAACTCGGTGACTCCCCTATGCTCTTTGCCTCAAAACAAGGCTACTTCCCATTTTAAGCAGAAAAAAAAATAAAATACACAGTGTGTATATATGAGTACACGTCGTGTGTATCATTTTACTATTCCTAAGATGGATGAAATTTCTCTAAGGACCTGCTGACATGACTACATAGCATGTATGAGGCTGTACACAGAGTGTCCTTGGTTTTCCCCCTCTAACTCACCGACATACCCACATGCCATGTATATCCCCCATACATGGGTCAGACTACATGGCGTGTACTAAGTTTAAACGGTGTGTAATTGGTTATTTATCTCCACCCAGCCAATATGCTCACATTCCATGTATGTCCTTCACACACTGTCAAGGGTACACGACATGTACTAAAGGTACACGGTGTGTAATCTGGAATTTTCCAAAAACTGCCTAGTTTCTCCAGTTTACTCAAAAACAGCTCAAAAATTGAAAGAAAAAGAAACTTGTACCTTAAAGGAAGAATTGGGTTCTTAAATATGATTCCCAAAATAATATTAATTTTATCTAAATAATCTTATAAATATGTGAATTTTCACTTTTAAAATAAGAATCGACATTTATTGTGAAATGTTGGGTTTGTTGATAATAACAGTTTTTTAACCCTTATAAAAATTACATTTGAATTAATAAAAATTATATAATGGTTTATATTTAATAAAAATTAAATTTTAATTAATAAAAATTATATCATAATTTATATTTAATAAAAATTATTTAATAATAATATATCAATAAAATATTATCTATTTCAAAAATCAATTAATTCATTAAAATAAAATTTCTTCATTGAGGTTGAATATTAAAAATACAATTTGTGATTTATTATATAAAAAATAATTTATAATTTATAAGTAAATATAACCATTATTATATTGAAAATATAATATACATATTCATACTATTAGGGTCTTCATACATATCTCTTTAATACACCAAAAGACACCCTAAGGGTAAGGTGCATGATGGTGAGATTTTAATGTGGTAATTTTTTATACATGGTTTGGTTAGTGATCTCAATGAGCTTGAACTTCTCCTGTAAATGGTTTCTATCATACTTAATTTGTTAGATATCATCTTGGGATTGGTTGAGGGAAATCCTATTGATTCTATCTCCCTCAGAAGCTCTGATAAATGTTCATCATATCCTATTGGTTGAGACCATCA
Organism: Viscum album; assembly: GCA_963277665.1. Classification (NCBI taxonomy): domain Eukaryota; kingdom Viridiplantae; phylum Streptophyta; class Magnoliopsida; order Santalales; family Viscaceae; genus Viscum; species Viscum album. The sequence continues at coordinate 131,974 of CAUJRU010000558.1, read as the reverse complement.
CTTCCTTTATTTGTGTCAATTGGATTTGTTAAAACCCTATGTTTATACTAATCATAGGATCACTATTAAATTCCTATCTTGTCAACATTAATGATGCTTAATGGTGTTTTAAATCTGATAGGATATAATAAAACTAAATAAGGGCATGTGTTTTCTATAACCATAATGCATAATAATACATTTAATTAAAATGCATAGGGGGATTTTGTTTATAAAAGTTAGGTTCATTACATTTATATCTAAACATATCTTATCATGTCCTAGAATCTTCATCTTATTGTCCACATCTCTTTGAGAAACTTTGTATACCTTGGGATTTTGTGGGTGGAATCCAATAAAGTGGTTTTGCCTTATACTTTATTAAATGTCTCTAACACTTCTTATTCTTGGTAATTTTTACTAGTTCTCTTGGGTGGATTCATCCTTGAATGGAAAGGATTTCGGGGTTGATATAGGCCATCCATCATGTATTTTTCTTTATATTTTTTCACTGGTTGTATCACCATGGTAAATTTCTCTTCTAGTGCCTTCTCAGGGAAAAATTCTCCATGTTCCTTAGGTTTTCCACTTCTATATTTGATCTCTAGTGGTGATTTTTAACTACTTTTCATCTCCTTACCATTCTTTAAAGAAATAGGACTAACATTTCCTTTTATGTTATGAATTGATTGAGTAGGGAGATTACATGAGACTTGATTTATCAGGTTATTGCATGTGGAAATGATCTACCCAGACATCCCTTTCAGCACCTTCAGTTCTAATTCATGAGTTGTGAGAGTGGTGTGTTGATTGTTTTGAGACTCCATAAGCTTTATTTACCAGACCTTTATTGTTAGTTCAGTATTTTTCCCTGTTGGTAACTTATTGAGGGATTGGAATTGTTACATTGTTTAATGTCTCTACCCTAATCCATTATATGGTAACTAGCTTGAGTCACTATGAGACCACAAGTGTGCATCCCCGTATGCCAAAAGCTTCTGACTGGAAGAATCAATCTATAGTGTTACTAAGGGGATATTATACCCTAACATTAAACTGTACAATAACAAAAAACATCATACATAAAAAATAATCATAATACACAAAATAATAAACATAAACATTATATATCAAATTTTATTCATAAGTATATAGTCACATAGAATCACGGTCATGACATCATACTACTAATATCCCACTAGGATAATCACATATACGATATAAATAAAAGCATAAAAGATAGGATGCTCAATGACATGTCTAATGCATATCTCATCCATATCTTACTTTGTCTAAGCTATCAAGATTAATGATCCAAACTCATGCCTTTTCCCAACTCGAACCTACTAAAAATGAAGATATTTTTGAGTAATCAAGTTCCATAAAGCTTGATTAGGGTGTGAGTACAACTTAATATAGATTAACCAATGAATACTCATAAATAACTGTTAAAAACAGTGTGTGCACATGTGATATGATTTTAAAATAAATAAATACAGTAAAAAACATAAATAAATAAACATTGTCACTATTTGGGTTCTAACGTGACACCCGAGATCGACCATACCTACTTTAGCCAATCCCAAAGTGTCTCTAAGAACATACCCTCATCTATAACCTAGGGGAATATACTCCCACCTAAGAAAACATAACATATGAAAACTCAAGGGTGTCTCATCACCCTTAAAGGGATACAAGTCATCTGGAAACTCAAGGAAATATCTTCACCCTACCTAGGAAGTAAGTCATTCAAAAACTCAACGGTGTATTCACTCCCTTCTAGAAAATAAAATCTTCTGAAAACTCAAGGGGGTATTTTTTCCCTTTTGGGAAAGAAAGTCACATGGTGGTCAGAATGAAGGCTGAATCTAAGAACAAAGTCTAAGGTATACCATGTATCTTAATAAAAATTATTGGGTAATGTGTCTCACCTAAATCCTCTTATAAAACACATCTCGATGGGGTTGACCTTCTTCCTAAACTCATCTCACATAATCTAGGTCGGCCTCTCGACCGTATGAATAATCCATGTCGTTATATACCTACTAGTATCACATAAAATATTCATGTTCTAAGGTGACTCCCGTAATAATCACTACCCATTACCATGTTAACCCACTCCGGGCACTAGGGTACCCACTAGGGTCCTCTAGGTCACTCCATAGCATGAACACCTAGTTTGGGATCCTAAATATCAACTTCAAATCTAAGGTTAATCTAAGGGAATGGAATCCCTTGGAACCATCATAATCATATCATGACCTCACTGACCTCTTAGGATAATCCCCACTAGCATCACTCCAAGAATTTGTCACATATCCCATCTCAAATCCCAAGCCACCATAGGTTAATCCACTCACCCAACCTATCTATAAATCTCACCCATGGAATTCCTACCCAGTTAACAAATATTAGGGGGACACTCACCCATGGTCTTGTCTCAACTTTTCCAATGACTCTAAGGCATCTTAAGGGTCCACTAAGTCCTACTAGGTCCATTTGTTTAAATCCCATCATATATCCCTACTCAAGGAGTCTAAGGGAAAATATATAGGTTTTCCATAATCACTAACTTAATTTAAATCTCACCTATTTGGGTCCAAGTATCACAAGGAACACTTTCATAATCAATCATCAACTATTAGTGGGTGAGCCATTAATATAGTTCCAAAGGGTCCATAGTGGCCAATGGAAATTTTTCCATTCTGTTCATAGGCATTCAATTTCATTTAAACAATTTATTTAATTTAAATAGATCAATCACCACAGTGGAGAGACCATATACAAAATGCATATATCAAATTCATAAACATAATGTAAATCATTAAGTAATACCAGCCTTAATCATGGAGTTATTTTTTTATAATCGTATCCCACCCATCCCTATCGAAGCAATCCCAAGCCTAAATGGCCATCATCCATCATTATGAGGCCCTAAATCCATGTATATCACTTTAATTAATTATATAATAATTCCAGAACTTTTTTTATAATTAATTTCAAAAACTAAATTATATAGGATATGTAATAATTTATTTCTCCCAATAACAACTTTTTATTCTCTAAAATAATCCCTTGAAAAAACTGGGCAAAACTCATTTTTCCACAATTTTTATTAAAAAAAATACCATTGTGATGGTGGTTTTGTGTAAGGGTAACACTGGTAACCCTTATATAAGTATTGTGGTGTAAGGGTAACAGGGTCATTACCATTACGTATCCCCCACCCCATGTAAGGGTAAGCAAGCCCTTTCCCATACACAGGTCCCACTGCATAAGGGTAAATAGGGAAGTACCCTTACGTAGGTCCTATAGGATAAAGGTAAGTGGTGCATGTCCCTTATGCAACCCATTGCATAAGGGTAAGAAAAAATCTACCCTTATGCATCCCATTGTGTAATGGTGAATAAAATGTTACACTTATGTAGTGGCAGGATAAGGGTAGCTTACAGCCTAAAAAACCTTATTTTATATATATATATATATATCTTATTTTTCCTCATATAACACAACAAAACCTTATTTAATATTCTTTCAAATTCCTTTAAAAACGCTAATAAAAATTTAAACTCATGAAATATACCCATAATTCACCTATTAAGGCTCTCGAACAAAACCCAATAACTCAAATTATCCAATAAAAATAAAAAAATAAGAGGATCTCAAACCGGAATGTGAAAAAAATGGATAATCAGCCTACCTTGTAGCATAACATCAAATATTTGATCTCAAAATTGATTTCCAAGAACATCACATCCCATTCCAGCTCTGATCAAGATTCCCAGTGGTTTACCTCTCCCCTCTCCCTCCTTTCCCTTGTTTGGAGTGGATTCTAGAATAATCCACTTTCTTCCCCTTATATGAAATAATTTAAGAGTGGGAGTAGATTATGATTAATTAAATTAAATTAATTTCATTAATTTAATTTAAATTAAATACTGATAGATAAAATATTTTAAATCAAATTTACATTTAATTTCATTGTTTTAAACCCACAAAATTGTTACATTAAGATTAATTGCTTCATTTTAATGATATTGGTGTTATTTTGAGTTGAACGGTAAAAATGGCCCATTTCTGATTTTTAACTATTTTAACTTATTTATGTATTTTGGCCATAAAATTTTCTACACTAATAAAAATTAAAAAATTCATTTTTTTCATATTCTACACATCCATAGCTTCATTTCATCCTTTTGGACAAAAATCTGACTTGACCATATGGAAGCTCAAAAGAAGCTCACAAGTTTGACCAAGAAAACTGTTTACAGATCTGCCTAGTTTTGGTGTGGGGTCCATAAGTCATTCATGGTAGGCCCAAATGCTCTTAAATTAAGTGGGTGGACAAAAAATAAGATTTGGAACAACATTAATAAATTATAGTATGTGTTAATTGGCCTTTTAAGGAGTAATTAAAGCATCCTAATCCGGAGGTTTTCGATTAGGAGAGTCTGACTGGATAGAGTAAATGGTCAGAGTAAAATGAGAATAACTCTCTGAATACGTTTCCAAATTCTCTGATATTTTTTAGAGAAAACGACCAAGATAATTATGAACAACATTTAAGAAGGATTAAAAGTGTGAATATTTCATTTAATGTGGCTACAACGTGTCAAAATTCGGGGGACATATTCTGGTTATAAAAGGAGGGGAGCTCTTCCCTCTCAAATCATTTTAATTCTTCCCAACACCATCCAGGGTACCAAGGAGAGGAGGCCAAAGGCCCTTTATATTTTTATTCTTTCTTTATTTTATTTTTATTTTATTTTTATTTTAGTTTTCTTTTCTCATTTAATGCATTCATATTTTTTATATTAAAGTGTTTCCCTTTTCTTCTTCCACCCCTTTTCTCTTCTAACTCTAATTCTCATTCTCTCTCTTCTATATTTCCATCGTGATCTCTATGCACTTCACCATGGAAAGTGACTAACTCAAGGCTTGGACCTGAGGGAGGTTTTCATGGTTTTATTCATTATTGAGCTTCAATTTAAAATGTTTTAAATTTATTTGTGGTGGATGCGAGAATATTGCAGGGGTGCAGCGGTCGTCCACCATGGCAATGTTTCCAAATCCACTCCTTTCCGTTGATTCATTCTTTCTTCCTCCCTTCTCTTAGGTAAACCCTTCATACGGTGGAGTTGGGGTTTCTATAAGGGATGAAATGGCATATGGTGGAGCCGGGTATTTTTGGGATAGCATTCTCGGTTGAGGTGTTATCCTAGTTAACTATTGGAGAAGGTGTGGTTTGGTGTGCTGAAGGCATGATAAAATCACAAACTCTTTAAATCAAAGGAAAGTAATTCATTAATTAGGTTTCATAAAATGAATTATCAAATTTAATTTAAACAATAGACAAATAATGAATAAACCTGTGTTATCCAAACCTAGGACCAAGACCTTTCTTCCCTGATTTCATTCTGTTTGAATCTAGATTTAAATTCTGCATGTCATTATTTTAATTGCACGTTTTCTAAAACCCTCAAAAACATTGTTTTCAATAAATATTAAAAACAAAAAAAAATAATTAGATTAGGTGAATTAGAATTAGTGATTAAACCGACTACATCGCTCCTCAAGAGAGATGACCCTGTTCAGCCATTGTGCTGCATTAGGAAAATAAATTTGCTTTTTCCACGCCCTACGATAGGCGTGCGTCAAAACTGGTGTCGTTTCCAGGGAGATAAGTAGTTATTTCGATCACTTTTTCAAATTTTACATTTTTTTAAATATTTTATTTTTTTCATTAAAAAAAATATAAAAAAATCTTTTTCCATTATGTATTCAAAATTCAAATTTTTATGTATGGGAAGATTACTCCTATGTGAAATATCAAGAACCATAAATTGATTATCATGATCTAAATGACTGGGTTGAAAGGATTAGTAATAATATGGATGATTTGGGAAGGAAAATGGAATGGGAATTTGACTATGTTTATGAAAAAATGGATCAACCCGACCGTGAGCCGGAGAAAGAACCTGAGATAGTGGTGGAAGAAATTTCACCACTCATCATTGAAGAACCAGAGGAGGTAAATGTAGAGGTACCCAAAATCTCATTCATCCTTACTCAACCAATTCTACCCGAGATAGATGAAAAATATGATGAATTCCTTACTGAGATACATGTAGGAGATCAACATAAATTTGATGAATTCTGGAATGAATGTGAGGAACTACTTGATCTCCCCATGCCTTGCAAAGATGAAGAGCCAGCACCGCTGAAAGAAGACACCACCCAATTGGTGGAATTTGAAGTCAAGATGGAGGAGACCGACTTGCTACCTCCATCCAGTGATAATCAACTCCAAGAAGAACTTTAGACTAAATAATTTATTTAATCAGAGCCAACTCAGGGAGATGATCCTTCCATGAACTCTACCTTTTCTGATTTCATTCAATCCGATTTGAGAGTCACTCCTTATAATTTTGAATTTTTATATTTGGACAATCCTTACCTTGCCTTAAAAGAATATGAAAAGGAATATGCAACTGTTGAGGAACACTTGAATCTCCCTAAAGACATTGAAGATTCATTATAGGGAGTACAAGAAGAGAAGAAGAAGGTTGCACAAGTAGCAACCAAGTAAGAGGATGATCCATACTTCATCCTACCCCCGCCATGCAAGTTGTACCACATTGCGAAGGGGGGGATATAGTGTATTGTATCCATGGATCTTCCTTTAAGAACAAGGATGAAGCACAAGCTTTGAAAAGCCACATGTGGTGGTTAAAATCAAAGAAGCTTCATCCACCCTCTGATTTTTGATAATAGCAGGTACTACCCTCTAAAGGAAGTAAAAATTCAGGGCCCACATGGGGGATCATACCAATATTTATCTTTACATTCTTTTTATATTTCAAATTGCTTTCATAGAATAGTCCAGTATGTGGCCCACTCCTCCTTATATTTTTTATCTTTAATGACATGATCCTTGTTCTTAAGTAAGTAATTCTCTTTTGTAGGTTCATATATGGGAAAAGTAAGCCTTAAATAGAGGAAGAGGACTAAATATTTATTTAAAAATGGAGTTCATTTTTAATGCTTAATACTTTAAACTCCTTACATTTTTTGGTCCAAAACATGTTTTGAACTTTAATGATAAAATTACATGTCCACACTTGAATTATTTCTTTACTTGACTTATCTATGAGACATGAGTTTCTTAGGAACCCTGTGATGCCATGTTTTTTATTTCAATGTTAATGAGATTGAATGAGTAAAATGGAAATTGAATGTTTAAATTGAATCATGGATATTGAAATTATGACTCGTGATTTAATGGAATTAGTTGATTTATGTAAATGAAATTTCCCTACCATTTTTCATACTTTGAATTTCTGAAATTCACGTGAATTAATTTATTATTATTGATCATGCCTTGAGTGATTGTCCAATATCATATGTCTCATTACATAGAGGATTTCTAGACTAGGTACTTCCTATTTATTCATGAGCATGTTTCTTGAGTGATCTTGGGACATGTCACCGACCAGAACTTTCATTTGAACTTTTCAAAGCTATGACTATACAAAAACACATTTAAAATGATTGAGGAATCTTTTGAAAAGCCTGAATCCTTAAAGACCACCTTTACATAAATCCTTCTTTTATCCCATAGATACCATGAATTACCATTATAGGGATGAGCCATGTTTTAAGCCATTTTTATCCATTCCTACCCTACTCTTGGTATTTTCATGATATTTTAAAGATGAAGTGTGGGGGTGAAGGGATTCATGGTGTAAGGGATGATTTACATTATAAGGAAAAATTGTGGGGGTGCTATTGTGAGAATTTTAAAAGGTTTTGGAATCATTCATTGTACTTTATTGTTTTCCCCTATTTAATTAAAAAGTAAAAAAAATGACAAAAAGAACCAAAAAAATGAGAAAAATGGGTTGTTATTTGGGGAAAACAGAAAACACCATTTTCCAGACCAATGGTCCTCTTATCGTATGTGGTTAGGTGATGGATGTGAGGTTTTATCTAATCATAACTTTCAAAAAAATAAAAAAAAAATAAAAAAAGAAAAAAATTAAGAGGGTGAATTAATCATTCATTATGCTTTACTTTGATCATGACCTTACTTTGAGTTTTAGGGGAAGTGGGTGTTGGTACATTGAAGGGGAGAATTTCCTTACACTTTTTGATATCATGCATTTTACTTAAGAGATAAACCTCCTCCTTGAGGCTTAATTTTTTACATCAAATCCTACCAACCTGAAGCCTCAGAATTATTTGAACCTCTATTGAAAATTCCTCAAGATTTTATGTGTCTTTTGTCTTTATAAAGTGGAGAAAGTAGTTATTTTACAAGCTTATGGATAAGGTGAATGTTCTAATGATATGATCATAAATCCACTTTAATTGTATCATTAGTGATTATATAAAAGATTCAAAAGAGAGGTAGATCATGATTTGACATGTTTAATAATAATAAATTGAGAATCTTGAATCAATGAAAGGAGAAACTCCATCATTTTTAAAAGGGGAAAATAAAATTCATGAATTGATTGTTTAATTGAAAAATAGAAAATTAAATTGATATTATTTTTGCTTAACTTTAAAATTTTATCAGACATTGATAATTGTTTGATTTTTATTACTTTAAAATCTGAATATTGGTAACATTGGTGCCCTTAGATTTTCAATGTTGAGATTTCATGCCTGAGGAAAAGCATGGTTTAAGTGTGGGGGAATTGATAGATAAAATATTTTAAATCAAATTTAAATTTAATATCATTTTTTAAACCCACAAAAGTGTTACTTTAAGATGAATTTCTGCATTTTTATGATATTGGTGTTATTTTGAGCTGAACAATAAAAATGACCCATTTTGGATTTTTAACTATTTTAACTTATTTATGTATTTTAGCCATAAAATTTTCTACACTAATCTAAATTGAAAATTTATTTATTTTTAAGATTTAAACATCAAGAGATTCATTTCATCATTTTGGACCAAAAGCTAACTCAGCCATATGGAAGCTCAAAAGAAGCTCACAAGTTGGACTAAGAAAACTATTTACAGATCTACCTATTTTTGGTGTGGGGTCCATAAGTCGTTCATGGTGAGCCCAAATAATCTGAAATTCTGTGGTTGGATGAAAAATACTATTTTTAACAACTTTAATGAATTATAAGATGCGTAGATTTTACGTTTAATGGGTCATTAAATCATCCTAATATGGAGGTATTCGATTTGGAGAGTATGACTGGACATAATAAATGGTTAGAGTAAAATGGGAATAACTCTCGAAATACGTGTCCAAATTCGATGATATTTTTAGAGGAAACGCCCAAGATAATTATGAAAAACATTAAAGAAGGGTTCAACACGTGAAGATGTAATTTAATGGTGATAAAATTCATCAACATTAGGGAGACAGATTCTGGTTATAAAAGGAGGGAAGCTCCTCCCTCTCAAAGCATTCTAATCCTTCCCAACACCATCCAAGGCAAGGAGAGGAGGCCAAAGGCCATTTATATTTTTTCTTCTTTATTTATTTTATTTTTATTTTAGTTTTCTTTTCTCATGTAATGAATTTATATTTTTTTATATTAAAGTTTTTCCCTTTTCTTTTTCCACCCCTTTTCTCTTCCAACTCTAATTCTCATTCTCTCTCTTCCATCTTTCCATCGTGATCTCTATGCACTTCGTCATGGAAAGTAACTAACTCGAGGCTTGGAACTAGGGGAGATTTCATGGTTTTGTTCATTATTGAGCTTCAATTTAAAATGTTTTAAATTTATTTGTGGTGGAGGCGGGAATATTGCATGGGTACGACGGTCTTCCACCACGGAACTGTTTCCAAATCCACTCATTTCTGTTGATTCATTCGTTCTCCCTCCCTTCTCTTAGGAAAACCCTTCATACAGTGGAGTTGGGGTTTCTATAAGGGATGAAATATAATATGGTGGAGCTAAGTCTTTTTGGGATATCATTCTCGGTTGAGGTGTTATCCTAGTTGACTATTGGAGGAGGTATGGTTTGGTGTGCCAGAGGCATGCTAAAATCACACACTCTTTAAATCAAAGGAACGTAATTCATTAATGCGGTTTCATAAAATTAATTAAAAAATTTAATTAAATCAATAAAAAAATAATGAATGAACCTGTGTTATCCATACCTAGGACTAAGACCTTTCTTCCCTGGTTTCATTCTATTTGCATCTAGATTTAAATTCTACATGTCATTATCTTAATTGCATGTTTTCCAAAACCCTAAAAAACATTGTTTTCAATAAATATTAAAAACAAAAAAAATAATTAGATTAGGTGAATTAGAATTAGTGATTGAACTGACTACATCGTTCCTCAGGTGAGACGACCCTAGTCATCCACTATGCTGCATTAGGAAAATAAATTTTCTTTTTCCACACCCTATGAGAGGCGTGTGTCAAATACCCATTTAAATAGTTTGACCCCAATCCTAGAACCTGGGCCAAGTTTATAACTTTCCTAGGTAAACTCCCTATCATGAACTCATCCATGAAGTTGTAATTCCATTTCAGGACTTTGTTCAGGAGATATCGACATTTCCCCAAATGAGAATATTTAATATTTATTTAGTAGATACTAAAATATCCTGAAAAATTCACCCGTTCATAATTACACCAAACTCAAACCCAGGGGTAAACACCCCATTCTAAGGTTAAAAAATTTGTCAGGAAATATTTTTAAGATCTTCTGCTAGAGGAAATTACCATTTAACTCCTCATACACATCTAGAACAAAAAATTTAAATTTATGCTCATTTTCACAACCTAGAAAACACAAAGGACCTTAGAATCCCCACACTATATAACTTATTATCCATAAGAATTAATAGTATCCATCCTACAAAAAATATAGACCCCTACTAGTCATCAATTAATGCATAACTCACCACCTTCTACTCTATAACATTGAACGGGATTACACTATGTAGATCCAAACACAAGGTGTGATATTCATCAAAAACTAATCCACTACTTGTTACTATCACTAAAACTCATTGAAGATGCTCCCAAATATATTTATGTCCTGATAAAACATGATGTCACCATTCAATTTATCTCTAGGTTTATGGAACTCCCCACCATAAGTATTAACTCATATAGGCCGATTCTGAGCCATGATACTTCCCACTATCAGAATTGCCTCCTAAAATGCCTTTCTAATGATCCAAAAACCTTCTCGTTACAGTTTCCATATCACCACACTTAATTATACATAAAAACACTGGTTATAATTTATATGGGTTATCCTTATTTAAAATGATCAAATTTACCCACTGACATGGTATCCCATCACCCAAACATGATTCCTAAATTCTCCAATGCATTATGAGATTGTTTAAACATAAAAATTGAAGTCTAAACTCAAATTTTGATATAATTCCATGATAAGATCACCAACTTCATCTACAATCCTTCATGCTCTCTCCTATATCATTGATTTAACCTTGATCTAACTCACATTTGGATTGTATCAAATTCACTCTAAGTCTGATGTTGATGCTCAAACTCCATCTAGAATCACATCTACATTTTGATTGCATTTTTACCTAAATAAAAAAATATAAGTGAATATTATCACACACTGATATATTGGTTTCATCCTGACCATATGATGAATGGTATCATCACACCTCAATGGCCCTTCCAACATGAGGGTCTCTTATCCATAAGTCATGCTCCATCTATTACCAAATGTAATGACTAGACCTAACCATTCTGCTTACACCTAAGAACCAATATGAAATGTAAAATACTAACTATTCATGACTCACCAGGAACATCTTCATCAGTATTAGTCAAGTCACTATCTATAATGAGGGCCACTTCATCCAATTCACAGTGGCTCACTCCCCGCCATATGGATTTCCTTATGTCACTCTTTGAGCATAACCTCAATGGGTTCCATCCTTAAACCTCCCTAATAGTACTTGTCATGGAACACACTCAGTTGACCATATCAGGGTACCCTGATCATTTTACAATGTAACCTCTCACATATAAGGGATATCTCTAAATTCATAAAACTCTAAGAAACCAATACTACCCCAATCTATCTCAAAAAAACACTAGTTCCTGGATCCATTTTAAGTGAAACTGACTTACTGAACTGTCTGCATGAACTTTATGTCGCCCTGCAACAACTTCCAACACATACCACCATGATTTGTTCCAATCAGTCCCAAGACCATGGAAATAATAACCAATAATTTCCCTACATGTAATTATCATCTATCTAGAAGCACCCTCAATGATCCTCATCAAAATCAAGGCATTTCACCCATGTCATGGTTCACTACATGATCACCTACCAACCTGACATCATTACTAACTAGAATCATCTACCTACACACTATCCCTCATATATCCAACCATATAGAATCATAATCCTCTATATCACTAAGAATTATTTTTGAAATCAATAGAATCAAGAATCCCAATTGATCCATACCTCTAAAACCATCCTTGATACAAAAAGCACTAGTACTCAATGTGTTTTATCTCATGAAAACCCAATTCATCTCACAGGCCTATATAATATACCCTGAAACACCACTTGTGTGTCATAACCCAAATCATATAACATTATTCCCATCACTAAGGCACTCAAAAACTCTGGCTAACCCCTCTCTCTGGTGACCCTCTCTTATCTCACTCAGCTCACCAATATCTTGAGCTGCATCTATAAGGCCACTGTGCTCTCCCACCTAGCCAATAATACGTGCCTCACATTTGATAAAACATACTTGAAACACTTATCTATTCCCATATCTAATATCACCCAGCAACTCAAGTTCAAAAACACACATCTAAGGTATCATGTACAAAACTCAATCATTATTTTCAAAAAATCAACCACCCACTTGGGCACTGATCCTCGCCAAGAATCTATATATGGACTAAACCCTTGATGAATAAAATCTCATCTATGTAAATATATAATGGAATCACCCTATATGATCCATTTCTATTAAACCATGGTCAAATATTTTGGTCAATTAGAATACCACCAAGAAGCTATATGAGAAAACACCATACAAGTTATTGTTGATGTAAAAACCTGAGTTTTTATGAATTATTATTTTTGAATAAATTAAATTTATTTGATAAATTTTGTTACATGAAACATTGAGTTAAGATTTCATTACATGCAATCCTGGTTTTATCTTGCATTACACATGACATTGAGTTTTAACAAAACCACGATATATTTTTAATATTATTCAAACGTAAATATTATAACCAAGTCATTAAATTTAGAGATATTAATAGTAGCAACTAATTTTTAAATATTAATTATAATAGTTTTAAATAAATAAAATACATTGGTAAAAAAATTACTTAATATTTCAATAAATTCTTTATTTGTTTTGAAAATACTGTTTTCTCAAAAAAAAATGTTTTTTATTTCTTTTTTGTGAAAAATGATAAAATTAATTTTTGACACTTTTATAAAATTTTGTTTTCTAAAATAAACTTAATTTTTAATATCATCATATAAAAATTATCTTAGGGTGAATTTTTGATAATTTTCTGAAAATATTAATTTTTTGATGAATAGTGAAAATACTGAATTTTAATTGAAAACTACCTTTTCATTTATATTATTTATAAAGTTAAGTTATATTTCAATTTAGTTTTAAAGTAAAATTATTTCAATGAATTAATCCAATTTAGATCATTGAAATCATTTTCATATTTAATTTTGATATAAAAACCTTGTAAACTTTTTAACTTTTTCTCTTTGAAAACACGCTTTCTCGTCACGTCTACAGAATTAATATTAAATTAAATTTTTCCACTTTTATGAATTTAATTTTTAAAAATGGATTTCATGTTTTTTATTAGAATAATTTATATTATCTAATAAGTTCATCTTGATTTTGGATGAAAATTAATAGTGAGAACAATAAAAATTAATTACCATAGTTATGGTAGAAATGGGTTTACCGAGGGTTAAACTAAATAGGTAAGGGTGAAAATGATGTAAAAACTTATCTAAAATATATTTAATGGATTTTTATACCCTATAATTTATAATTATATATAATAATCCATTTTTTGATCCTTTTAGAATAAAAAAATGTGGGTACACCTTTTTCCTTTCAAAAAATTACAAGTGTGTTAGTCACTTCACTTATAAAAGGTCGTCACCTTCCCTTTGTTCTTAACACCATAAAAACCATTGGATTGGAAAAATTCAACCCAAATATCTTTACAAATTCCATACTATACTCATATAATCCTTATTTTTTCATAAATCTAACCTTGGAAGGATTTTTGTGCAAACCTAATGAGGTTACTCAAGGAAGAGGTAACGTTCTTCATCGAGCGTTTTTATTTTATTTCTTCCTCAAAATACTTTAATTATTATTAATACATGATGATATAATAACCTTGGTATATTAAATATACTTATATTTTTTTATTTTTAGGTAATTACCTACAAACATCTCTAATCTCATCAAATGGGTTACGAAATCATCATTTGTGTGTACAGCAGACTATCGTCTCACGAACCCATGTCAGTTATTTTTACATTACCACATCTCATATATACTTATATTGATGTATTAAATGTTTATATATTATATTTATGAGATTATTATACTTCTCTATTTATTATATCTCATATACCTTCAAACTTTCCATTCTTTGAGGATACGATAATGTCGCTCGTGCGTACGATAGACTACCGCTTCGTGAAGCGATGTGATTTGTTCACGATTTACATGGAAGGTAATAAGGATGTGTTTAATGATAATAATTGATATATATTACATAAAAATGATTATTTAATGTTAATATATTATTTAAATTTATTTCTTTTGATCCATCAAGATAGTGAAAACAACATTCATGCATATGTACGGCCTATCGTGTCCCTGAACGGTGTATTTCATTTTCTTTCACTAAATTGTATAGATTACTCTAAAAGTGTATATATATATATATATATTATATTTATATAATGGTTAAAATTATGGATATTTTGTAACTATGATCAATGTAAGAGGACCAAAAATAAAAAATCAAAATATACATAAAAAAACAAAGCACTTATTGCCTAAAACACAACTTTAACATAAAATTGTTAACAAAAAGATAATAAAAGGTCAAAAATAAATCATATATACTATGATATATATATATATAAGGTTATTTAATATATTTATAATAAACTTATATTTATCATACAAGAGTTTTGAATGTTTACAAACGAATTAGAGGCATATGGTAAGAGATTTTTGTCTCACTTTTTACAACTGTGAGACACATGCCATATTCACTACTTATTTCTTTTATATGGTGTATATACTGAAAATGATTGTATTTTATGATTCTTATCCTAAAAATTATGGGAATTACATATCCATTTTAGTATCTCTATTTCATGGGGATTATTTTTTAAGTGTTACCAAAGTGGAAATGGAATTATGTTACAATCCCATCGTTTATCATGATAGTTTATGATTAAGTCTCCAATATTGAAATATTATGATATACCTCTCAATATTTATCTTGAATTTTATTCTCCTTAGTTTATTCAGGATATTTTAAATTAATATTACCATTTTCCTGCTCTGTTTTACTTAAAATAATTGAGAAACTATTTTTAAGAAAAAATGTCTTTATTTCTCTCTTCGGATGGAAACCCTTTTTATCCCAAAACCATGTTTTCTAAAAAATGATTTTTTTTAAAATACTTATAATTATTTACTAAAGAAATTTTTACCCATTTTTTACTTATTTAAATATTTTTTTTAAATTAATCGTCATGTCATTTTCCAAAAAAATCATATTTAGATTTTATCGATGATGTGAAAGGAATATTTGTTTTAGTGTGTACGAAATGAATATAATTTTCCACCATAATGAACATTATTTTATTTGAATCTTACTTTATAAAATTCTAAGGTTATTTTAAATGAAAATGAATTTTCAAAATATTTTTTTAATTTTTAGTTTTAAAAAGTGATTTTCAAATAAAAGTTATTTTTCTCAAGAAATGTTCCAAGTGATCTTTCAAAATATTTCTCCACATAAGATGGAATCCTTTGATGTGACATATGATTTTATTAGTATATGAACGAAGGATACCATTCTTATTTTTTGTATGAATGGTTTATGATGAAATTATGTTTATGAAACCCATTTCTCTTCCATGGGTTAAACCATGATAAAATTCATATGAAACTCACTTCTTTTTCCATAGGTTATTCAATAATGAAATTATGAAAGAATTATGAAACCTGTCTCTTTTCCATAGGTTATGAAATAATGATTTTTTTATAAAACCCTTTTATTTTCATAGTTTATGATATGATTAATTTCTTATGATCTTATGGCACACATATTTATGTTTTCATTATTTAATGTATGGAACCTATATCTCACTCAAATTATTTGGGTAAAGGTTTATATCCCATGAGATACACAGGACTAGAATGGGTAGTGAACCCTGTTTAGAAATGGAATTTTTTCGTTATGATGGTCTTAGGATTGAACCTTGACTACTATGATGGTTTAGGGAGTGAACCCACTCCACTATGATAGCCTTGGAAATAAGCATTGGCTACTAGGGAAATGATTTTCGATGCTTATGTGTATTCTATAAATATGTCTTATACCGATGTTACACTCTCATGGCTCATGTTCTTTGATTCTCTTATGATTCATGTCTTGTGAAATTCCCATCATTATTCCATGAATCAATGTTATGATCTTTTCTATGTAGGGTATTGTTTTCAAATGTTATTACCATTTTATCGTACCCTTATGTTCATGTTATTCTTATATATCTTCCTTATTTAAACTTACTAATCATTTGAGATAACCATTTCTTATTTTTACTTTCCCTAGGTTATGAATAAATGTGTTATGTATAATATGTCTAAGAAGGTTTCTAGTTATGAAGAACATATTGGTAGATGATGTAGTTTACCTATGAACCGGTTGTTTGCCTTTCTAATTTTCCAAAGGCACTATACCTTTACATTCATTAGTCGTTTGTTTTTATAATATAATAAATGTTCATAAAAATTATGTAATATTTTTGTATGATAATCCTGGGTCTCTATAGTTAGTATTAGAGTATAGGTTTAGTTAACCTTTGGAAACTAGGATGATAAAAATTTAGTGAGATCCCTACAAACATGCATAAGGATAATTCTAATGATGAGTCAATGTATAGGAAAATATCTTGGAATTTTGGTAAAGGATAAAGTGTGTGATATATAATAAATTACATCCATGTCAGGATACTACAAGTGTATGTGGCTCTAGAATATAGGTACCTTGGGGTAATGAATTTGAAAATAGTGCATTGAGTTGAACTCGATCATCACCTGGTTCATGATAGAAGGCCTTACTACGAACCTGGTTTGATGATCCCAAGGGATATGCTTTGTAAATTCACAAAATATTTATGCACCATCATGATGGATTTGAATAACAACCATGAATGAACTAGGTTAAACCTAAGTTTTAATATATTAAAAAGAATGTGTCATGATTTAGACATCCTATAAGTGATTTTTCATGATTATTTGGTTCTACACTATGATTATTGTCTCTTACACTGTGATTTTTAGTTTTAGTCAATGGATGGAACATTAAGGAACCATGTTGATTATGAGTGAGACAAATAATAAAATTATTTTCCTCCAAATCATCCAAACGTTATAGGATCTGGAATAAAAAATCTTTTTTTATTCTCACACAAATATCTCAAGCTATGAATCATGGTAGATTTCTAAACTAATAAAGGAAGGAACTACATTTTATTGAGTACTTCATGAGGAAATTACCCCCTTATTTCAGTGGGTCTTTTACTATAGTTGTTTTTGAAAAATGGTTCTTCACCATTGAAAAGATATTTTCTATTCTCCAGTATTCAGAACATGCAAAATTCATTTTGGTTGTCAACCATTTTTAAGGTGAAGCGGATCAATGGTTGAATCTTATCAATAATACGAGGTAATATGACGAAATTGACTCCAATGATTAGGATGAATTCAAGAACTTATTTTTCAATAAGTACTTTCCTCATATTATTCATACAAATATGTATAATGAGTTCCATGAGATAAAGAAAAAGGATAATGAATTTTTTGGTATCTGTGAGTAAAATTTTACAAGACTTGTGAGGTAAGCTTTTAGTATTGTCATCCAACCTGAAATTAAGGTTGATCAATTTTTCAGTTGATTAAAACCATGTATCCAAAGGAATTTATCCATAAGAGACTTTATTATCTATGAATTTATTTTTTAGTGTGCTATCAAGGTGTAAATAGAGGTGGTAGTTACATATCAATCTCAGGGTTTTGATAAGAAGATAAAAATGGAATTTAAAGGAAAATATAAAAACCATGGGGAGAAGAATTTGAGCTATCCTTTATGCTCAAAGTGTGGGAAGAAACATGGAGGAAATTTAATTAAGTGGACTAGTAAATGTTTTAAGTGTTGAAGGGATGTTCATAAAGCAATTGATTATTGAAGTGATGGGAATAAGTTACCTAATGATGCAAGTAGAGAGAAAGCTGCACAAAATGCACCACCCATAATCCAGTGTTTCAAATTCAAAGAGTATAGCCACTATACTAACCAATTCCCAAATTTGGATGTTAATGAAGATTATGGATTTCAGTAACCTATTAAACCATGAGACAAAGGGAAATCACAAGTGATCACTATTTCTAATGAGGGGTGCGATAATGAAGTGGTGAAAGGTAAACATACCATCAACTCTAGAACTGATAATGTCCTATTTAAATCTATATCTACCCATACTTTAATATCTAATAAATTTGATAAGGGTATCAATATTTTTCCCAAATGATTATATGTAGAATTATTAGTGAAAAAACCCCTAATGATGTGATGATCTCATATCATGTTTACGATTCCTCTCTAGTTGAAGTTGGTGGGAATTTGCTTCCAGAAAATCTTGTCATTCTTCTTATGGTTTAATTTGATGTTATCTTAGGCATGGTTTTCCCTTATCTACATAAATCCCACATCAATTTACAATTAAGATAAATCAAATTTGATATTACAAACTAGCCTAAGATAATCTATTAGAGCAATGATAAATATAAAATTTTGATGGAAATTACATCCATTATATGGGTTTTTATTCCTATTCAAGAGGGGGATTTATCTTAAATGGTTGGGGAGAAACTCAACATAGATGATATGCCTACTATGTGGGATTTTTTTTATGTCTTTACAGAATAGTTTTCAATCCTTCCACCAAAATGTGAAGCTAGGTTATAAATAGAACTTGACCCTAGTTTGACACCAATTTCAAAGACTCCATATAGAGTGTTTATAATTGAGTTGCAGGAATTGAAAATGCAACTCTAGGAGAACCTTGACAAGGGATTAATTTAGCCAAGTGTTTCAACTTAGGTTGACTCTCTTCTCCTTGCTAAAAATAAAGACATATCAATGCAACTCTTCATTGATTATTTAGAGATAAATAAGATCATGATTAAGAACAAGTATCATATACCTTGTATTTAGGACCTATTTGATCAACTATGTGGAGGTAAATATTTTCCAAGATTGACCTTCATTCTGGATATCATCAATTGAGGTTCAAGTAGTATATACCCAATACAGCATTCCATAGAAGTTATGGACACTATGAATATATAGTGATGCCATTAGGTCTTAATAATGCCCTATTTATCTTCATGGATTTAATTAATAGTGTCTTTATAGATTACCTTGATCAATTTTTGGTTATATTTATAGATTATATTCTTATCTATTCAATAATAAAGGAAGATCATGAAGATCACTTGATAATTGTACTAAAGAATCTAAGGAAGGATAAACTATATGAAAAATTTACAAAATGTGAATTTTGGCTACATAAGGTTTCATTTTGGGTTATATAATCTCAAGAGAGGGTATATTAGTACATCCATCAAAGGCATAGGCTATTGAATTTTGTCCTAGAACAACCATGATGATTAAGATCTGTATTCTTCTTTGTTTAGCTAAATATTATCGATGGTTATGGAGAATTTCTCATGACTATATAATCTACTAACCAAGTTAACTCGAAACGGATCCAAGTTCCTCTAAAAAAATTATTGTAAGGAAATTTTCAAGGAACTAAAGAGAAGATTAGATGGAACACATGTTCTTAAATTACCCTATAGTGTAGAAGGGTTTATAATATATCTTGATGTATCTAAGAATATATTGGGATGTTTTATCATGTAGAATGATAGGGTTATAGCTTATTCCTCACAAAAATTTAAGGTCCATTATAAAAATTACCCAATTCATGATTTAGAGTTAGCTCCGGTAATTTTTTCATTAAAGATATGAAGTAATTATCTTTATAGAGAAAATTATGATATATATACCAATAACCAAGTTTAAAGAATTTATTCACATAGAATTAGTTGAGTATGATCTAGAGAAGATGGTTAGATATGATTAAATATTATGATTTATTAATACAATACCACCCTGGGAAAGAGAACAAGTTGGATGATTCCTTAAGTCAAAAGGATCATGCTAGATTATCCATGATGAGGATAAAAAAGATCCAATATATCTGGTCCTAAAAAGGATGAATATGGAAATCCTGAATGAGGGGTATAAATCTTATATTTCTTAATTAAATGTTTAATCATCTATCTAAGGGAATATTAAAGAAGTGAAAAAGGAAGTTTTTGAGATGAAAAATAAGGTTAGAAACATTCTTAAGTTTAACCTTGATCATGATGTAATGATAAGGTTCAGGAACCATGTATGTATTTTTTTCATACCAGATTTGAACAAGTAATTTTTAGAGGAATATTATAGTTCTTCATTATATATTCATTCAAGAAGTGTGAATTTGTATAGATATTTGAAATAATACTTCTGGTGGTATGGAATAATGAGAGATATCATAGAGTTTACTTCTTGGTGTTTGGTGTGCCATCAAGTTAAGGTTGAGAGATAGAATTTTAAGGGTATGTTGCATCCATTACCCATACCAGAATGTAAATGGTAAAACATCACCATGGATTTTTTCATTGGACCCTCCAAAATTTATAAGGGAATAATGTTATATGGGTTGTAGTCGATTGCCTTAAAAATTTACACACTTCATCACTATCAGATAATACTTCTCTCTGGATCAGTTTTCCATGATATACATTAAGGAAGTGGTAAGGTTTCATGGAGTACCACATTCCATTGTGTCTGATTGGGTTCCTAGTTTTACCTAAAAGTTCTGGATAATTATTTATCAAGCTCTTAATATGAAGTTGAGTTTCAACACTGCGTATCATCCACAAAAATATGGTCAGTATAAGAGAAAAATTATAACCCTAGAGGATATATTGAGATATTTTTCTTTGGAATTAAATGGTGTTTGGGATCAACACCTTACTCTAGTTGAGTTTTCTTCTAATAATATCTTTCACTCAAGCATATAGATGGATCCTTATAAATCCTTCTATGGAAATAAATGTAGAGCTCTAATGTGCTAGATGAAGCTAGAGGAAGAAATCTATTGTGACCCATGATAAGTGAAGAAGTGAAATAGAAGGTTAGATCAATTTTGCAACATGTCAAGGCATATCAGAGTCAGTAGAAAAGTTATGTTGAAACTCACCAATAGGATATAGAATTTTGAAATTTGTGAAAATATATTTCTAAGAATATCTCTATGGAAGAAGGTTATGAGATTTGGGAATAAATGGAAACTAATCCTTGGGTACATCGGCCCTTTTGAAATTATTGATCATCTCAGGACAGTATCCTATTGGTTGGTGCTTCCACCAAACCTATCTCAAGTACATGATATTTTACATATATCTCTTATGAAGAAGTACATACCAGATCATTCACATGTACTGAACTCAAAGTTCATACAACTAGATCAGGATATTTCTTATGAGGATTAACCAATTCAGATTTTGGATCATACATAGAATGTTCTAAAAAAAGACCACTCACCTGGTAAAAGTTTTGTGGTGAAACCACTAGTTTTAGGAATCTACCTAGGAACCTGAGGAAATAATGAGGCAGAAGTATCCTTATTTTATTGTATCAGAGTGATCAATTTTGAGGTCAAAATTCATTTTAAGGGGGAAGAATGTAACACCCCTAGTTTTTATGAATTCTTTTTTTTGAAAAAATTAAATTTATTTGATAGTTTCTATTACAAGAAACATTTATTTAATTATCACTACTATAAAATCAACCTATATCCACGGTTTAAAACCATGGGTATAGCCCCTAAAACCGCGGGTATAGGTTATACCCATGGTTTTCAAAATTGTGGCCTTTTAAGGCATCGATATAGCTTTGAGCTATAACCATTGTTTAAAAAATGATATACCCATGATTATGAATCGTGTTAATAGGTGTATGCCACCATGACATTAATATTATACCCATGGTTTTGAAACTGTGGCTATAGGATTTAAAAAATTTCCTATCACAGGTTTTGATCCCTGGACCACCTGTATACAATTCATGCACCTAACCACTACACCAAATTGGATTATAAGTTTATAAAAATATCCTTACTTATATATATTTATCTAAAATATATCTATAGGTGGAAAACCATGGAAATTGGTGTTCCCATGGAATTTTTTTTTTCCTGTAGAAAAAAATTCTCGCCTTAGCATGGGAAAGCTATTACCATGAATTTCCAAAACCATGGGTATAGGCATGAACTATATCCATGGTTTTTTTAGAACCATGGTTATAGGTTTTTAAAAATACCATATACCCACGGTCATGGAAAAAACAATGGGTATAGGTAGGAATTTCAAACCTATACCCACATTTTTTCAAAACCGTGGGTATAAGTTCTCATCCAATCCCAATACCCATGATTTTTGGAAAACTGTGGTTACATGGGTGACCTATACCCATGGTTTTTTCAAAAACTATGGGTATAGGTTTATTTTCTATTAGTGTATATATTATATACAACCCTGTCTTTAGCTCACGTTACACATGACACAAAGTTTTAATAAAACTGTAATGTATTATTAATATTATTCAAATGAGACCATTATAACCTGGCCATTAAACTTATAGATATGAATAGTAATAACTAATTTTAAAATATTAAGCATAATGGTTTTATATAAAGAAAACATATTTTTAAAAAAGAAATTAATTTTTTAATAAAGTCTTTATATGTTTCAAAAATTCTATTTTCTCAAAAAAATGTTTTTTTATTTATTTTTGTGAAAAATAATAGTATTTTTTTCATAATTATAAAATATATTTTCTAAAATAAAATTATTTTTTGAAATCATCATATCTAATTTATCTTAGGGTGAATTTTTAATAATTTTCTTAAAAGATAAATTTTTTTATGAATGGTGAAAAATACTGAATTTTAATTGAAAACTATATTTTTGTTTAAATTATTTATAAAGTTAAATTACATTTTAGTCTGGTTTTAAATTAAAATTAGTTCAATTATATATCTATTAATCAAATTTAGGTCATTTTAATCATTTTAATATTGAATTTTAATATAAAAACCTTGTAAACTTTTGAACTTTTTATTGTTGAAAACTCGCTTTCTCATCAAGTCTGTGGGGTTTATTTTAGATTAAATTTTTCAAATTCAATGAATTTAATTTAGAAAAAAATTGATTGCATATTTATAATAAGAATAATTTATATTATCTTATAAGTTCAACTTAATTTTTGACCAAAATGAATAGTGAAGACATTAAAAAATAATTATCACGGTTAAGGTAAAAATGGGTTTATCTGGGGTTAAACTAAAATAGTAAGGAGTAAAATGACCTAAAACTTGTATAAAATATATTTTTTATCCATATTTAAACCACATAATTTCTAATTCTTAATAATAATCCATTTTTGAGCCTTTTTAATGAGAAAAACATGGTTAAACCTTTTTCTTTTCAAAAAAATACAAGTGTGTCACTTACCTCACTTATAAAAGGACAGCCCCTCTCTTCTCTTATTAACACCTTAAAAACCTTTTTGTTGTACCAAGACCTAATAAAATAACTTACCAAATTCCATACCATCATCCTATAATCCTTATTTTGGTTATAAATCCATCCTTGTAAGGATATTTGTCCAATCATAAGGAGGTTACTCGAGGAAGAGGTAACATTATTCATCGAGTGTTTTTATTTTATTTCTTCCTCTACCTCTTTAAATTATTTTTAAACCATGATGATATAATAAAATAAATATAATAAATATACTAGTATGTTTTTATGTTATTTTCATTACCTAAAACTATCTCTACTTCAATCAAATGGGTTACAAAATCATCATTCGTTTGTACAGTAGGCTACCGCCTCGCAAATCAATATAATTCATTTTTCCATTACCAAATCTCACGAGAAGTTATAATGATGGATTAAATGTTTATATGTTATATTTATGACATTATTATACTTTTAAAATTATTATACCACACATACCTTCATACTTTACATTCTATAAGAATATGATAATGTTGCTCTTGTGTATGGTAGACTACCACTTTACTAAGCGATGTCATTAGTTCATGATTTAAATGGAAGGTAATAAGGATCGGTTTAATAAAAATATGTGATATATATAAAATAAAATTAATATTTAATGGTAGTATATTATTCAACTTTATTTTTTTCTATCCATAGAAAAAAATGGAAATGACATTCACGCGTATGTACGACCTACCGTCTCCATACATGGTGTATTTTATATTCTATCTCTAAATTTTATGGATTAATCTAAAAACATATATACTTAATATATATTATATTTATATCATGGTTAAAATTATTTAGATAATGGTACCATGATCAAATTAATATAACCAAAAATAATAAATCAAAACATACATGAAATACACATCATTTGTAGCCAAAAAAATGACTTTAATGTGAAATTGTTAATAAACGAGTAATAAAAGGACATAAGTAAATCATATATGGTAAGATATATATGTGTTTGTGTGTTTTTGTGTGTGTGTATAGTTCTTTAATATATTTATAATATACTTATAATTATTATATATGAGTTTTAAATGTGTACAAAGAAAGTTGAGACTTACGAAATGGGATTTATATCTCACTCTTTAATTCTGTGAGAAACATGCCATATTCAACTCCTATTTCTTTTATGTGGTGCATATAATACCCATGAAATTATTTTATGATTATTATCTTGAAAATTATATGGATTAAATATCCATTTTATGATCTCTCTTTCATGGGTATTATGTTTCAAATTTTACCAAAGTGGTAATGGATTTATGTTACAATCTACTAATTTATCGATATTGTTTATGATTAAGTCTATAATGTTGAAATATTATGATCTAACTCTCAATAATTCTCTTAAATTTTATTCTAATCTGGTTATTCGTGATATTTCCAAGCAATAGTAACATTTTTTAGTCTTTGGTACTTAATATAATAAAAAAATTAAGAAAAAAATTTCTTTATTTCTCTCTTCGGTCAAAAACCCTTTTTATTCTAAAACCATGTTTTCTAAAAACAATTCAAAAAAATTAACATAATTAAAACGATTTATTGAAGAAATTTTTACCCATGTTTTACTCTTTTACAAAAATTTTAGAAATTAATCTTCATGTTGTTTTCCAAATAATTCTTGTTTAGCTTTTACCAAAAATGTGAATGGGAATATTTGTTTTAATGTGTATAACCTGGATGGAATTTTCCATAGTCATGAACATTATTTTAATTGAAGATTAATTTATATTTTTTCAAGTTTATTTTAAAATAAAAATATATTTTCAAAATATTTTATGAATTTTTTGTTTTAAAATGTTATTTTTAAATAAAACTTATTTTCCTCAAGATATGTTCCAAGTGATCTTTTAGAATCATTCTCCATATAAGATGACATACTTTGATGTAACTTATGAATTAATTGGTATATTAACATTTGATACCATTCTTATTATTTATATGAATTTTTTTTATGTAAATATGTTTATGAAACTCATTTGTCTTCCACTTGTTATACCATGATAAAGTTATTCTGAAACCTGCTTCTTTTTTCACGGGTTATGCTATGATGAAATAATGAAATGATTATGAAACCTCTCTCTTTTACATAGGTTATGATATGGTTAAATACTTATGAAACCCATTTCATTTCATAGGTTATTATATGATGATTTTTTTTATCTTATGTCACACATATGTATGATTTTCATTATGTTATAGGTGGGACCAATATCTCCCTCTAATGCATTGGGTAAAGATTTATATCTAATGAGATAGATAGGAATATAATGGGGAGTGAACTTGTATCAGTAAGGTACTTTTTCTATTATTATGTTCATGGGAGTGAACCTTGACCACTATTATGGTTTAGGGAGTGAACCCATTCTACTATGATAGCCTTGGAAATGAGCCTTGACTACTATGAAAATGATTTTATATGCTTATGTGTATGATACAAATCTATGTCTTATGAAAATGTTATGCTCTCATGGATCATTTTCTTTGATTATATTAATATTCATGTCTTATTAACTTATAATCTTTTTTACATGACTCAATATTATGATCTTTGATATCCAGGGTATGGTTTTCAAATGTTATTCTCATGTTATCGTACACTTATGTTCATGTTATTCTCACAAATCTTCCTTATTTACCCTTACTGGGCATCTGATCTCACCCTTTATTTTGTTTTCTTTCCCCAAGTTATGAATAAATGTATTATGTTTGATATTTATAAGAAGTATTCTAGGAATAAAGAATATATATGGAGATGATTTATTTTACCTATGAACCAGTTGTTTGTGTTTCCAAGTTTCCAAATTAATTATACCTTTACAATCCTCATGTGTATGTTTGTGTATTGTAATAAATATTCATAAAAAAATGATGTAAAACTTATGTATGATAATAATGGGTTTTTATTTTTGACACTTTAAATAAATAAATATTACCACAATCACCCAAAAGGGGTTTGTCACTAAGGCATCAAATGCATGTACTGAACTTTCAGGGTCACCATACATCCATACATAGAAGGACTGCATAGTCATCATCAAGAGGAATCCCTCTATATAATCCACATGGCCTCTCATCATATAAAATATATATCATGCTCTAGCTAAGAAGAATGTCGGCAAAAATTTATATGGGAAAACACCACATAAGTTGTTATTCACACGTTAAACAATTAACCCTTATCTTCAGTGATATCAATCACAAGAAATCATGTGTATGTAATGTGAATCATATATTCCAAATTTGAATCATGTATATAGTCCTCTTACTAGTATTACAAGATCCAAAAACATTAAATTATAAATCTAAAACTCAAGTGCATCACTCTTGGTGGAATCATACAACTATAAAATTGAAAACTAATAACAATAATATCATACCCTTGGTAACTCATACTTTCCATCAGAAAATGTATTTATGACAAACTAGTTTTAGGTCCAATAAAATTTCCAAGACATTCTAATGTCAAATTTCTACAATCACCCCCAAATATTAATAAAAACAAAAACTCTTATACACTCTGTGATACCGGTTACATAAAATTTATGATACCACTTTGTAATGTACCTACCCTAGTTTACTCTACAGTAACCAGACTGGGTCACTATGAGACCTTAGGCATACCTCCCTACATTTCATATGCTTCTGACTTGTAGCAAGGTTCTAAGGTATTATCGTTGGGAGACTATACCCCCCCCCCCATAAAAGTGTGAAATAAAAAACAAAAATAAACCAAAGATCATCCATTATAAATAATCTAAGTATGAATAACAATAAACACATTCATGTTATATAAAATATAATGTAGAAGGATACAGTCATATAGACTTGTGGTCATGCCAGTATACAACTACTCACCCACTTGGTTGATCACATATTGAAGATAAATAAAAGAATAAAAGATAGTAATTAAAACTATATCTCTGATCCATACCTCATCCACCTCCTACTCCATCCAAGATATCCAACAGAATGATCCAAACTTGAGCCTCAACCTAACTTGAATCGGTTAATAGTGAAGATCTACTCGAGAACTCAAGTGTCTTTGACACTTGAGTAGGGTGTGAGTATAACTCAGTAGGGAACCACCAATGTGGTCTCATATATTACCAGTAAACACAGTGTGTAATCATGTTATATTCTCATAAAATTAATAAAAATAGTGTGAAAGTATAAATAAATAATCATTGTTGATCCTCTGGTTCTAACATCACAACCATGATTAACTATACCTACTTTGGTCAGTGAAGAAGTGTCTCTGAGCACATACCCCCATTTGGAACTTAGGGTAATATTATCCCCACTTAAGAAAACATATTATTGAGAAACATAGGGGCTTATTCATGCTATGATGGGGAACAAAGTCATCTGGAAACGCAAGGGCGTATCTTCACCCTGTTGGGGAATCAAGTAATCTAGAAACTCATGTGTTTATCTGCACCCTGCCAAGAAATTAATTCATCTAGAAACTCAAGGGGGTATATGTACTCTTATAAAAATAAAATAATCAGGAAACTCATGGGTAATATCTTCAACATTCCTAGAAATAAGGCAACATAGTGGAAGGAACAAATGTGGGATCTAAGGAGAATATCTAGGGAATCTTGTGTATCTTAATACATCTCAATGGGAAGTTCATCTCACCCAAATCATTACATGAAACACATCTTGATGGGTTCATCCTTCTCTTTGAACCTATCTGACATAATCAAGGTTTTCCTTTCAAGTGTATGACCTATCCTTTTCACTATAACCCTACTAGTCTCACATCAATGATTAGGGTTCTAAGGTGACACTCACAATCATCATTACCCATTCCCACACAAACACACTCAGTGTAAACACAAAAATAGGGAAGCTAATTGGGTCCCCTGGGTCACTTTATAGCGTAGACACCTAGACTAGGGTCCTCACTCTCAACCACAACTCTGAGGCCAACACCCATCACTTTGATGGTATATTGTCCCTCGATATAATTGTAATTATATCACAACCTCACTATCATCATAAGATAAGTCATATTTTCATCACTCCAATAAATTGGGACATAACCCATCTCACATCCCAAGCCACCTTAGGTATGTCCACTCACCCAACCAATCCATAAATCTCACCCAAGGAATTCCTACCTGGTTCTCAATTAATAAATGGGTAAAAACCCTCACCCCTACTTTCATCACTACTATCCCAATTTCTCTAAGGCATCTCAAGGGTCCTCTAATTCCTAATTGGTCTATTCATTATCATCCCATCATATATTTCTACTCAATGAGTCTAAGGACCCCTATTTAGGTTCACTACAATCACTAAATTCATTTAAATATCACACCTTAGGGTTTGAGTATCACAAGGCACATCATCATAATTAAGGCCTCAATCATCGGCAACCTAGACATTAAGATAATGTACAAGGGTCCATCATATCCCTTGTCACTTTGTTCATTCCATTCATATGCATTCAATTTTATTTAAACTATTCATTTAATTTTAATATTTTGATCACTGTAGTAGAGAGATCACATACTAAATGCATATATCAAATGCATAAATATAAGTTAAAATCATAAGGACCACCTACCATAATCATAGAGTTTCTCCCTTTATAACTGAATCCCTCTAATCCCCATCAAATCTTTTCCAAGTATGAATGGCCATCAATCATCATTACAAGGTTTTAAATCCATGTACAAAACTTTAATTAATTGTAAAATAATTCCATAAATTATTTTATAATTAATTTCAAAATAAATTATATAGGATAAATAATAATTCATTTCTCATAAAACACATTTTTATACCACAAAATAATCCCCCTAGAAAACTAGGAAAAACTCAATTTTTTAAAAAAATCAAAAAATACCCATAGGTAGGTGCCTCCATAAACATAACACCAGTTTACCTTACCTAGGTCCCACTACATACAGGTGACAAGGTTGTTATCCTTACACAACTCCACTACCGTAGTGTAAGTAGGCCCTTTCCCTAAGACAGCTCCCCCTACATAAGGGTAAGAAATCCCTTACCCTTACGTAGTTACCCCTATGTAAGGGTAAGCAGACCCTTACCCTTATGTAGGTATCACTGCATAAGGGTAAGTAGGAAATTATCTTTATATAGGTCTGGTTGTGTAAGGGTAAGAAGGTCCTTAACCTTATTCATCCTGTTAGGTATGGGTAAGCTCAATTTTACCCTTACGTAGGCCACTGTGTAAGGGTAACCAAAATTTTACCCTTAAAAATCCCACTGAGTAAGGGTAGCCGACAGCCTAAATAAAAACCTTATTTTATATATATACATACATATATATATATATATATATATATTCTTCTTCTTCTTCCTCATATAACACATTATACCCTTACTCAAAAAAGTTGTAGATTACTTTCAAAACATTAATAACAATTGAAACTCATGAAATCTACCCCTGATTCACCCATAAAGGATCTCAACCAAAATGGAACAACTCAAATCATCTAATAAAAATAAAAACAATGATCTCAAATAGGAAGGTGGTGATAATTGGATAACCATAATATCTCAGGGTTAAATACTAAAGCTTCAAGATAGTATTCACATTCCATGATTGTCGCATCATGGTCCAGTTATGATTGATCTTCCCAACAATTTCCCTCTCCCATATCCCATATTTCTCTCTCTAGACTCGAGTGGCTTATAGAAGAATCCACTTTCTTCCACTCATGAAAAATAAAGGAGAAACAGGCAGAGGAGTTGATTATAATTAATTAAATAAAATTAATTTCATTAATTTAATATAATTTAATACCCATTTAAATAGCCCAACCCTGGTCCTGAAACCCATTCCATGTTTATACCTCGCCTAGATAAAATCCCCCATTGTAGACACAACCATAAATTCATAATTTCACTCCAGGAATCCATTTAGGATATAACAATGTTTGTGCATGTGGAAATTTTCAAATGTTTATTTAATAAATATTCAAATTTCCCAAAAAAATCAACCAAATGGGAATCTCACCAAACTCCAAACCAAGGGTAAACACCCCATTTTGAGATTATTGGAATCATCATAAAATTATTATGAGATGGTTTACTAGGGTAAATTACAATTTTCCCCCAATATGCCTCTAGAACTAAAAATTAAAATTCTTACTCATTTTCACATCCTGGAAAACACATGGGTCTTTACACTCTAGATTGGTGGTGGATAGATAGGTTGTTGGAAAGACTACTGGAAATGTGTACTTTAAGGTTGTTGGTTTCTAATTCCATGTTGATTTTTTGAGTATTCATTGAATCCTTAACTATTTTTTGGTTGTTGGTACTACCTCTGGTACATGAAATTACAACTTTCTTTCACTTTAGGGAAGCTATCAATGTAATGATCTAAAGAGTGGTAATGTTGGAACACTTAAGGGGGTGTGGAAGGTGATGCTTCATGAACCATGTTCAATTATAACTATCTCACAAGAGAGGTTATTTATTCGGTTTTAGTTTCATGTAAAGGGGTTTTAGGACTTTTTACCTCATGTACTCATCTAGTTGTGGATATTGTACTGAACTATTGAGAGTTTTGTGAGATCCACTCTATTAGCTCTCTATCTTTATTTGGTGACATGTCAATAAATGCTTCTCTAGAAGAATAATCCAGCAAATTTTTTCCATTTTCCAGATGTATTTTGATAAAATAACACCATGAAATAGTGGTCTTCAAAGGTTTAGTGTGGGAAGGATGACATCATCCACATGAATCTCTCCCAAAACTCATATAGAGTTTCTCCAATTGATTTCTTGATCCCATAAATCTCCTTTCTTAGTTGGGTGCTTCCTGATATATAGAAGGAATTATGTAAGAAATGTATTTGGATTTTATCTTAGGTTGTGACTTCTATAGGTTATAAGTTATACATCCATTCTTTAATTGATATTTCTAAGGAAAATGGGAAGAACTTCTAGCTAATTTGATCCTTGGGCACTACTCTAGGTTTGAATCTATATTATAAATATCTGAATTCATTAAAATTATTTTTGGGATCTTCTCCTACTAATCCATGAAACTTAGGAAAATTTTCTATTATTATTTTAAGCTTATAATCATGTTTGTTATTTAATTATAATATCCTTATATTATTATTAATGTTAGGGGTGTATAACTGATGTACCCAATTTCTGTATACTTTTTCATACATTTTATTTAGCATAAAAACTTTTTTCACCAAATATCTTTTGTTTTATGGGTAAAATTCTTTATTTTGGTGATTATAATAATTTTCAGGATGTTTCCATCCAAAAGCACAAATATACACGTCGTGTATGACTACCACGACATAGATCATGAAGACTGGATACATGCCCATGTTGTCGGCCAAAGCATACACGTCATGTACATACCATATACACGTCGTGCGGTCCTTATAGAATCATTTGGTGGCCAATGAATGTTCTTACACGATGTGTAGGGTGGACCTAAACTCCCACCTACCAGGCGGTGCCATGGTCAAAGTTAAAGACGGCGTGTTATCTCACCTACCGGCGGAGAAAAAATGGCCAAAACATGTTTACTAGGGTATACGTCGTGTACTTCCTGGTACACGTCGTGTACTACTAAAACCTATAAATAGTTGGTAGGACCTCCAAGTTTAGGAGTCATTCATATTAATTCATTCTGAGATATTCCAAGAGGGAGCACTTCGGAGATGGCCAAGAAGAGAAGAAGAGAGAGAAAGAAGAGGAGAGAAGAGAGGAGGGAAGGTGCTTCTGTGCTACCTTCCCAATTACCTTTGCTCTAAAGATTTCAAGAGGATGAATTCAGATATTTTGAGTTGTTTAGTTACTAGCTACTCCATGAGTGGCTAAATTCCCTATGTGTTGGGGTTGTGGACAATTATGTGTTGTAATTTTTCAATTTTGATATTGTAATTGTGTTATTTATTCTTTTTTCTCATAATTACTTATTAACTCTTTCTAAATATCACTATAAATCTTGTATCAGAACAAGAACGAGATTTCTAGGGATCTTTTAAGGAATTGTGACTAAAAACATCTATGACTGTTGGGTGTTTTAATCGTCTCAAAAAGGGATACAATTAATAAAATTAAGAGAAATTAATTTCCAAACCAAGGAATTGGTTTCTATTGATTTAAACAAAACTCACTAGACCAAGGGGGTTCTATTACATTCTTAACCCAGAGATGTGAATTATAATGAACAACACAACCTCATAAGTATATTGATTTAATAACAACCTTTAAAATCCACAACCTCGATGCATTTATCTCTAAATTTTCATCTAAACCAAATCACTGTGTTTTTCTTTATCTTTCAAGTAATTTGTTAATAAATTGAAATCAAATCAAATTTTTATCAAAACATCAAAGAATCGACTCTAAATTTCATTAAACTTCACTAAATCAATTACAAACTAGATAAAAAAACAAAAATAACTCCCTCTCCCTGTGGATCGTCCCCTTACTAGTACTATACTTGTTAGGGTAATATAATTCCGATTGTTGAAAATAACACTTTGGAAGGAATGATACCAAATTTTGGCACTATTTCTAGGGAAATGAAAGTTAATATTGTTTTTGTTTTCACTAAGTTTGATTCAATTTTATTGAAAATAAAAATAAAAAATTCTAAAAATTCTATTCTTACTCTCATTTATCTTTTTATTACCTTTTGTCTTCCTCTTTTACACTTGGTGTGTTAAGTGTTGTGTAGGTTCATAGGTGTATGAGTGGCCTCGTCACTCGTTCCAAGATCATTGGGTCATCAGAGCTTTTTTAAATCGATCTATAGATCGAATAAACACTCTTGAGGTGACGACATACACTTATGGGTAAGAGCAACCAAAAATCTCTCATAGAGAATATAGAAGAGGGAGATCAAGCTATTGTCCAAGGAGATGGATAGCTGTTTGGCCTGGATGATAACCAGAACCAACTGCTCACTACTATAGAGGACCTAACCCAACTAGCCAACATCATGGAATTCATGTCAAGGAACCAGCAGTGACAACCGGCTCCTTTTGTTTCAGGCTATGTCCCACAATGACCTCAACAATATCAGCCACTAGGGAAGTTTCCATACATAATCTAGGCTCGGGGCCATATTATGCTCCTGGGTAGTAGTATATTCCCCCTCAAGAACAACTGCCCCCATAGAAAACACTTATAGAGTACGGACTCCCCTCTATCCAAGGGGCGTACACGGGGATCGTCAGACCACCGATGCAGGACCAACACTATGAGATCAAACTGGACATTATGCAGTTGATCCAGAACACGGTGAAATTTGGTGGTTTACCAAGTGAAGACCTGAACGCTCGTCTCTCCAACTTCCTAGAGATCTGTGACACCTTCTATTACCATGAAGTGATATTATTTGTCTTCATCTCTTCCCATTCTCATTAAGTGATAAGGTGAAATACTGGATCAAGGGACTCCCTCAATGATCCATCCTCACCTGGGAGGCATTAGCCCAAGAATTCTTGTCCAAATACTTCCTACCATCGAAGACAGTGACACTGTGGAACAAGATCCACAACTTCCAGTAGCATGACTCAGAATCCTTATACGAGTCTTGGGAGCAATTCAAGAAGATGCTATGCAAATTTCCTCACTAAATACTTCTACTCTGGATGCAAGTACAAAACTTCTACATCAGCCTAACCAAAAACACTAAACATGTGGTGGATTCCACTGCTAGAGGAACAGTTATGCGGAAATCTCCAGAGGAACTCTTTGACCTTTTGGAGGACATGTTGGCTAATAGTTTTCAGTGTCACTCAGATTGGGGAACTAAAAATCAAGGTATGAACAACATTGACACCCCCACGATGCTCGCTGCCCAATTGGATGCGGTTTCCAAGAATATTGATGCATTGAACCTGAAGAATGCATCCCACGTTCAAGTAGCAAACCATCCTGAATGCAGTGAATGTGGTGACAACCACATCATTGGTGAATTCTTGAGGTCAACTACCGACCCTTTAACAAGTGAGGTGATCTACGTTTCATAGAACTGAGGGCTGAATATGTATCCTTAGTACCAGAACCTAGCATAGAGAGAACATACAAATATTGGCTACTAGCAACAATATCAAAATCCTCCTCCCCAGAGGCCACCTAGTTATGGTCAACAATCGTACCCGAACCCATATCCAATAACGCAACAGCAAGGGACTTACCAGCAGAAAGGGTACCAAAACCCTTGCTCGTAAACACCAAGGAAACCACCACATCCACCATCTTCACAACAAAATCAGCAAGAACCCCCATCAAAACTTGAAGAAATGATGACAAAATTTATCACCACTGATGAAACACGATTTCAAAACCAGGAATCTTCCATTCGAAGCTTGGAAAATCAAATTGGCCAACTAGAAACCCATCTCTCTTCAAGAAAACTTGGTACACTACCAGGTAAAACTAAGAATAACCCATGAGAAGAGGCCCATGCAGTCACTTTATAAAGTGGGAAGGAGCTACCTCAGATACCAACTGTAAAGAAAGTTGAGGCTACAAATCTAGCTCAACCTTCACCCTCTTCAGCTGAAGAAACCACAAGGAAGGACCCATCCTCATCAAAAGAACCATAAAAAGAGAAGGAGGCCTCACATGGTAATGGAAAATATGTGGTCAAGCCTTTTGATCCCGTCTTACCATTTCTAGAGAGCATGAAGCAAAGGAAGTTGGATCACCAGTTTGGTAAATTCATGGAGGTATTCCAAAAGCTTCACATAAAAATCCATTTTGCAAAAGATTTAACTCAGATGCCGACATACACAAAGTTCATGAAGGATATTCTCTCAAAAAAAAAATATGAAGGATATGGGAACCATTTTATTAAATAAGGAATGCCCGGTAGTGGTACAGTGATCGCTTCCTCCAAAACTCCAAGATCCAAGTAGTTTTACAATCCCATGCACCATTAGATCCTATGATTTTGGAAAATATCTCTATGAATTAAAATCCATCATTAACTTTATGCCCTTTACAGACTTCAAGAAGTTGGGGCTCAATGATCTCAAACCCACCCAAGTGGCCCTCCAGCTAGTAGATTGCTCCATCAAATATCCCAAGGGGCTACTTGAGTATGTGATGGTAAAGGTAGGAAGGTTAATTCTCCTTACTGATTTCATCATTCTTGACATGGAGGAAGACCAGGAGGCACCTTTGATTCTGGTAAATCCTTTCTTGGCCACTGGTAAGGCATTGATCTATGTTCACCAAGGAGAACTGATCTTCAGAGTAGGTGATGAAAGAGTATCCTATAATGTCCTGAAGGCTGTCAAGCAGGCATCACTACTAGAATATAAGGACTTTTATGTGGTAACAGTAATGGACGAGCACTTAATCTGCAAGGAAGATGGTCTAGTAAGTTCTTTTATCATTGATGACCCAATCTTCACAGATATTCAAGATGCACCCAAGTATTTTCAATTTCTCAAAGGCCAGGGTGGTCATTACTGGAAATGTTTAGTTGTTCCAGACATTTTGGAGAGAGCAGAGTTGCAACCAATTGTGCCCTTGATCCTGAAGGCACCTCAAATTGAGATAAAGCCTCTCAATTCTTATCTAAAATATGGATATTTGGGTGATAAACAAACATTTCTAGTTATACCTAATTCAGCACTGTCTCAAGAGAAAGAAAACACACTTATGTAGGTTCTAAAGTGAATAAATCAAGCCATTGGATGGATAGTTTCAGATCTAACGAGAATTAGTCCCACCATTTGCACCCATAAGGTGCTACTAGAAGAAGGAGAAAATCCCTCTTGACAACCACAGTTACCACTGAACCCTTTCATGAAGTATGTCATGAAGAAGAAGGTAATAAAATTGTTAGATGTAGGAATTATATACCCCATTTCAGATATCCCATGGGTGAGTCCTCTATAAGTGGTACCCAAAAAGGGGGGTATCACTATGGTCTCCAATGATAAAAATGAACTCATCCCTACATGGACAGTCAAGGGTTGTACAGTCTTTATAGACTACTGGAAGCTGAACAATGCAACACGGAAAGATCACTCCCCACTGCCCTTCATGGATTAGATGCTGAAACGACTAGTGGGGCATGAATTTTACTACTTCCTCAAAGATTATTCTAGATATAACCAAATCTCCATTTCACCTTAAGATCAAGAAAATATTACCTTCACATGCCCCTACGGTACATTTTCTTATCGAAGAATGTATTTTGGGATGTGCAATGCTCCTGCCACTTGTAAGAGTTTGTGTCCTAGAACCAACTATTTTTACTTTTATTACATGTATATTTAATGTATTATTACATATTGTTCATTTTTCTACATTACTATGATGTAATAATGTCCTAGAGTATTTGTTACACTGATAAGGTCATGGTAGTTCCCCGCTATGATGAGAACCTTGAAATACTATAACAATATTCTTAAATATAGTTTTTCGGTTGGATGGCATACTATGATGGGACACATAGCATACAGACCGCCAAGTGTGAGTACTCGTAAGCAGATGAGACTTCCTCTCATGAAGTTCGCACTTGTTAATCTTCAAGATAGAAGATTATGAGAACAGACCCGCAAGTAAGAATTCTGTATGTTTTGGTGTCATCAAATATTTCTATCTGTGAGTGTGTGTAATGATCCTTAGACTTTAATATTATCATTAATACATGTCACGACTTACGCTCTTTGATAAACTGACAAAAACCATCATGCAGATAGTTGGTGGGAAGTAGGGTACGTTAGGTGCGTCACGAGTGGTGTGTTATTAATGGATAAGTCAAGGAAGGATTTTTCCCTTCCATTTATAGAAGTTGATATCTCAGTCCTTTGATTGAAATAGAACCGTCGTGAAAA
The DNA here is from genome assembly GCA_963277665.1 of Viscum album. NCBI lineage: Eukaryota > Viridiplantae > Streptophyta > Magnoliopsida > Santalales > Viscaceae > Viscum > Viscum album. The sequence continues at coordinate 94,162 of CAUJRU010000558.1, read as the reverse complement.
ATTCCATGTCTATGGTGTAATGATGAGTTTATTTCAGGTATTCAAAGAATAACGTATCAAGCATAAAATTTGATGACATAATCATGAAATCTACTTGATGAGATATTGCGACAAAGGGATTATATTACACAGTGAGAGTTCATATGTGGATGTTGTTGTTGTGACTTTATGTTCTTTCTCTTGGGTTCCTTGACTCATTGCTAGACAGTACTCTTGGACTTTAGGCAAGCCCACCTAATTCCAATGAGAAAGAATCCTAGAGGGTCACACACTAAGTGTTTTTGGTGGTCTTGGTTAAATTCTCTTTGAATTTAATTAATAAAATAAATATTATTCTCAAGACCATGGAATAATTTTATTCAAGTTAAAATGATCGCATAAATTAAATAAAATATATTTATTTATTTTATTGAACATTTAATAAATATTTATTTACTAGTTTGTAAATAAAATATTTATTTAAGAGAATAATTTATTTATTTATTTATTTGGGTGTTCAATAAATGGAAGTGGAGTTCGAGCAGACCAAGGTTGGTCCGGTAGTAAAATAATTATTTGCAAGACGATAAATAATTATTTAATTAGTTAGCACAAATTAAAATAATGCTGCTATTATTTTGTGACACGTAATTTTATTTATAATTCCATTTTTCACAAGTTGGAACACCATAAATAATGATGCAGTATTATAATTAAATGCATGGGTTTTCTCCAAGTTCATGAATTTATTTAATTGTTTCTATGAAATTAAATATTGTAACTGAAATTCCATGTATATAAATAGACAATTATGCCTATTGCGATATACACCACACCACACGCCTGGTGAATTGAGAATTGTTGATCCAAACAATTTCTCTCTAGAATCCTATGCTCTCCCCTCTAAAAAACGAGAGGTGTTCTTCAAGACTTAAGAACAAGTGATCAAGAACGACCGACACAAGACACTCGCTTCACCACACTAGCACTTGGAGAACGAGCGGTGTCGATCGGAGGCCATCGAAGCAAGTGTAGATCACCGCTAGAGGGAGTCTAGTTTGGATCCTTAAAAGCACAATAAGATAATCTGGAAGGGTCATTCCAGATGATCAACATCATAAATGAAGAAAATACTGAAGATCCAGGTATTATTTTCTTTATGAAATTAATTAAATTAATTATATACATGATGTGTAAGATCCTCTCTAAAGTTTTTGGGCCTCTTTATTATTTATCTAAATCTTTGATTATATTTTGTGTAGATCAGTTTTCATCATCGTATTGATCCTGGAATAATCATTGGTCATGGTAAAAATAAAAGTTGGGTATCGTACCAACCACACTTCTGCTGCGCCCAAAACCTACAAGTTGTATCATAGGGGTTACATCATAGTTTATAATTATTTAAATATTTTTTTATGACTTATGCATTTAATAATTTCGTTGTTTCAATTCAAGTTAATCGTTATACAAATCTAAATCTCCAGATCTATTCCTCCTCTTCTGTTTCTCGATCACCTTATAGAAATGATCTTTTCTTTTAATTTGGATTAAAATAAAATAGAGGATCTCATCCAGAGGTGTCAAAGCTTCCTGGTCGTACAACACCAGAACACAAGGTGTGTATTCGGCAGTACACGTCGTGTAGTAAAGATTCAATGCATCGGACCGGTCTACCAAACCAAGCCATGTGTTGGAGTCTTTATAAGTCTTAAATGACTCCGTGTGTTGACCAGGAACAGGTAGCACGCGGTTTCTGGATTACATGTCGTGTGAATCAATGGACACGGCATGTAGTCCCTTCGGGTTAGGGTTGGACCATGTACCCCATACATGGCTTGCCAGGCTGGAGGCCGTGTAATGAGGAACTACATGGCGTGTGTCCCACTGGACATGCTGTGTACTCTGAAGATTTCTGAAGTGCACTCACACGCCGTTTCCCCGAGCGTGTACTTCGGATAGATGGTGAAAATAGTACACGTCGTGTAGTTGGAACTACACATCGTGTACTCATCCAAATTATGCAGATTTATTAAAATTTATTATTATATTATACAAACCCTTGAGACGTGTACGATCGTGTGGGCGTAATGCTGAGGCACAACATGTAATAGGTGTTTTATATATATGTGTTTAACTTAACATTTGTGTAGTGTTCATTTCTACTCATTAGATAGTTATGAATAGGAATTCACTGGGTTTCCTCCAAGGTACAAGTTACGTACAAAGATAATTTTAAATTAATTTATTTGTTTAAAATTATGATGGATGAGAATCTCAAGGAAATTCAGAAAAGGATTGAAGATAAAAGGATTGATTAATTAAAGATGATAATTAATTGATTCGAGTGTGATTTATCTTAAACGAGAATGATTAATGAATTGAATGCTAGTTTTATTTATGCGTAAATATTATTGCATGTATGGATGATCATGAGCTAGAACAAGACCTTTGTATGTGGATGGTTTATTTTAATTTATTTATTTGAATTAAATTTTTTAGTATGCAAGCCTTCTCCTCATTAATATGTAGGGCCTACATACCCAAGGTTTATTTTATGTAAAACCCCCTTTTACCCCTCACCTATATGTGAGTTTAAAAAATGGCATATGTAATGGATGGAACTCCCAAGCTAGTGGAGGCGGTTCAAGCTGGAGCCGAGATGAAACCAATCCCAGGAGATATAGAGGTGGACAGGTGGAAGCCGTAAGGACGAACCCAAAAGGTTCAAGGTGTTTTTCCCCTAGGCTAGGTTTAGTTTATCAACTGAAAGATAAACTAACCATTATAAAATCTCATGATAATTCCATTTACTTTATTTTATTTCTATTGTTTTCATGGTTTATCATTATGGATGTGTTTTTACGATCACATAATTAATTAATTAAACAAAGCATGCAAGATGGAACTAAAATAAACCAGACTTATGTGTAAATATTATCAAGACATGGTTAATCAATTAAGTAAGTTCCACTTAATATTATCAATCATGTGATAATAATAAATTCACACATAAGAGATAAAAATCCCTCAAATAAAATATTAAGTCAGACCAAGTCTTCTGTTACTTGATAAAAGTAAATACTCAATAAAACTATGTGTTTGACCAACCCTTGTTGGGACACTTACTTTTATATAGGAAGACCTTATGAAAGGTTTTAGGTTGACTTAACCATATTACATCAAGAGTAGTATCCCTTTCTAGACTTGGTGTAATATTGGAGGCAAGAGTTTAGGAAATCCAAATTCATGATTTCATGATTGGGGAGTCCACTCAACGTATCAAGGAACAGCAAGCTCGCAGTTGTCAAAGACCTGCCTACTTAAATACCTTCTAATAGCTTGACCAGCCCTTTTTGGGTTTATGAGAAGGGGAATATGGATCCTTGCCACTAGAATTTCATGGCAACTAGACATTCTGATTTCAATGGTGAGGGCCATTGAGACTTGATAAAATAGTGGGAGACTTAATAAAATTTATTATTTCTCATAAAATGTAATCAAGAAAGTGATAATGATTTTCTCTTTTAATTGTAGAATAAAAATGATAGGCTCATCAACCACACTATCCCTATAATCAATTATGGATAAAGACAACATCCTCACTGGCAATAACTTCCATGAATGGTTTAGATGCCTCCGAGTTATCCTACTCCATGGAAGTCTTACGTGCTGGAGTAAGAATTACCTGATCCACCTGCCAAGGAGGCGAGTGATGAGGATTTCCTAGTCTACGAGAAACATATGAACGACACGATCGGCATTCAATGTTTGATGTTATTATAAGGCCCCAGCCTTAAACCTTACTTAATCTTGAATTATTACAAGATTACACATTGAGGATCTTTTCAGGTTTAGAGTTTTAGAGAATTAGATCATGAAACTTGCATTACATTCCACATTTAAACAAAGTGGTTACATAAAAGACAATATTCATTCTTCCCATCAATGGAAACATATTTATAATATATCACGGATTCTTTCTTGACACATCCTTGACACTATCATCACATCATGTACCTTTCCCTTGACCTGTGAAAAACATTTCAAAAACTTGGGATGAGCATAAAAAGCTCAGTAAGGGTTATAAAAATATGGAAAGGAAACATGAGTTCATAAATACATAAGAATGAAATCATACTTTACCCATAAAACAAAGGCAATTTAACATACCTCATCAAACCATGAATAAATCATAGAAAACATAAGACATAAAGGTAACTTGAGGCATTCATAACATTCTTACGTAGGGAGTAACCCTCTTGGTTACGTTTGGAATACCCATCACAGTATATTCCCTAAAATCTCTTTGGAGAAACCTTAACGTTTCACTCCTTCGCGTTACCCAATGCATTGGAGAGCTATATCGGGCTCACCCGCCCTTAGTTTATCACGGAACCACCCGTTTTCATAACAATGCCCAAGAACCATAAATGTATCACATAAAACATGCATAAATGAAACATATCATTTCCACATTTCAATCACAATATAACATTTTAGTATATTGAAATAATGAATCCATTCAAAAATAAACCATTTCCAAAACCATTTAAAACATTTAATAAAGAGAATTTTGAATCAAAGTGTCCCATACCACCTTGAAGCTTTTAAAATTTTAAACCATTAATATCCATATAAATAAATCCTTAAAACCATTTTGAAAACATGGATATTAATAAGAACAAATAATTAAAACATTTAAAACGATATTTCGGTTAAAGGGGTTTTACCAAAATCAGAGACACTTGAATACAATAATTGAGGAATAACATTTAGTCAAAACTTTATAATATCATGAGAATAAATGGATTCATGATATAATACTCCAAAGGATAGTATATACACCATATAATAGTGAATTGGCGCATAACAACAATGAACACTCAATAGAAATGTCAAATGTGATGAAATCCCTTATAAAGAAGGTATCCTTAAATTAAGGACAAATCAATCTCAAAAATATGTGTGAAAAATATAAATACACCCAATATAAGTGGATATCAAGTGTAAAACAATAAAAGGTCATTCACACATATTCAATGGATGACATATTCAATGACCACATGTTGAACCCAAAGAAATCGAAATTGGGTTAAAAAGTTCCCTTGACAGCCTAACGGTATCACATCAAAATGAGTTGATGAGAGATAAAAAGTGTATCTCATCACTTGGACATAAAATTTACATCAATAAGGATATATGAGAACATATCCCAACATAAAAATATGTAAATTAAAAGACCCAACAAAAGAAGTCTTTTAAAAAACAGGAGGGTGAAAGGTTCCCTTACCGACTTGGGTATCTTTCAAAACATACACCCCATGAAAGAAGGAAAATAGATCATTGATGTAAATACTCATAAACGAAATTATATTACAGAAAGAGTATAATAATGGGCAGTACATACACCACTCAATGGAATTTGTGGCAAATGTAGCATAAATCTCACGGGAATAAAAGTGAGATGAAAAATCCCTTACGAACTCTCGGCAGCCTAACGGCGCCACATAAAACCTTCGAATATGGATTGATGAGATCAAATAGGGTATCTCATCACATTAAAATAAAATGTATAGAAAGAGGAATATAAAATAACATCCCCCAACATTACAAAGAGGAGCTTAAAAGAAGTGACATAAAGGAGAGTACTTAAAAAGAAAGAGAGGTTAGATCTCTTACGAAAGTTCGGCAGCCTAACGGCGCCACTCAAAACTTCCAAAATGGATTGATGAGAGGGAATAGGGTCTCTCATCACATGAACATAAAAATTACAGTAGGAGTAATATAAAAGAACATCCCAATCATAAGAAATATGAGCTTAAAAGAAATGACATAAAAGAGTGTACTTAAAAAGAAAGAGAGTTGTAGGATCCCTTACCTTGGGTCTGACTTGACTCGATCGTTCTTTAATCTCCTGAATAATAAACTTGAGTTAATTTCTACTTGATTAAGAACCTTTTTCAAGCTTATTATTCCTCTTATATCACTTATTTCCTTGTTATAAACACTATGTAATCATTAAGTTAATAATTATTGTTTTGTCGATATTTGGTTCTTAAGTCGAAAGTGGACTTCTTACAATTACATGTTGTTCGGGTGGCCAAATGTTTATTATATCCAGAATTGTATTCATGATGTAGATATAATATATGTCATATATATCCAGTACATGCATGCATTTATAACATTACATAATCATTTGGAGGTAAGAAGTGAAATGCACCGTTCATGGAGACGGTAAGCCGTACGTACGCATGAACGCTACTTTCATTTCTATTTCGTATTTTATAGAATGGAATAATAATGATATAAAGGTATATTATAATTCCAGTATAATATCATATATAATATCATAGTTCCATCCTTTATATGTCCCACATATGGTATTTAACGAATCAAATCACTTTGAGGGGGCGGTAGTCCGCACTTCCTAAAATGAAGATATCGCGTATACCCATAATGGAAGCCATAAAGGTAAGACAAAAATGAAAAATACAGAAGCATAAGTAAAATATAAACATATTATATATCATATATAAAAATAGTGACATCATAATGTCCACCTTTGAAGGTGTTAAATGAGTATTGAACAATCATCGTTTCGGGAGGCAGAATTTCGCCATCCACGGAAACCGTATGTTCTTTAACCATTTGATGTAGTTGTGTGAGAGTGTAGCTCGAATAAATCTTATAACAACATCCTAGTATATTTAAGATACTTGTGTTGTTACAAAATAAGAAAATAAAAAGAGTTTAGGGGGTTGGAGAAGCAAAATAAAACAAATGAACATGAGAGAATGAATTACCTTTAAAAGTGTAACTCCTTTTGATTTGAGCCAAAAGGCTTCCTTTGAAAGGATTATTCCCAAAGGGAATCCTCTAGGATGAGGAGAGGGATGTGGAGAGAGTAAATGGGCAGGGGTTGGCCGAGCCAAAGGCTTGAGAAGTGTGTGAAATGAGGTAGAGGTGGGGGCCTTTTATAAGAGGAGAGGAGGGGCACTTTTGGAAAGTAAGGAAATATTACTTTATTTGAAAATGTGTTTCGGTTTTAAAAGGTCCCACATTGATATAATTCGTGGATAAGGTTATAAAGGTTCGAAATACACCCATCAAATAAGTTTTTGACATGTGTAGTTCATAGATTTTACATTATCTTTCCATTTTATTTAAATCGTCAAATAATGATGTCATCGCTGCATCATTATTATGTCATAAATAATTTATTTTATTTAATGTATAAAAATTATAAAAAAATTACTATGATGTAGGAAATCTTTTTAGATTTCCAATGACTATTTATAATCAAAATTTGGACTTGTTTAACCCTACTTAAAAACTGTTTTAGTAAAACAACTCATCTTTGTGTCAATTTAATTTTAACATTAAATAAAAATATATTATTGTCATTTTCCAACTAAAGTGGCTCCATGGGGTACCCAAGTTGGCCCATGGCTTTTCTTGGTCGGCCATGACTCTCCCAATAGGTTTAGGACATGTGTCATGGTGTTTTCACATTCTTATAATATCATTATTACCTTAAACTACACTAATTACCACTAATCGCGATTAAAAACTTAATAAGTTACTATTCACCAAAAAAATATTTTTATCCCATTGAACCACATTTTACTTCTTAATGACAACCATGTATGTCGGATTTTTAAAATTCAAAACACAGAAGTGGTAAAATTTCATTTAAACGAAAAATTAGCTTTTATGAGTACCACTTAGTGGTTTCACTATTCATCAAAAATTGAAGTTTTTCAGAAAATTACCAAAAATTCACCCTAAGCTATATTTGATATTACGAACTCAAAAATGAAGTCCGTTTTAAAAAATTCAAAACATATGAGTCACATTAATTAATTTAATAATTAATTCCTGCTGTCATAGCAAATAGCGTGTTTTTATAAAACAATAAGTATCAAAAGATTGACACTAGTTTAAGTCTGATTTCAAAGTGAAATTAATTCCAACGACCACTATCGGATTTAATGGTAAAAATATTTTCTAATTTCACTTTAAAACCAATTCAATATATTATCTAATCATATAAATAAATTAGATTAAAAAGAGGTTTTGAATTAAAACACAACATTTACACTATTCATTAAAAAAAATGAACTTTATCGGAAAGATACCAAAAATTTACACAAAGTAAATTTTGATGTCCCGATTCTTAGTAAGAGTTTTATTTGGTCCAAAAGAATTTTTAAGAGTGAAAAAAACTATATTTAATGACAGTTCTCCATTAAAAGGCGATAAGTGAACCTTTGGTGAAAACTAGGGCATATACGCCTAAAATTGAATTCTTTACGTATTTTAAGCCTTTAGCTTTTATTGGATAAATGTAAAAACATTTAAAAAAAATATATAATCATATTTTAGTTATTTCTATCCATTCCCGCCAATACAACGGCTACATGTTAACTACCATTTGAAATAATATAATTTTATTACTAGAGTGCAACGTAAGATTCCCAAGAAACTCGTTGTTGCGTGTTGGGTACGCCATCGAGCATAGCGTCCCCTTTAAAGTCATATTAATATTTTATTCACAAATATGGATAAATATGAAAATTTCATATTCATTATTTACCTGGGGTGTTACAGTTATCATCAATGTCTAGTGAGCTCATGAAGTCTCATGAAAACGTGGATACTTATAGCATGCTCAAGCACCTCTGTGGTCTTTACCAGGAGAGAGAAAGACAGGAAAGGTTTGAGATCTCTAAGGAACTCTTTCAGAGTAAGCTTGGAGAAGGTGCCCCAGTTGGGCCTCATATAGTCAAGATCATTGGCTACATTGAGCGCCTGAAGATTCTAGGGTTTAAACTCCCTGAAGAACTAGGAACTGATCTCATTCTCGCATAACTCCCGCAGAGATTCTCTAACTTTGTTGTCAATTTCAATATGAACAACATTGAGAAGCCTCTATCTAATCTTCTTATCCTCATTTCCCAAGTGGACAAAGATATGAAGTGAGAAAATCCTTATGTCCTTATGGTGAATAAGAGGAAAGGGAAGGCTAAGAGCTTTAATCCCAAAGCTTCTTCATGGCCTTCCAAGAAAAGGAAGATCAAAGGGGAGGCAAGGTAATAGGAGGCTGTTTGTTTCACATGTGGTAAGAAAGGCCACTGGAAGAAGAAATGCACCCAGCCTAAGAAGCAAGGGGAAGCTTCAGGTGCGTTTTTTATCGAATACAATCTATCTGTTTCTACAAATTGGGTAATATATACAGCTTTTGGTTCTCACATATGTATCCAAATACAAGAACCAAGTGTATTTAGAAATATTAATCAAGGGGAGGTAGATCTACGAGTAGCCAACGGATCTAGACTTGCTGGTATAGCTGTCGGGGACTACCACCTCACATTTCCACCTAGGATGATCTTGGTGTTAAAGGGTTGTTTTTATGTGCCTTCTGTAACCAAAAACATAATTTTTGTATCCATACTAGATATAGATAGATTTGTTTTCAAGTTTGGAAATTAATTTTTCTTCTTTTATAAATATATCATTTGTTTTGGTAGGGCATATTTATACAACGGTCTTTATGTGTTGGATTACACGAACTAAGTAATGGAAATTGATGAAAAAGATACTTCACATGACTCATACCACACCCAACTTTGGCATCACCGGCTAGGTCATGTAAATGAGAAATGATTGACAAAGTTACATCAAGATGGATATTTAGATTCTTTTGAACTAAAACCACTTGGCATATATCATGCATGTTTATAAGGTAAAATGACCAAATCCCCATTTGGTGGGAAATGTGAAAGAGCTAAATAGATTCTTCAATTGGTTCATACTGATGTGTGTGGACCATTTCCAGTTGAATCAAGGTGTGGGTAATCATACTTCATAATTTTTACTAATGATTTTAGTAGATATGGATATATCTACTTAATGAGGTATAAGTCGGATTCCTTTGATAAGTTCAAGGAATACAAGATTGAAGTTGAGAACCAGCTTGGTAAGAAGATTAAGAAACTCTGATCAGACAGAGGTGGGGAATATCTTAATCAAGACTTCATTTATTACTTACGAGAGTTTGGGATCCTATCCCAACTCACTCCTCCTTACAAACCTCAATGGAATGGTGTAAGTGAAAGGAGGAACCGCACCTTTTTGTACATGTGGAGATCAATGATGAGTCGTGCAAGTCTTTCATTATCCTTTTGGGGGTATGCGTTACAAACAGTGGAACACATACTAAACCAAGTACCAACTAAATCAATAAATGGTATTCCATACGAGTTATGGAGTGTAATAATAGCCATGTTATCGAATTTACATGTGTGGGTGGTGAAGCGTTTATTAAGGCCTCTTCAGGTAACAAACTCGCACCCCGAGGGACAAAATGTACCTTTATCAGATACCCCAAGGAAACAAGGGGATATTACCTATACAATCCCTTATACAAAAAGGTTGTATTATCAAGACATGTCATATTACTTGAGAGGGAGCACATCTCCAAAAGAGATAGTGGGAGCAAGATAGAATTTGATGAAGTCAAGGCTCAAGGTACAAAATTATTGGTATGGGAATTGATTCCACAAATCCCCGTGGAAGAAGAATATGTTCCAGAGATAAAATTACTACATATGATTACAAGAGAGTTTAGAGAACCGAAATGGTATGGTTTTCTAGTTACCAATGATGGTGACACATTGTTAGTTGATAATAATGATCCTCTAACCTACAAGGAAGCATTAAGTGGCATAGATGTTGCCAAGTGGCAAGAAGCCATGAATTCTGAAATAGATTCCATGTACCAAAACCAAGTCTAGATTTTGGTAGATCCTCTAGTTGATGTAAATATTGTTGGTTACAAATGGGTATTCAAGAAGAAACTGGACATGGAAGGACAAGTTAGTACCTATAAGGCATGACTAGTTTCAAAAGGGTTTAAACAGCATCAAGGAATTGACTATGATGAAACCTTTTCACCAGTTGCAATGCTGAAATCCATCAGAATTATACTTGCTATTATGCCTTACCATGACTGTGATATTTGGAAAATGGATGTCAAAACAGCATTCCTTAATGGGAACCTTCAGGAATATGTCTACATGACACAACCTGAAGGGTTTGTGACTCCAAAGGATGCTAATAAGGTATGAAAGTTGCAAAAATCCATTTATGGATTAAAGAAATCATCTAGGTCATGGAACATTCATTTTGATGAAGCCATAAAAGAATTTGGTTTTATATAGAATGAATGTGAGCCTTGTGTCTACAAATAGTTTAGTGGGAGTGCAGTCGTTTTCCTAATAGTATATGTTGATGACATATTACTTATTGGAAACGAGATACCAGTATTGTAGTCTATTAAGGCATGGTAGAATCAATGCTTCTCCATGAAAGACTTGGGCGAGGCAGCGTATATTCTTGGGATCAAGATCCATTGTGATAGATCCAAGAGATTTCTGGGCCTAAGTCAAAGTACATATATTGATAAGATACTGAAGAGATTCAGTATGGAACAATCCAAGAGGGGATTGTTTCCAGCATCACAAGGAATTCATCTTTCCAAGAAAATGTGTCCTCAAACACATGAGGAAATAAAGATAATAGCAAGGACTCCATACGCATCAGCGATTGGATCGGTCATGTATGTCATGCTATGTACTAGGCTAGATGCCACCTACACATTGAGTGCGGTAGGCAGATATCAAGCTGACCCAGGTGACCTCCATTGGATGGCAGTCAAGACTATCCTAAAGTATCTGAGGCGTACTAAGGATGTGTTCCTGGTTTATGGAGGAGATGAGGAACTAGTCATCAAAGGATATGAAAATTCTAGTTTCCAGACTGATCAAGATGACATGAAGTCACAAACGGGAAACATCTTAACTTTGAATGGAGGTGTAGTGAGCTGGAAGAGATCAAAGTAAAGTGTGTTTGCAGATTCTATTACTGAGTATGAGTATATCGTAGCTTAGGAGGCAGCTAAAGAATTAGTTTGGATGCGAAGCTTTATCCAGGAGCTAGATGTGACACCTAGTAGTAAAGATCCCACCACACTGTTCTATGATAATACTACAGTGGTGGATCTCACAAAAGAGTCAAGGTCACATCAACGGATGAAGCACATACTTCAGAAGTATCATCTCTTGAGGGATTTTTCTTAGAGATTTGAAGTTGTAGTGAGCAGTATTTACAGGGAAGACAGTGTGGCAAACCCCTTGACTAAATCCTTAACTCAGAAAAAACATGATCATCATGTGAGGTCTGTTATACTAAGCCTTTTGACATATTCTTTCTTATACCCTCTTTCTTGAGAGATTCTTGGGATATGCATAACTACCAAAACTTTCTATTTTTTCTCTTCCAAACATGAATATTTTTTAATCACATTAAAATGATTGAAGCATTTTATTGTTTTTCAGCCCCTTTGACCTTGAGACTTACCCTACATCTGATCTTCGTAAACCCTTAGAAATCATGAACCGCCTTGATAGGAATCCACATTACAAGCCTATTTTCCCTTCCTACCCTAATTCTTTTATAATTTTGCATGATTATTCACTTGATATTTAAAGAGGTACTTTGGTTCTTCATGGTACATTGTGGTGAGAAACCATAAACTTATGTGTGGGGGAGTTTTTCATTTGTTCATTTGGGAAAAAGGGTCCCAAATCCTACTACCCATTGTATTCTTGATGGTCCCTCAATATTAAAAAAACAAAAAAATGATGAAATATGCAAAATAGGGACTAGATTTTTTATTACATGTTATTTATGGATTATGGACCCATATTGGCAAGGGAATATCATGGTGATGATACCTTTGAGATATATTTATTGGGGGAGCATTTTCATTAAGCTTTATTTTGTATATCATGCATTATTGTTTAAGAATCCATCCTCTTTTTCAAGCCTTTAAGATTAATTTTTATCATTACCTACCAACCCTTGGCCTTAGAAACATTTGAACCTTATTGAAAGCCCTCATGATTTTTGTGATTTTATTTCTAAAGTAGATATGAGAACACTTTCAAGCCTATGGATAGAGTGTGTATACTTAATATTGAGCATAAATCTGATTAAATAATCTTGAGTGATGAGCATGGTACTTTTTGGTGAGGTAAATCATCAAGTGGCATGTTTATTTATGAACAGTTAAACAATGTGAATGAAAGAGGATGCAAATTTCTAATTAACTTATATATGATCCATGATTAGAATATCTTTGGAATTGAAATATGTTTTGTGCCTTTTTAAAACCTTATGCTATAGCTATATTATTTACAGTTATAATTAGTTAAATGCCTCCCTTTTTAAAGAATGGATTATATTGATTTGATATTGAGATCTTTCTAGAGGAAAAGAAAATGACTAAGTTTGGGGGAATTTGATGTACCCGATTTTTGTTTACTTTTTAATACATTTTATTTAGCATAAAAACTTGTTTTCACAAAATATCTTTTGTTTTATGGGTAAAATACTTTATTCTGGTGATTGTGATAATTTTTAGTATGTTTCCAGCCAAAAGAACAAATCAGGGCTGATCATAAAAAAATTTCAAATATACACGGTGTGTAATTTTATATACACGTCATGTATGACTGCCACGACATGGATCGGGAAGACTGGATACATGCCCATGTTTTCCGGCCAAAGAATACATGTCATGTACTTCCCATATACAAGTCGTATGGACCTTCTAGAAGCAGTTGGTGGCCAATGAATGTTCTTACACGACATGTAGGGCGGCGCTACATGCCATGTACTACCACCTACCAGGCGATGTTGTGTTCAAAGTCAAAGACGGTGTGTTATCTCACCTATTGGCGGAGAAGAAATGGCCAAAACGTGTTTAGGAGGGTACACTCTGTGTACTTACTGGTACATGACTTGTACTACTAAAACCTATAAATATGTGGTAGGTCATCCAAGTCCAGGAGTCATTCAGATTCAATCATTCTGAGATATTCCAAGAGGTAGCACTCCAGAGACGGCTAAGAAGAGAAGAAGATAGAGAAAGAAGAGGAGAGAAGGTGCTTCTGTGCTACCTTCCCAACGACCCTTTCTCCGAAGCTTTCAAGAGGATGAATTCAAGTATTGTGAGTTGTTTAGTTACTAGCTACTCCATGAGTAGATAAATTCCCTATGTGTTGGTGTTGTGGACAATTATGTGTTTTAATTTTTCAATTGTGATATTGTAATTGTGTTATTTATTCTTCTTTCTCATAATTCCTTATTAACTCTTTCTAAATATCACTAGAAATATTGTATTGGACCAAGAATGGTATTTATAGGGATATTTTAAGGAATTAAAACTAAAAACATCTACAACCATTAAGTGTTTTAATCATCTCAAAAAGGACTGCAATTAATAAAATTAAGAGAAATCAATTTCCAAACTGAGGAATTGGTTTCTATTGATTTAAACAAAACTCTCTGGACCAAGGGGGTTCTATTACATTATTAACCCAAAGATGTGAATTATCATGAACAACACAACCTCATAAGCAGATCTATTTAATAAAAACTTTTAAAATCCACAGCCCCAATGCGTTTCTCCCCAAATTTTCATCTAAACCAAATCTTTGTGTTTTTCTTTATCTTTCAAGTAATTTGTTGAGAAATTGAAATCCAATCACCTTTTTATCAAAAAATTAAAGAATAAACTCTAAATTTTAGAAAACTTCACTAAATAAATTACAAACTAGATAAAAAACAAAAATAACTCCTTCTCCATGTGGATCGACCCCTTACTGGTACTATACTTGTTAGGGTAATATAATTTGGATTGTTGAAAATAACACTTCGGTAGGAACGATACCATTAACACTCTATGTTTTTTATTTAGACGAGTTAAGTTTTATTCCATGTTTTCAATTCCTAAGGTGGCTATAGTATAAGATGAAAAATAGGGTATAGATTATTTCTATGGAATTATGAAAAAGTCCCACTCCAATTTCAATTATTCTTAAATTCCTAACACCTTCCAATGGAGTTCTTCCAACTTCTAGATCAAATCCAAAGAGGTTATCTGACATAGATCTAGTATATATATCAAGTGCATTTCAAATAAAAAAATCAAAAAAAATAAATAACACAACACCATCTTGAGTCCCTGGGAAACAGAGCCAGGTTGATGAAGATATTTTAACAGGACTCTTATCAAATATGTTTATAAACCCAAGAAAATGTAATGGAATAGTAATACTTAGTTTTTCTTAGAGAAGAGAGTATTTTAATATGTATTTTATCTTTTATTGTGTGGGTTATGTGTGTGTGTTGAAAATTTAGATTAACTATGTTTGATAATGAAATTTGTAAGATTTTTTGAATCTAATTTTAATGATATTGGTCCATCCTCAGATAATATCCTCCCTTTATTATTAATTAATCATTCTAATTAATTATCTTGATCTCTATCTCTCTCTTTATCTAATCAGTTGAAACTTTAACTGATTTCCCTGACCTTTTGGTTTTGGAGTGAATAGGGAAATTAAATGAACACTTCATTTATTATCCTTACTTAGATAAGGGATTAGATATCTCTAATCACTCATGAATTTACCGACTGATCACTGTCCTAGGTAGTGAAAAGGTTCCAAGTGGATTGTGTGTGAAAAACTGAGAATTAAAGAAGAAGAACATAAATTCACAGAACAATGGAAATCTCATACTATCTAGAAACTCAAAAACTTCCAAAAAAATAAGAAGAATATAATATAACATTGAAGAACCAAATTCATTAATAGGGGTGGGAAGATTCTACTTGGCTCACCCACTAATGGACTAGTTAGCCATCACTAGAGATTACAATAAATGAAAAGAATGAATAAATTAAGCAGCAACAACTCAATCGATCAATCAGCTACTCCCCCCCCCCCCAGTAATGAAAAATGAACATCTTTATAGGAATTAAAGAATGATCTAGGTTTACTTCTACGTTTTAGAAACTTCCCTCCCCACATGAGCATCATGTGCTTCATCTTCTCTCTTAGTAAATCCTCATTCCTTTGGAATATTCCTAGTTTTTAGTGCATCAGCTCATATTTATTTTGATGGTTTCCACATTTCTTGGTTTAGGGTTAAGATTCCAATATCAGTCTCCCCTTTCAAATTTTCTTCTTTCTCATAACTCCCTCCACAATCATGAAATTATTCTTTAGCTAAATGAATTCCATGTGGCTTGGTTGTTGGAGTTCTCCCAGATATGGTTGAATAAGGTAAATGAATTTGATTTTAGGTCTCACCTCTTTAATATTTAGGGAGTTTTCAGTTTTTCTAGATTTTATTAAAGTATTTAAGTTATATTATGTGGAAAGTTCAACGCTCAACTTGAAAGTATGACACTAAAGTATAATGTTGTCGTGGGCTATGTAAAGTCATATGCTCATTGAAGTCTAATGATTATTTCAGGCGATGAAGTTTTTATCTTAGTAGTAAATCTTATGGTTTAGAGAAATTAATATAATGGGAATATCTAAATTTATATGATGAAAGTCATATGGGATCCTCAAAGGTGTATTCTAGAATAGTATGATGCTCAAAGTCTTGTGAAATAGCTATCAAAGTTATACGCTCTAGATGAGAAAAATTCATATGATGGGAGAAAAGTCTTATGATATGGTAGAAATAATATTCTCCAATAAAAGTAATTTACTTGATTGGTTAAAGTTATAAGAAATTCTATCCTTTTTCTTTTTCAGACCTACAACCCATGAAAATCAATCTTAGTGTATAATTTTTCTGAATTAAAATCAAAATGAATTAAAAAATAAATTTTTTAATTAATGTATATTATCAATTTAATTTATTTAACAATTTATGGATTTCCCAAAAAATGTTGAAATGAATAAAAAAAATTAAAAATAATTATTTAAGCTATTTGAAATTTTAATTCTAGATTCACTAAAGTGAAAAAAATGGGAACGTTTCCTAGGTTTTATCTAAATTATAAGGTTAATTTCTAATGAAAAATAGTTTTAAAATATTAAAATATGGGCTCTCATTAATAAAAAACTTCAATATCTTTTGTATAAGGTCGATTAAGTTGATAAGAACTTGAATAAATATGAATCTCTAGTTCTGATATAGAATAAAAAGAATGAAAAGGAGAAATGGTAAATAAAAAGTAAAACTCCAAAGGACCAATCAAAATGTACTTCTATAAAACCAAAGATAAATAGTGATGGCATAAAATATGAGTCTATTTGCTTCTCATGTGGGGAGATAGGTCACTGGAAGACAAATTTCAATGAATTGACTACTTCGGGTACACTCATCATTAAATATAATATTCCTATTTTACTTTTTTATATATTAGACATAATATATTACTTACATATTTATACCCAGATATAGGAACTAGTGATGTTATGAAATATTACAAGAGTGTAGTAAATCACCAAGTTAGTAATGGAGCTTAACAAATATATTTGCTATAGAAGTTTAGATCCTCACATGTCTAGTAGAGAGTTTTTGTATTTGAAATCTATTGTTGTGTATTGTATGTTACCAAAACATTATCTCAGTGTTGAGTTTAGACATAATGAGATTCTATTTCATGTTTGAAATAAAAGTTTATGGTATACCATACATAATTAATAGTTAAATTATACTTGAATCATGGATGTACTATAACAACAATTGATGATGAATAAAAAAATATAATCCTCAAATAATATCTAGTTGTGGAAAGTTAATACTTAGTCAATAATTTAAGAAGAAAATTTCAAAGATATACCAAGTATAGTGAATAAACCTTTTTGAGCTAAAACACTTAGTTATATAACATGATTGCATATAAAGTAAAATGAACAAGTAACCATTGAGTATTAAAGGTAATAAATATAAAAAGCTTCTAGAACTTATTCAAAAAGATATGTGGGAACTATTTTAAGTATAAGCTAGAGGAAAATTCATGTACTTCATGTAATTACTTAAATATTTTTAAGGGATGTAAGAAGAAGTATAAAATGAGCTTGGTAAGAAGATAAAAGATTATTCAGATGGGTGAACTGAAGAATATATTAACAAAGAATTTATCAATAATTAAAATGTATGTTAGAGTTATTCCTAAACTAACATTTCCTTATACACATCAAATCCATGATTTTAGTAAAATGATGATCGATAATGAGCCTTAATAATTTTTTCTATGTATTCCATTATATTTTTGAGACATGCTTCATAAATAGTGAATTTAACCCTTAATCAAATGCCAATTGTAATTAAAAATTTGTATTATATAAGTTATAATATGAATGAAATAAATTATGTAACAAATATATGTGTTTAAATGTAAATATTTTTTTAAGGTTAAGTCAATAAAATAATTTGCATCAATAAAATAATTTGCATCAATAAAATCAAAAAGTTCGTCTTAATTAATTTTCCTAAATATTTATAAGAATATTACATAAATCTATAAGATAAAAAAGTTATAGTGTAAAGACCCGTAAATTTAAAGGGAAATTTTTTTTAAAAAATTCTTTGGGATTATACAAGTACGCAGTTTCTGACGGCACCTGATTCCGAGGCCCGGTGTGCCCAGAATCAATTTCCGAAGTTTAGCTCGGGTATGTTCAGTGAACGAACGAGCGGGTTTTTCTAACTTTTGAACCGGTGCTCGGAATCGAAATCTGAGGGCACCATTGAAACCACAACGCCGGTAATTTCTTAAGAAGACCCTTTCTGGAGTTGCGTTTTCTCGGGTAGTGTTGTTAAATGATTGGGTTAACTAAGAGTGAATTAAAATTTGCGCCACAATTTTATTTCTAATCTAAATAGTTATAACCTATGCTTGGGAGTTGAGTGGGACCCACTGCATCCTAACAACTTGGTAGGATATTTTTGAAGTGGGTCCCGCATGATCCCCCACCTCCTTAAATTTCCTAACACCCCATTAAACACCCCTATTTATGTTTCCCCCCCCCCATAAATTTGTAACTCACCCCTCCCCCGCTTTAAATGCTTGTCAACCCTCACATTAATTAGATTGATTAAAGCAATTCAATTTATTTAATTAAGGGTTTAAATTTTGAATTCTTGAAATCTTGACATGGGTTAATAAAATAAGGATCTACCTTATTTTATTTGGGGTGGTTTCGTTGTGTGGAGTTTTTGAGAGAGGGATCCTTATTTTCTTTAAGGTTGAAGAACTTCATCTCCTTCGCGAAGAACACTGAGTCTACGACGAAGAACTTCGTCACCGCTAGGGGAGATCGTCGTGTTGTCTCCTCTACTCTTCGCAGCCGGTGATTAACACCTTTTCTAGAGAATGACGACGCGCCCACCTTCGATCCTCTTTCTGTGGAGAGCGGCGTCGGTGCGCCGCTGAAGGAGACCGCCGTGGCTGAGCCGCGGCGAACCAGAACGGCAAAGCCATTCCAGGTTTTGGGGGAGGGCGCAGCATTAAAGCCGTGCCGTTTCAATCAAGGGGGGGCAGCGCCTTTCCCCCCGTTTCCTGCTTGGCCGAAACGGCCGAGCTGACTGGCCACATGGTTCGCGCCTGCGCCAGGCCAACCGGCTGCACCGCACGGACCGGTCGCGCCGGGCCAGGCTGCCCGTGCTGGGTCGGGCCGCCCGCGCTGGGCCGGACCCCCGCGTCGGGCCGGGCCGCGCCGGTTGGGCCGGGCTGCACCATCCGGGTTGGGCCGCGCCCTAGTGGTCCGGACCCAGACCCGGGTCAGGTCGACCTGGTTCGGGTTGACCCAGGGGGTCTTGGGCCGGGTCGGTTCGGGCCCAAATCCCTCTAAAAACAGACATCTTCGTTAAAACGCCCGTAACTTGGGCTACGGACCTCTGATCAACGCACTGTCAGTTGCGATGCGATACTTGGATCGAGACGGTCATTTTTGTATATTACACTCAAGGTTTCAGAGAACTTTGGGTATGGCCAGGTTGGTTCAAACACGAAACCAACCGGGCCCTCGGAGCGGAAACGCTTATGACTTGAGCTCCAGACGTCTGATTGACGTGCCATCAACTTTTTTGGTTTCCTCTTAGTGACATGGTCCTTTTGGATTACTTCGCTCGAGGTTTGGACGTAGTTGGAGTACGTTCGGGTTGGTTTTGACTTAAAACCCAACCGGGCCCCTAGGACGAAAAGGCCAATAACTCTCAGATCGGGCGTCCGATTGACGCGCTGTCTGTCACGTTGTGTTCCTATTGACGTAACGGAACTTTGCGATACATCAACTCTGTTCTATGTGATAGTTTATGTATTGACCTCTTGGCTCGTGGAGCGGACCCTCCCAGAACGAGCATGTTGTGTGCGGAAACCCTAGAGCTAGCTGAGACCTGACGATTGCTGATCGACCGACTCAGAGTGTTTTGATAGCCCAGTGGGGAGCGCTTGGTTGTAGTGGCAGACCCATGGCGGAGGAGCGCTTGGTTGTAGTGGCAGACCCGCGGTACTCAACAGAAGGAGTACCTCTGTAGGCTATGAGGGGGAGCGCTTGGTTGTAGCGAAAGACCCATGGTGGGAAGCGCTTGGTTGTAGCAGCAGGCCCATAGTACTCGACAGGTGGAGTACTACAGCAGTCCAAGGTTAGTTGGAAGCGCTTGGTTGTAGCAGCAGGCCCACTGTACTCGATAGAGGAGGAGTTCCCCAGCAGTTATGGTTTCGACATCATGAATAAAATCCTGGTTTGAGCTAAGTCTTGACTTTCAATCATTATCTTTGATGTGATTGACTTGATATCCTGTGTGGATTGGATTATGCTTTCCTGTGTGGATTGGGTCCTACTTTCCTGTGTGGATTATGTTTTTACCTTCCTAAGTGGACTGGATTGTACTTGAGCTCGTGAGTTGGAGCTGAACTGGATTTGATGACTTAGGTATATGTATGGGCATATACCTAAGTAGTGTTGGATGATACTTCATGATTGTATCTTTTCTTTGTAGTTTATCCTTTGTGGATTTAGGGAGACCTTCGGGGGTCTCGGGGTCTCTACTGAGTATCGTATACTCACCCCTGCATGGGCTTCACCCGCACTACGTTGTGTTGGTTGCAGATGACGGACATCACTGATCGTGGTTGAGGCTTGTAGAGCTGGACAGTACCCGGAGGAGGATCACACGACGAGTCGTTTCCTGGAGGTGGATATCACGTCGAGTCGGTGCCCGGAGGTGGATTCATGACGAGTCGGTACTCGGAGGAGACGGACGAACGTGGAGTGATGAGGAGGATATTTGTACCTACCCTTCAGGTAGGAAACTAGAGGACGATCCAGGAGCGGCTTGTCACCTTTCAGCTGTTGTTCTTTGAGTTGTACTTTACTTTCAGTTGTAGCTGTACTTTTCAGTTGGGTTTGTATTCTGGCTCATTTACCTTTCAGCACTTTCTTTTGTACTTATTGTTCCTTCCGCTTTTACTTTGTGGTGTTTGTTACTTTTATAAAGGCAATTCCTTCCCTTTTTATCGGGATTTACGCCTTTGGTGCTAGTCGCCAGCCCCTGGCCTATGGAAGGCGGGCTTGGGGTAGTCACAGCACGGGCCCCGAGGACGGGTCATGACATATAGTCCAGTGAGTGAATTTGTTTTTATAAAAGGTTTCACATATATAATTGAGATAATGGGATAAATATAGACATAGAAAAAGACAAGGATTGAGATGCATGAGTAGTTGGAAGATGAAGAAGTTCGATAAGATATTATGGGAAAGGAATGTTCCAGAGACACATACTACATAAGAAATATAAAAATAAAGATAGATAGTTTTATAATCACTGAGCTATGTGATATATTATTCATTATTAATAACAAATATTTATCATATAAGTAAGAAATAAATGAAAATAATCTACAATTAAAAGAAGAAACGAATTAAGAAAAATAGATTTCATGTACCAAATTTAAAATTGTATTTTAGTAATTTCTCAATTTGATGTAAATCCCACTAGGTATGAATGGTGATTCAAGGGAAATATTGACATGGATGGTAAAAATATAACCTATAAATAAATATTGTTTTTTTAAGTCTTAAGATCATTCAAAGTGTGGACTATGTCAAAAACTTTTCACCAATAGAGATATTGAAATCCATTTGAATTCAAATTGTAATAGTAGCTACCATATTATTAAATTAATGTTACAGGGTTCTATTTATAGATGAAGGTGGGTATTTAATCGAGTAATAATAATTTTTTCATATTTATATAAGATGTTAATAGGAGTACTATAGTTTCCCAAGAAAAATATGTTGACAAAATATGGAAAATAGTTATTAGTTTTACAGTTTGTTAAGACTATATTAAAAGAAACTCTTCATAAAATGACATAAAGTAGTGACCTAAGTTCTATGGAATAAGATCTACTAAGTGTAGATCTAATTATTTATTAGAATAAGTCAAAGTAAATATAAGGGCGTATTATAGAAACATACCAAATGGAATAATTGGAGGGAGAATTATTTCCAAGGTCATATAGCACAAATCTTTCCAACAAGATGTTTAGAAGACACATGAGTATATTAAAGTTGTGAATGGAACTCCATATGGTTTAATGAAGGATATATCATATATTTTATATTATATACTAGATTTAATATTTCTAATAGATTCATTATAGTTGGAAAATATCAAATAAATTTAGGATAACTACACAAGTAGAAATCAAAACTATCAAAAAGTACTTAAGAAAGTATAAGGGATATTTAGTGGGTAATTAAAGAGAAACAAACACTAGTTATCAAGGGGATATAAAAATAGTCTTTATTTTGATAAATTGGTCCAATATCATAGTTATTATAAGTTAATGAGAAAGAGTAACTCATTAAATCTAGTGGAACTCATATATAAAACACCATGTATATTTTATCTTTTGAGGTAGCTAAAGAATAAATATAAAATATGTAATGATTTTTTTCAATTCATGTAATTTTACCTATAAAGTAAAGAATTGTCATAATATGAATTATAATAAGCTTCTTAAAATTGTATTATCCATGATTTTAAGGGTATGATAGAGGGAAAATGGGTTTACTCGAGGATATCATCTCATGAGGGACTTTTTATTCAAGGAGGTGAAGTCATAGATAGTAAAGTAGTCATGTAGAAAATGTGGTAGGCTTGATGATTAAATCCATGACTTAATAGAATCATGATCCTATAAATTGAGAGATAATAAGTTAATGGTTAGAAAGTTGGATCTAATTAAAGTGGGAGAGTTTTAAAAGTGGGTTCCCTTGACCTAACTTGAGAATAATTTTTCGATTACCTTATCATGTATACAAAGAGATATGCATGATGTTATCTTACCATAATAGTGTTATTACATATATGTATACTATTTATATGGTAATTTACTTAGATTATTTGTCATATAAAAAGGTTATAAATGTTTGTAGTTATAATAAGAACCTTAAGATACTATGATACTAAACTTTAACATAAGTTTTCACAAACTAGTTCAGGCCACCACTGATCCAAGCACTCGAACTGGTCTGTAGAAAGGCTCGAGGGGCATTATCAATCCCCATAGGTTAGAGACAAGAACTGAAGGCATCATAATATTCTATGTGGGAATGATTTAACCAAATAATAATAATAATTCATAGAACATCCCCTTGGATGTTCAGTATGACCACTCAATATAGTATATTTCCATGCACAACATCATAAAAAAACATCAACTAACTGAATCAAAATAGACATAATGAGTAAATAAACAAATAAGTCAAAAAAGATATATATATTAGAAAACAATATCTCTTAAAAATAACGACGACTTAGAAGATACAACTGTAACATAAAACAAAAAATAAAATCAAACACCCAACCAGATCTCTAAGTGACTCTATAGGCCACCCTCCAATCCCAATACCTTAGATTTTACATGATAATTCTAGAAATAAACATGAACCTGAAACATAATGGTCATGAGCATAAGTTCCCAGTAGGTATACCAAAAACCACAATTCATACACCACCTTTAATAATATATCCATGCTAAGCTAGTGTGAAATACAATTATAATATAGTTTTTTACTTTATAAAAACCAATAATGTGGAGATTTCATATTTTAAAAAATATTCCTTTAAAAAAATTAGAGAAGAAGGAATAATATTAAACTTTATTGAGGAATGGTTATTAAAAACTTTTCTTTCAAAACCCTCAAGTAGAGTAAAAATGGTGTAATAAGGTCAAAGCCTCTAAAAACATCCCATTGTAATAAAATAATACCCTTTAGTTTATTTTGGAACAAAATTTCAAGTAAAAGGTGATAACACTATATGAATGACAAAATTATAAATACAAAGTAAACATAGAATAATTATTATAATGCAATCTGAAAACTAGTAATCATTGGGACCCATGAGCTCAGTGGAAATTCAGAACATAATAAAATAAGATCCACCCAATATGCACTTCTGATGGAACCCAATCACCCTAAAACATAGTCTTACCCTTATTAGATTAATTGAGGATTAACTCAAAAATAAGGGTGAAATCCATATTAAGCGACACTATCCAGATCATAATACTAATCTAGTCAATCAAGTGCTCTCAGAAATTCCACTAGCCACTCTTGGTTTCCCTTGATGTATAAAATTATAGGTGATCCAATAAATGGTAGAAAACAATAATATGAATATACATTCATTTATATGTACATAAAATAGGAATCATAATCAATCCTCACCCTCAAGAACCCTTTATAAAAACAACCCCTTACTTACAAGAACAACAATAATAATAAGTGTGGCCTATACGAGGGACACTTTCATCCATTTTAAAAAAAACAAAGAAAGGGGGTGTGTTTTAAGGGTATATTTAACTAAGAAAACCTTATTCAAAGGTTTTAACCATGTGTTATAATCTTTCATTAAAATATCAGAGTTATAAAAGTAACTTCTAAAACCATTCATGTATTATTAAATAATATTTAAAAAATTCTAGTAGTTTTGAACAACCTTTTTTAAAGAACCAAGAAGACCCTTTAAAATTCAAGAAATCATTTAGAAATCCTTTTAAAGAACAAAAAACCTATTTGTACTTCCAAATTCATTCAGAAGGTACATTTGGGAATTTTTTCAAACATTTGGTATACATGGTTGAGTAAAACTGATTTACAAATTTAAAAATAAAGGATAAAGCTTCATATTCCATGAAAATCAATTGAACATGTAGTTTTATTCTTAGAAAATTCATAATTTCATTTAATACTACCATTATATAAATTAAACATGAATTTAGGAAATTAATAAATCAATGGTTCTATAATTAAAGATCAATACATGGGGGAAACCAACCTTGAATAATCCCCTCCACCAAGTGAGGTGTCAATAGAATCCTTAAAATCAAGAAAACCCTCCAAAGAAACAAAACAAACCCTAAAACCAAGAAAATCCCATGAAAATTGTACCAAGTTTTTCCAAATATTTCTATAACTTCTCTAAGGAATGAAAAAGAAGAAAGAAAAATGAAAAGAGGAGGTGAAGAGGTATATAGGGTATTAGCTTGGGGAATCAGCCTTATAACATAAATAAATTCAATGAAATCACCATAATATGGAAGATAAATATAGGGGAGGGGATCCACAAGTCGTGGAGTTTAATGGTAATAGAGGGGATGGCTTAGGGGTTGAATTCATATAAGGGAAGATGGGTAATTTTACTCTTAAAATTTTGGGTTGGCTGGATGGTTTGGTCACAAGGTTTACCAAACCATGAACCTCCTACTAGACTCACATAGGAACCTGTATAGTTTGGCCACACGATTTATCAAATATTTCACCTCAATTTGAAATACATTTACTTATACTATAGTTTTTTCATGGTTTTTTTTCATGGTTATTACTAACCATGTGCAAACCATACACCATATACTAAAACTCCAAAAACCTTAAAAATTAAAATAAATTTGGTTTGAGACTCAAGAAAAAGGATAGAAATCAATAAATAAATATAACAATGTGAAAAAAATTGTCATGGTGTGATAATCATCCCCACCATAACACTTTATATCCTTAGGATGTATGAGTTATATAGGCCGATTAGGAATGAAGGAAGTTCAACCACTTTAAGTATAACTTGATTTTAAAGAAAACCAAGGAACACCAAAATAAGATTCGCGATGACTTCATACATGACACAATAAACTACTCAACTTTTCTATTAATAAACCTAAACAATTATGACCATAGATCAGTAATTTCATCACCATCACAATCATTGAGCTTATTACAAGTTCCCAACTTCATCTCAAAAGGAAAAGACAAGAGAGAGACCCTGAATCAAATTACTAGAAACACCAAGGGTCCACAAGCCTAGAACCTGTTTTAAAGAAAATATGGTTTGGGAAATGAAATAGAACACCTTATAGAGAAGTAAGTAATTCTCGATAAGTAATGTGTAACAACTAGGACCTGGTGAAAATTCATGCACCTCACCTTAACATGGTTGTCGGGTATTGGCCCACTAAGTGTCACTAGTTGCCTCACAAACATGTGTTGTATAATCCCTATGGCCCACCCACATGCTTGAATGGATCATCGGACTAATGATAATCACTATATTCCAAAAAAATGTTCTTTTATTGTGATTTTTTCTCACTCACAAAAACCCTAAGAAACTTCCCAAGAGGTCACTCATCCTGACACTACTCTAGGACAAGCCTCAATTAACTATGGATTCCTAATCATATAGGATCCAGAAAATAATGGTTCTCTTTGTTGAAATGGTTAGTAACATTTTTTATTTTAACCCTTTAACTTTCTGAGGTGTCAAATACCCTCCCCCCTAGAGAAAAACATCCTCATTTTAGACCCTATATTTCAACCCAGGTAGTTCCACTACACTTCTGGATGGGTACCACTCTAAAACCACTATAACAACTGGGCCTCGCTAGAAACACAGGTACCCATCATTAATATGGTTGTTAGGTCCTGGCTCACTATGCGGTACTAGTTTCCCAACATAGACATTTTGTCCCCTCCCTAGGGCTCACTCAAATGCTTGAATAGATCATCAGACTAATGACTATCCTCACATGCCAACACATGTTCTTTCAGTGTGCTTTGTCCTCACTCACACGTACCTTGAGAAACTTCCTAGGTTTTCACCCATCTTAACACTACTTTAGGCCAAGACTTGCTTAACTATGTATTTCTAATCAGGAAGGCTCTAGAAAATAAATATGTGCCTTATTAACATGGGTAGTAATATTTAGTATTTTAGCACTTTAATTTTATAGGGTGTTACAAAAAGTGTTGATTATTGTGGTCTAACCACCATATTTAAAATTCATTAAAACATAAACTCTTTAAAAATGAAAAATCACTCCTAAAATTACTATGACGAATTAATGAATTAACAAGGAAAGATAATTCAGAACAAAACTTACCATTCAGGTCCTCACATTTCTCAAAGTGTGAGACCATCCATATGGCACACAAACTCAAATTGCATCAATTATGGCTCATAATTTCCATAAGAAGGCATTATCATAACAAAATTTAGATATCCTTCCCAAATAAGGGTTAAGGAATACAAGCTAGGGTTAGAATGTACAAAGAAAAAATATCAAAAGAGAAGAACACAGATAAATAAAAATAGTACCAAAAGATGATAATAGGATTTCAAAGGAGTATATAGAGAAATGGGTTACAACAACCAGTCTCCTCCCCATATAAATTTCATGACACTATTATAGTTTTGAAGGACAATATAATTCTAAAAGAACCCCAATGATGCATAACCTGAATTCCAAATAAAATTCCTCATATTGAATTTTTAATTTATGGAATATATATTATTTTGTGGAACCAAAATTATATTCTCCTAATAAGAAAATGATAGAGGATATCCCAAAATATAAATATGAACATGAATAAAGGGAATGGGTAAAGGGAGGGAATGAAATAAGGGAGTCTTGACCAATATTCTTTAGGTCACAACCCAAATTTAGGTTACTCAATATCAATTCATTGAACCCTCAATGAGGACTCAATTAACCATTGAGGTAAAATTTATGAAATCTAAGATAACAGGGATTATGATACCTAAATGGAAATAAAGATTCACCTTAAAAAGAAAAACACCCACTTACTTAGGATGAAAAAAAAGGGATATTTGGTCTACCACTCCACTCAAAGTATGGATAGAACCAATGAATAAAAATTCTACACTTGAATCCTAGGAAATTTAATTATAAAAAAATATTTAAGGTACTAACTCTTTATGACCCCTCAGTATCTTTCTAGGTGGTGTACTTCATACAACAAAAGAAACACAAGACCCATTAAAATATCCAAAACATAAATCGCATTCAATTGAATGTAAATCCAAATCAAATAAATAACTTAAATAAATGAATCACAAGCACTAAAAAAATTAAAATAAGTTTTCAAATCATAATTTCTATTTTGAAAACTGCTTTAAAATTCTACCAATTCTTTATTAAAAAACTTATGAGTCTTAAAAACATTAGATTTTTCAATTTTATATCAAGGATATCATTATTAACTTCAAAAAATAAATTTAAAATTAATTTTTAATTGAAAAAAATCATTATTGAGATTCTTAATGAAATTACAAAACAACATATTGAATTCAAAACATTTTAATAATCCCCTTGACCAATTCCAAAACTTATCATTTTCCATTAAAACTATGTCTATATTTAAAACACCAACTAATTCCCATAAAATAACCTTGAAACATCATTAAAATTATCTTAATTGGTTTCAAAACTATATTATCTCTTTTAAAATCAAATCACTATTTATCTAAGGTCACCCCTTATCAGAATGGATCTCAAAATTTTCAAAAAATTTACCTTTCACCATTGAGAATCGGGTTTTATTTGAAAAAATCCATAAAAATAAATTCAAATAAAATAAATTCATCATGAAAATTCCCTTTAACTCGTACCAAATAACATCTCCACATAACCCAAAATAATTAAAAATCAAATAGAATCAAAAAAAATTCAAGAGAGATAGTGGTTGTGCACCTTTTGGTTACACAATTTGGTTAACCATGCATTAACCATGTAATCACCATAGGAAGGTAAAAATACTATTTATATGGTCTCCACAAGGTTTTTTAGACCATGTGGTCTAATCATGTGCCTTATTTAATTCCCACCTTATCACCCCTAAAACATGTAAAACCTATAGATCACCCAAAATACTCTAATGTAATCTAAAACACCACTAATCTAAATAAAAAACCAATAATTAGTAAAGAAATATAAAAATCTGAACTCGGTATAAGGGTCTGTTTGGTTGTCTGTTTTTAGTTTCAATTTTTTTTAACTTTTTGTTTTTTTATATTTATTGGTTCGGGTAAATCATTCCCAAGTTTTATTTTTGATACGCGGGCACTTGTGCCAGCCCGTGGGGATTGGGAATTCCCCTCAGGCCTTGCCGCAGACCGGGTCGGGCGCCGCGTCAAATGATGACCTGTCCTGGTTCTTGACAAAATGGTATCAGAGGAGGTTTTGTTCTTGTTATTTGGGGCGTCGGGTAGATCAGAGATAAGATTGTCGGTACTCGAGTGGTAGGTGTGGGAAGAGCATCACGAACTCTTGCTTGTTCTAATCCTTGAGTAACCAGGGGTAGTCCGGGATTTAAGTTTTCAGTACTGTTCTGTGTGGATGGGGGATGACAATAGGATTAAACCGGTACTGTGTGTGGTCTCACATGGAGTAGTGACCCATGTGATGCCCGAGAGTACGGTTCGACACTCTTAGTGGTTGGTGCTTGCCTAGGGCATGGTCTGCTAAACCATGTAGCTGGTTTAGACACGAACACTAATCCTTCGCCCAGGTGCTTTAATGTTTTTGATATCTTGCTTCAATTTTGGGATTGGCGCGAAATTGTTTTCCTTTAAAAAGGGAAGTGGACTTTGGTGCTACTCTTATTTTATTTTGGTGTGCGGTTGGCATGATATTTGGGGTGCATTTCTCTAGGACCTTGTTTTTGGAATTTGGTGTTGATTTGTTGAAGTTGAATTTCTAAAAGAACGTCTTGGGTTATTAGAAATTTAAGTGAGTTATTTTTGAAATGGGAATCATTTTTAAAATATGTCTTGAATTTTTGAAATGGTTTGTAAAAATGTATTTTCGGAATATTGGGAATGTTTTGTTTTGAAATCAAAAGAGGCTTGTTTCTCTTCCAGTGGTATTCCTATGGGTTCTCGCATGTGCATGTGGAAGTGATTAATGGATAGTTGGTGGATTTTGTGGATGGGTGCCTGGGTGGCACGGAAATTCAAATCTGTGAGGCATCCAGGAATATCAGTGGTGAGTGATTGATTTTAAAAGCTGCATCTTGTTTCCTAAAAAGTGGGGTTTTCTCTCAAATGGGTTTTTGTGCTTAAATGGTTTTGGAATTGGAAAACTTTTTTGAGTCCGGAGTGAAAGTGATGAGTTTAAAACAGTTGTTGGGTTTTATTGTACTGTGCTTGGTTTTTCAAGCGGGTGTTTTTATTGAAGAATGAATTGATGTTTTAAATTGAAATTGTTTGATTTGTGTCTGGTATATGGATGTTTGTTTTTTGATGTGTTTGGACTTGTGGAAGACTTTTTTGCATTCTTGTTCGGGATATTCCCCTAGAAACGTCCCATGGGTTTCCAGTAGCTCTCTCAGTTCTTGGTCCGTCCCAGAATCTCAGTGGAGTGGTAGAGTTGGGTTCTGCTTGGTTGTGTCAGCTTTTTGTAGATGTTGATGTCGAGTGAGTATTGTTGAATGATTTTTGAAGTTGGGATGTCTCTGGTTTTTGGGGAACTCTAAATATTTTGTGGGTGTAAGTTGTCTCGAGTGTGTTTGGAGGAGCGAGACTACATGAGAAAATGGTGATCGATCCATTTTTGTTGCGAATGAGGATGTCGTGAGCGATCCTCAAGACTAGCCTCATCCCACGGTCGTACCTATGGAAGTAAAGGTGAGGGAAATTAATTGATCTTGTAGGTGTTCGACCAGTCAAAAAGCGGTGAAGGAGGTATGTAAACCTTTCTGATGAACTAGTTTCATGTTCCCTAGAGGTTGTGTCGAACAATCGGTTCAAATATCATAATAATTTTTGTTCTTGTTCATACTGTGTTAAGTGAGGGTTCCTTATCCAATGAAGAGTATGAACCAAATGGATCTGTTCTTGGAGTGCCCCTCTCGTCAGTTTGCGTCATGCATTTCACAGACCACTCAATCTCCTACCTCTAGTGTGGTCAGTCAGACACCCTAAGTCGTTCGCTGCAATTCTCAGTTGGTATGTTGACGGAGTGGCCGCTTGGGGGACGAGGAGTAGTATGTAGGTTGCTTTTCCAGTGGAGGAAGTTCCAGTCAGAGGTGGTCATCTTATGACTACGAGGTGGTAGATGCTTCAGACATCAAGGCCCCAGCCATAGGTCTCGGGGTGAAGCTTGCGCATAGTCAAAACTCGTCAAATGTGGATCGATTTTGGTCCGACTTAAGTTCACAATGATGGATGGGGACAACTTAAATTTCCTTTTTGCGGTAGCGCCTCTGAAGGATTCATTTTTGTTGTGATGGGTATGAAGGTCGTGTATCCTTGTTGCGGTCTTAGTTTATGGGAGTTCCTCATGGGCCTTAAAGAGGTTCGGAAAACCCGTATTCTTGTAAAGCCAGCAGATGAGCTCTGTAAACCATCTTGTGGGTTTCTTAGGAGTCGAAATTGTACTCGTTTTGGGGATGCCCTCATCCTGTGGAATTAACACGTGCCTGTCCAATTTTCCGCTAAGTTTATGGGTTTTTGCTATCAACACCATCTTATGTGGTTGAGTGTGGTCCACTATGGGAATTTTCAGTTCAGGTCGACCTGTGTTGGTGGGTTTGTGAGGAAGGGTTCAGTCTGTATCGCTTAAAGTAAACTGAGAATGCCTGAGTGGGTTCCGTGGTGTTAGGAAATTTTAAAATGGTGGGGAGACCTAGTGCAGGTCTCGTAGATCTCCCCTCTTGTGTTGGTTAAACATAGGGTGTTGAAGGGTCAATCCAGTGTTAGAGTTGTCTGGGTTTGTGAGTCATTTTGGTTTGGAGAACCAATATTAGACAAGAATCCTAATATGGGGGGGAGACCACCATAGGATGAGCTTGGTTAACGTGTGTTCTTGGAGATCTCGAGCAGCCCTGATAATCCCTTTGTTAAGGGTCAGGGTGTTTCATGTTGTAGTTATGTTTGGAATTGAATTTCTTATTGCTAGTTGTTTTTCTTGGTGATTCTGGTTTGGATATCCTTGGAGTTTCAAGTCATGGGTGTTTTGAATTCCCAGTATTCATGCGATTGAGGTTTTGTTTTAAGTGTCATCATGGTCTCGCTTGGAACCCTTGGTTGACCTGGTCTTCTGGGACTTTCTAGTGGCAGAAAGTGTCATGGTGGGGAGAATTGTCACACCCGAACATCTATAGTAATTTCTTTTCTGTAATTTTTATTGGCTTTAAATTTTATTTGTTGAGGTGTGGGATGAACCCACTGAGAGTTTTTGCATTTCACTGATAACTGAGTGTTTTGGCATGGTAATGTTTGGCATGTGTGCAAGGCACAGTTGAAGCCATGTGGCTTCGCCAGACCACCTTGTGGCTTGCTCGGTGCACGGCTAATTAATTTGTTGATCGAATAAAAGTTTAATTGAACGCTAAAAATGCAATTATTTTAGAGATATCCAAAATAATATTAATAACAATAATAAGATTAAGGTTATTATTATTTTTTTATTATTATTATCTTAGTTAACAATTTAATTAGGTTATTATTATTCTTTTTATTTCAACTAATATTAAATTTGGTTGTAATATTAAATTGTGGTCGCAAAGATAAAATTATATTTTGTGTTGTTTTAATAATAATAATAATAATTTTATTATTATTATTATTATCATTTTTATTTTTTTAGATTGTTTTGGCATTTTTTGATTTATTTCACCTTATTTTATTCTCTTTCTTATTCATTTATTTATTTCCCTTTTATTTTGTTTATTTTTTTATTTATTTTCATTTCTTCTTTTCTCTTGCTTCCCCTTTCCCCCGTTGCGCCAGGCCTTCCCCCCGCTCCCCGTTTTTGCATTGCGCTCCTTCCCCCCTACAACCCTAGCCGTCGCACCCCCATTCTCCTTGATCCCTTCGGTTGGCACCCTCCCTTCCTCTCGGCGGACTGCCTCGCCTCGCCGCCCAACCCTAGAGCCGCCCTCGCTAGCCCTTGCGCCTCCCCCCTCATCCGCGTGTTACCTCCTACCTCACCGGACCGCCCCTCTCAATCTCCTCCAGTGACACGCACCCGGACTGGCGCCCTCCTCTCTACCCGCTACCTCACGCCACCCTGCAGCGTTCCCCGCACCAAACCAGTGCCTACCTGGCTTGCCTCGCGCGCCGCCGGTGACCTGCACCGCCTCCTCCTTCCATCGTCCGCTTCTCCCATGGTCGGACCCCATTATGGCTAGGTCAGCCGGCACCCTCCCTCCTCACCGGACACCCTTGGTCGCACCCCCTTCTTCTTCCGACAAGACTCTAGCCGGTGCGGCACCTTCCGACACCATATATCTTGCTCGGACAGCTCTCAGACTCCTCACCACGGGGTTTAATTGTGTTTTTTGTGGTGCGTCTGGCATGAGGTAGGAGTTTCGCGCCAAGATCATGAGGTTTCCTACATTTCGAGGTAGGTGGTTCTGCGCATGCGTATTAATTGATAAATTCATTTGCTTATTTAATTTACTTAGCATGTTTATTAATTAGTTAGTTTGGTGAAAATTTGATTTTACTTAAGGTTTGGTGTGTTTTCACGTGTTTAGTAGTGTGTTTCATGATATGAGTTTTTTTTTGTGAAATCAATGTTGAACTGATTATTAGTTTTTTTTAAATAAAATTGTGTAGTTAATTTGTTAGGGCGTGTAAAGGGTGCAGTTGTTGTTTTAGTGTTGCGTCTATTTGCGTTTAGTCAGAAATGACATTTTAAAGAGCTTTTGGTGTTTAATGTCATGCGGCATATCTTGATATTGTTTGGAAAATGTTTCTTGCAATTCGTTTAATTATATAAATGATATTTTTAACTATGTGGGTGGTTTCTTTAATCGCGTGTGTGATGTAGATTGAGTTCCTAAGATGGTGTTGTGTGCGTTTGGTTATGTGAGGGGGGTTTGGGTCGGTCTAGTGTGTAAAACAATGTTTTCCTCTCAAAAATTTATTTATAAAAAATTTGGGTTGTTTTATTAAATAATTATTAAGGGTAAAAAATTGTTTTGGTTAAATTGTGTGAATATTTTTTGGTTCTTAAAGTCATGCGATGTGTGTGTAATTTTTTTAATAAATTTTATTAGTGGCGTTTTTGTTAATGAAAGTGATTTCTTTGACTGTGCGGTTGTTTTAATTGGTTTTGTTACTTATGCAGATTTAGCTTTGAGATATTTTTAGTGTGAATCTTATTTCAAATGGCCTTTGGGTGTGAAAATGGTGGTTTTGGCATGTGTAATGTCTTGTTTGGTTTGATTATGTGATTATGACATAAGACTTGAACTCTAAACCACTTGAGAACAAAGTGGGAAGCTCAGGTAGCTAGGAGGGTAGACTAGACAAGTGGGATAGTGTTTCGGAGGTGACTTGACCCGGTTTCACTTGCAGGACTGACGATTGCAACACTAACTAAACATATGCTTTTTTGAGGGTCGTGGTCTTCTAAGCCACTTTTTATGAGGGTTTTGGCCTTCTAAGCCACGTTTTCTAAGGGTTGTGGCCTTCTAAGCCACCTTTCACCGAGGCACGAAGATCTAGAGGCCCAAGCTAGCTAACACCCACAAGGACTCTCCCATATTTGGTTCTCATTGGTTACTTTATGCTCATTAGTGTGACACATTTGTTCCTTTAAAAAGTGAGTGTGTGTGTTTTAATTTATGTTGTTCCATTTGAAACTGTTTTCTTTAATTCCATTTTTTTTTAAACTATTCAAGCATTTTTTTCTTTTCTTTAGTTAATATTGCAAATGTATTTGTCATTTAATAAATATGTGAGGAATCTTTTCATGGTGTCATCTTACTGGGTTGTTATCTCACACCCTACATACACCTTTGGGTGTTTTTAGATTCTGTTTCTTTTGTATTCCAGGTTGAGGCATCAGGCTTAGCGATGATGGTTCAAGTTGTATTGGTTTCCCCATGCAGGTTGGTGGCTGCGGCTTGGGGATGTGACTCCTCGTGTCACAGGGAGGTTTCCACTATAAGTAATGTGTAACAACTAGGCCTTTGTGAAAATTCATTCACCTCACCTTAACATGGTTGTCCGGTATTGGCCCACTAAGTGTCACTAGTTGCCTCACAGACATGTGTTGTCTCATCCCTATGGCCCACCCACATGCTTGAATGGATCATCGGACTAATGATAATCACTATATTCCAAAAAAATGTTCTTTTATTGTGATTTTTTCTCACTCACAAAAACCCTAATAAACTTCCCAAGAGGTCACTCATCCTGATACTACTCCAGGACAAGACTCAATTAACTATAGATTCCTAATCATATAGGCTCCATAAAATAATGGTTCTCATTGTTGAAATGGTTAGTAACATTTTTTATTTTAACCCTTTAACTTTCTGAGGTGTCAAATACCCTCCCCCCATAGAGAAAAACATCCTCATTTTAGACCCTATATTTCAACCCAGGCAGTTCCACTACACTTCTGGATGGGTACCACTCTAAAACCACTATAACAACTGGGCCTCGCTAGAAACACAGGTACCCATCATTAATATGGTTGTCAGGTCCTGGCTCACTAGGCGGTACTAGTCGCCCAACATAGACATTTTGTCCCCTCCCTAGGGCTCACTCACATTCATGAATAGATCATCATACTAATGACTATTCTCACATGCCAACACATGTTCTTTCAGTGTGCTTTGTCCTCACTCACACATACCTTGAGAAACTTCCTAGGTTTTCACCCATCCTAACACTACTTTAGGCCAAGACTTGCTTAACTATAGATTTCTAATCAGGAAGGCTCTGGAAAAGAAAGATGTGCCTTATTAACATGGGTAGTAATATTTAGTATTTTAGCACTTTAATTTTATAGGGTGTTACAAAAAGTGTTGATTATTGTGGTTTACCCACCATATTTAAAATTCATTAAAACATAAACTCTTTAAAAATGAAAAATCACTCCTAAAATTACTATGATGAATTAATGAATTAACAAGTAAAGATAATTCAGAACAAAACTTACCATTCAGGTCCTCACATTTCTCAAAGTGTGAGACCATCCATATGGCACACAAACTCAAATTGCATCAATGATGGCTCATAATTTCCATAAGAAGGAATTATCATAACAAAATTTAGATATCCTTCCCAAATAAGGGTTAAAGAATACAAGCTAAGGTTAGAACGTACAAAGAAAAAATATCAAAAGAGAAGAACACAGATAAATAAAAATAGTACCAGAAGATGAGAATAGGAGTTCAAAGGAGTATATAAAGAAATGGGTTCCAAAAACCAGTCTCCTCCCCATATAAATTTCATGACACTATTATAGTTTTGAAGGACAATAGAATTCTAAAAGAACCCCAATGATGCATAACCTGAATTCCAAATAAAATTCCTCAGATTGAATTTTTAATTGATGGAATATATATTATTTTGTGGAACCAAAATTATATTCTCCTAATAAGAAAATGATAGAGGATATCCCAAAATATAAATATGAAGATGAAGAAAGGGAATGGGGAAAGGGAGGGAATGAAATAAGGGAGTCTTGACCAATCTTCTTTAGGTCACAACCCAAATTTAGGTTACTCAATATCAATTCATTGAACCCTAAATGAGGACTCTATTAACCATTGAGGTAAAATTTCTGAAATCTAAAATAACAGGGATTAGGATACCTAAATAGAAATAAAGATTCACCTTAAAAAGAAAAACACCCACTTACTTAGGATGAAAAAACAAGGGATATTTGGTCTACCACTCCACTCAGAGTATGGATAGAACCAATGAATAGAAAGTCTACACTTGAATCCTAGTAAATTTAATTATAAAAAAATCTTTAAGGTACTAACTCTTTATGAACCCTCAGTATCTTTCTAGGTGGCGTACTTCAAACAACAAAAGAAACACAAGACCCATTAAAATATCCAAAACATAAATCGCATTCAATTGAATGTAAATCCAAATCAAATCAATAACTTCAAGGAATGAATCACAAGCACTAAAAAAATTAAAATAATTTTTCAAAACATAATTTCTATTTTGAAAACTGCTTTAAAATTCTACCAATTCTCTATTAAAAACTTATGAGTCCTAAAAACTTTAGATTTTTCAATTTTATATCAAGGATCTCATTATTAACTTCAAAACATCAATTTAAAATTAATTTTTAATTGAAAAAAATCATTATTGAGATTCTTAATGAAATTACAAAACAACATATTGAATTCAAAACATTTTAATAATCCCCTTGACCAATTCCAAAACTTATCATTTTCCATTAAAACTATGTCTATATTTAAAACACCAACTAATTCCCATAAAATAACCTTGAAACATCATTAAAATTATCTTAATTGGTTTCAAAACTATATTATATCTTTTAATATCAAATCACTATTTATCTAAGGTCACCCCTTATCAGAATGGATCTCAAAATTTTCAAAAAAATTACCTTTCACCTTTGAGAATCGGGTTTTATTTGAAAAAATCAATAAAAATAAATTCAAATAAAATAAATTCATCATGAAAATTCCCTTTAACTCGTACCAAATAACATCTCCACATAACCCAAAATAATTAAAAATTAAATAGAATCAAAAAAAACTTCAAGTGGGATAGTGGTTGTGAACCTTTTGGTCACACAATTTGGTTAACCATGCATTAACCATGTAATCACCATAGGAAGGTAAAAATACTATTTATATGGTCTCCACAAGGTTTCTTAGACCATGTGGGCTAATCATGTGCCTTATTTAATTCCCACCTTATCACCCTTAAAACATGTAAAACCTATAGATCACCCAAAATAATCTAATGTAATCTAAAACACCACTAATCTAAATAAAAAACCAATAATTAGTAAAGAAATATCAAAAATCTAAACTTGGTATAAGGGTCTGTTTGGTTGTCTGTTTTTAGTTTCAATTTTTTTAGCTTTTTGTTTTTTTATAATTATTGGTTCGGGTAAATCATTCCCAAATTTTATTTTTGATACGCGGGCACTTGTGCCAGCCCGTGGGGATTGGGAATTCCCCTCAGGCCTTGCTGCAGACCGGGTTGGGCACCGGGTCGGATGATGACCTGTCCTGGTTCTTGACAAAATGGTATCAGAGGAGGTTTTGTTCATGTTATTTGGGGTGTTGGGTAGATCAGAGATAAGATTGTCGGTACTCGAGTGGTAGGTGTGGGAAGAGCATCGCGAACTCTTTCTTGTTCTAATCCTTGAGTAACCAGGGGTAGTCCGGGATTTAAGTTTTCAGTATTGTTCTGTGTGGATGGGGGATGACAATAGGAGTAAACCGGTACTGTGCGTGGTCTCACATGGAGTAGTGACCCATGTGATGCCTGAGAGTACGGTTCAACACTCCTAGTGGTTGGTGCTTGCCTAGGGCGTGGTCTGCTAAACCATGTAGATGGGTTAGACATGACCACTAGTCCTCCACCCAGGTGCTTTAATGTTTTTGATATCTTGCTTCAATTTTGGGATTGGCGTGAAATTGTTTTCCTTTAAAAAGGGAAGTGGACTTTGGTGCTGCTCTTATTTTATTTTGGTGTGCGGTTGGCATGATATTTGGGGTGCATTTCTCTGGGACCTTGTTTTTGGAATTTGGTGTTGATTTGTCGAAGTTGAATTTCTAAAAGAACGTCTCGGGTTATTAGAAATTGAAGTGAGTTATTTTTAAAATGGGAATCATTTTTAAAATATGTCTTGAATTTTTTAAATGGTTTGGAAAAATGTATTTTCAGAATATTGGGAATGTTTTGTTTTGAAAGTAAAAGAGACTTTTTTCTCTTCCAGTGGTATTCCTATGGGTGCTCACATGTGCATGTGGAAGTGATTAATAGATAGTTGGTGGATTTTATGGATGGATGCCTGGGTGGCACGAAAATGCAAATCTGTGAGGCATCCAGGAATATCAGTGGTGAGTGATTGATTTTAAAAGCATCATCTTGTTTCCTGAAAAGTGGGGTTTTCTCTCAAATGGGTTTTTGTGCTTAAATGGTTTTGGAATTGGAAAATTGTTTTGAGTCCAGAGTGAAAGCGATGAGTTTAAAACAGTTGTTGGGTTTTATTGTACTGTGCTTGGTTTTTCAAGCGGGTGTTTTTATTGAAGAATGAATTAATGTTTTAAATTAAAATTGTTTGATTTGTGTCTGGTATATGGATGTTTGTTTTTTTATGTGTTTGGATTTGTGGAAGACTGTTTTGCATTCTTGTTCGGGATATGCCCCTAGAAACGTCCCATGGGTTTCCAGCAGGTCTCTCAGTTCTTGGTCCGGCCCAGACTCTCAGTGGAGTGGTTGAGTTGGGTTCTTCTTGGTTGTGTCGGTTTTTTGTAGATGTTGATGTAGAGTGAGTATTGTTGAATGATTTTCAAATTTGGGAGTGTCTCTGGTTTTTGAGGAACTCTGAATATTGTGTGGGTGTAAGTTATCTCGAGTGTGTTTGGAGGAGTGAGACTACATGAGGAAATGGTGATCGATCCATTTTTTTTGTGAATGAGGATGTCGTGAGTGATCCTCAAGACTAGCCTCATCCCACGGTCGTACCTATGGAAGTGAAGGTGAGGGAAATTAATGGATCTTGTAGGTGTTCGACCAGTCAATAAGCGGTGAAGGAGGTATGTAAACCTTTCTGATGAACTAGTTTCATGTTCCCCAGAGGTTATGTCGAACAATCGGTTCAAAGCTCATAATAATTTTTGTTCTTGTTCATAATATGGTAAGTGTGGGTTCCTTATCCAATGAGGAGTGTGAACAAAATGGATTTGTTCTTGGAGTGCCCCTCTCATCAGTTTGCATCACGTATTTGACAGACCGCTCAATCTCCTACATCTAGTGTGGTCAGTCGGACACCCTAAGTCGTTCGCTGCAATTCTCAGTTGGTATGTTGACAGAGTGGCCGCTCAGGGGACGAGGAGTAGTATGCAGGTTGCTTTTCCAGTGGAAGAAGTTCCGGTCAGAGGTGGTCAGCTTATGACTGGGAGGCGGTAGATGCTTCAGACATCAAGGCCCCATCCATAGGTCTCGGGGTGAAGCTTGCGCATCGTCAAAACTCGTCGGACGTGGCGTGATTTTGGTCCAACTTAAGTCTGCAATGATGGATGGGGACAACTTAAATTTCCTTGTTGCGGTACCGCCTCTAAAGGATTCATTTTTGTTGTGATGGGTATGAAGGTCGTGTATCCTTGTTGCGGTCTTAGTTTATGGGAGTTCCTCATGGTCCTTAAAGAGGTTCAGAAAACCCATATTCTTGTAAATCCAGCAGGTGAGCTCTGTAAACCATCTTGTGGGTCGCTTAGGAGTCGAAATTGAACTCGTTTTGGGGATACCCTCATCCTATGGAATTAACACGTTCTTGTCAAGTTTTCCACTAAGTTTATGGGTTTTTTCTAT
This sequence comes from Viscum album, assembly GCA_963277665.1. Taxonomy (NCBI): domain Eukaryota; kingdom Viridiplantae; phylum Streptophyta; class Magnoliopsida; order Santalales; family Viscaceae; genus Viscum; species Viscum album. The sequence goes on along the minus strand of CAUJRU010000558.1, from coordinate 53,656 downwards.
CAACACCATCTTATGTGGTTGGGTGTGGTCCACTATGGGAATTTTCAGTGCAGGTCGACCTGTGTTGGTGGGTTTGTGAGGAAGGGTTCAGTTTGTATCGCTCAAAGTAAACCGGGAATGCCTGCGTGGGTTCCTTGGTGTTAGGAAATTTTAAAATGGTGGGGAGACCCAGTGCGGGTCTCGTAGATCTCCCCTCTTGTGTTGGTTAAACATAGGGTGTTGAAGGGTCAAGCCAGTGTTAGAGTTGTCTGGGTTTGTGAGTCGTTTTGGTTTGGAGAACCAATATTGGACAAGAATCCTAATATGGGGTGGAGACCACCATAGGACGAGCTTGGGTAATGGGTCGCTTGACGTGTGTTCTTGGAGATCTCGAGCGGCCCCGATAATCTCTTTGTTAAGGGTCAGGGTGTTTCATGTTATAGTTATGTTTGAAGCGAATTTCTTATTGCTGGTTGTTTTTCTTGGTGATTCTGGTTTGGAGATCCTTGGAGTTTCAATTCATGGGTGTTTTGAATTCCCAGTCTTCAGGAGATTGAGGTTTTGTTTTAAGTGTCATCATGGTCTCGCTTGGAACCCTTGGTTGACCTAGTCTTCTGGGACTTTCTAGTGGCAGAAAGTGTCATGGTGGGGAGAATTGTCACACCCGAACATCTATATTAATTTTTTTTGTAATTTTTATTGGCTTTAAATTTTCTTTGTTGAGGTGTGGGTTGAACCCACTGAGAGTTTTTGTGTTTCGCTGATAACTGAGTGTTTTGGCATGGTAATGTCTGGCATGTGTGCAAGGCACGGTTGAAGCCGTGTGGCTTTGCAAGACTACCTTGTGGCTTGCTCGGTGCGCGGCTAATTAATTTGTTGATCAAATAAAAGTTTAATTGAACGCTAAAAATGCAATTATTTTAGAGCTATCCAAAATAATATTAATAACAATAATAGGATTAAGGTTATTATTATTTTTATTATTATTATTATCTTAGTTAACAATTTAATTAGGTTATTATTATTCTTTTTATTTCAACTAATATTAAATTTGGTTGTAATATTAAATTGTGGTCGCAAAGATAAAATTATATTTTGTGTTGTTTTAATAATAATAATAATATTATTATTATTATTATTATTATCATTTTTATTTTTTTAGATTGTTTTGGAAATTTTTTGATTTATTTCACCTTATTTTATTCTCTTTCTTATTCATTTATTTCTTTCCCTTTTATTTTGTTTATTTTTTTATTTCCTTTCATTTCTTTTTTTTCTCTTGCTTCCCCTTTCCCCCGTCGCGCCAGGCCTTCCCCCCTCTCCCTGTTTTTGCGTTGCGCTCCTTCCCCCCTGCAACCCTAGCCGTCGCACCCCCATTCTCCTTGCTCCCTTCGGTTGGCACCCTCCCTTCCTCCCAGCGGACTGCCTCGCCCCGGCGCCCAACCCTAGAGTCGCCCCTGCTATCCCTTGCGCCTCCCCCCTCATCCGCGTGTTACCTACTACCTCGCCGGACCACCCCTCTCAATCTCCTCTGGTGACACGCACCCGGACCGGCACCCTTCTCTCTACCCGCTACCTAATGCCACCTTGCAGTGTGCCCCGCACCAAACCAGCGCATCCCCGGCTTGCCTCGCGCGCTGCCGGCGACCCGCACCGCCTCCTCCTTTCATCGGTCGCTACTCCCATGGTCGGACCCCTTTCCGGATAGGTCGGTCGGCACCCTCCCACCTCACCAGACACCCTTGGTCGCACCCCCTTCTTCTTCCGACGAGACTCTAGCCGATGCGGCACCTTCCAGCACCATATATCTTGCCCGGACAGCTCTCAGACTCCTCACCGCAGGGTTTAATTGTGTTTTTTGTGGTGCGTTTGGCATGCGGTGGGAGTTTCGCGCCAAGCTCACAAGGTTTTCTACATTTCGAGGTAGGTGGTTCCACGCATGCGTATTAATTGATAAATTAATTTGCTTATTTAATTTACTTAGCATGTTTATTAATTAGTTAGTTTGGTGAAAATTTGATTTTACTTAAGGTTTGGTGTGTTTTCACGTGTTTAGTAGTGTGTTGTATGATATGAGTTTGTTTTTATGAAATCAATGTTGAACTGATTATTAGTTTTTTTTTAAAGAAAATTGAGTAGTTAATTTTTTAGGGTGTGTAAAGGGTGCAGTTGTTGTTTTAGTGTTGCGTTTGATTGCGTTTAGTCAGAAATGACATTTTAAAGAGCTTTTGGTGTTTAATGTCATGCGGATTATCTTGAAATTGTTTGGAAAATGTTTCTCGCAATTCGTTTAATTATAGAAATGGTATTTTTAACTATGTGGGTGGTTTCTTTAATCGCGTGTGTGATGCAGATTGAGTTCCTAAGATGGTGTTGTGTGTGTTTGGTTATGTGAGGGGGGTTTGGGTCGGTCTAGTGTGTAAAACATTGTTTTCCTATCAAAAATTTATTTATAAAAAATTTGGGTTGTTTTATTAAATAATTATTAAGGGTGAAAATTTGTTTTGGTTAAATTGTGTGAATATTTTTTTGTTCTTAAAGTCATGAAACATGTGTGGAATTTTTTTAATAAATTTTTTTAGTGGCATTTTTTATAATGAAAGTGATTTCTTTGATTGTGAAGTTGTTTTAATTGGTTGTGTAACTTATGCAGATTTAGCTTTGAGATATTTTTAGTGTGAATCTTATTTTAAATGGCTTTTGGGTGTGAAAATGGTGGTTTTGGCATGTGTAATGTCTTGTTTGTTTTGAGTATGTGATTATGACATAAGACTTCAACTCTAAACCACTTGAGCATAAAGCGGGAAGCTCGGGTAGCTAGGAGGGTAGACTAGACTAGTGGGATAGTGTTCTAGAGGTGACTTGACCCGGTTTCACTTGCAAGACTGACGATTACAACACTAACTAAACATATGCTTTTCTGAGGGTCGTGGTCTTCTAAGCCACTTTTTATGAGGGCTGTGGCCTTCTAAGCCACATTTTCTGAGGGTCGTGGCCTTCTAAGCCACCTTTCACCGACACACGAAGATATAGGGGCCCAAGCTAGCTAACACCCACGAGGCCTCTCCCATATTTGGTTCTCATTGGTTACTTTACGCTCATTAGTGTGACACATTTGTCCCTTTAAAAAGTGAGTGTGTGTGTGTTTTAATTTATGTTGTTCCATTTGAAACTGTTTTCTTTAATTTCATTTTCTTTTAAACTATTCAAGCATTTTTTTTTTCTTTTCTTTAGTTAATATTTCAAATGTATTTGTCATTTAATAAATATGTGAGGAATATTTTCATGGTGTCATCTTACTAGGTTATTATCTCACACCCTACATACACCTTTGGGTGTTTGTAGATTCTATTTCTTTTGTATTCCAGGTTGAGGCATCAGGCTTAGCGATGATAGTTTGAGTTGCATTGGTTTCCCTGTGAAGGTTGGTGGCGGCGGCTTGGGGATGTGACTCCTCATGTCACAGGGAGGTTTGTGTTGGAGTTTTGGTTTTTCCTTGACATAGTCTCTTTTGGGTTTTTATTTCAAGTTATTAACTTTAAAATATGAACTTGATATAAGGGTCTGTTCAGTTGTCTGTTTTTAGTTTCAATTTTTTTAGCTTGTTGTTTGTTTTATATTTATTGGTTCGGGTAAATCATTCCCAAGTTTTATTTTTGAACCCGGGCACTTGTGCTAGCCCTTGGGGATCGAGAATGCCCCTTGGGCCTTGTCGCATACCGGGTTGGGCACCGGGTCGGATGACGACCCGTCCTGGTTCTTGGAAAAATGTTATCAGAGGAGGTTTTTTTCTTGTTATTTGGGGTTTCAGGTAGATCAGAGATAGGATTGTCGGTACTCGAGTGGTAGGTGCGGGAAGAGCATTGTGAACTCTTGCTCGTTCTAATCCTCGAGTGACCAGGGGTAGTCTGGGATTTAAGTTTTCAGTTTTGTTCTATATGGATGGGGGATGACAATAGGAGTAAACCGGTACTGTGCATGGTCTCACATAGAGTAGCGACCCATGTGATGCCCAAGAGTACGGTTCGACACTCCTAGTGGTTGGTGCTTGCCTAGGGCATGGTCTGTTAAACCATGTAGCCGGGTTAGACACAACCACTAGCCCTCCACCCAGGTGATTTAATGTTTGTGATATCTTGCTTCAATTTTGGTATTGGAGTGAAACTGTTTTCCTTTAAAAAGGGAAGCGGACTTTGGTGCTTCTCTTATTTTATTTTGGTGTGTGGTTTGCATGATATTTGGGGTGCGTTTCTCTGGGACCTTGTTTTTGGAATTTGGTGTTGATTTTTTGAATTTGAATTTCTAAAAGAACGTCTTGGGTTATTAGAAATTGAAGTGAGTTATTTTTGAAATGGAATAATTTTTAAAATATGTCTTGAATTTTTGAAATGGTTTGGAAAAATGTATTATCTTAATATTGGGAATGTTTTGTTTTGAAAGAGAAAGAGACTTGTTTCTTTTTCAGTGGTATTCCTATAGGTGCTCACATGTGCATGTGGAAGTGATTAATGGATAGTTGGTGGATTGTGTGGATGGGTGTCTGAGTGGCATGGAAATGCAAATTTGTGGGGCATCCAGGAATATCAGTGGTGAGTGATTGATTTTAAAATATGCATCTTGTTTTCTGAAAAGTGGGGTTTTCTCTCAAATGGGTTTTTGTGCTTAAATGGTTTTTGAATTGGAAAATGGTTTTGAGTCCGGAGTGAAATCGATGTGTTCAAAACAGTTGTTCGGTTTTATTGTATTGTGCTTGGTTTTTCAAGCGGGTGTTTTTATTGAAGAATGAATTGATGTTTTAAATTGAAATTGTTTGATTTGTATCTAGTATATGGATGTTTGTTTTGTGATGTGTTTGAATTTGTGGAAGACTGTTTTGTGTTCTTGTTCGGGATATGCCCCCGAGAAACGTCCCATGGGTTTCTAGCAGGTCTCTCAGTTCTTGGTCCGGCCCAGACTCTCAGTGGAGTGGTAGAGTTGGGTTTTGCTTGGTTGTGTCAGTTTTTTGTAGATGTTGAGGTCGAGTGAGTATTGTTGAATGCTTTGCGAATTTGGGAGTGTCTCCGGTTTTTTAGGAACTCTGAATGTTGTGTGGGTGTAAGTTGTCTCGAGTGTGTTTGGAGGAGCGAGACTACATGAGCAAACCGTGATCGATCCGTTTTTGTTGTGAATGAGGATGTTGTGAGTGATCCTCAAGACTAGACTCATCCCGCAGTCGTACCTAAGGAAGTGAAGGTGAGGGAAATTAATAGATCTTGTAGGTGTTCGACCAGTCAACAAGTGGTGAAGGAGGTATGTCAACCTTCCTGATGAACTAGTTTCATGTTCCCCAGAGGTTGTGTCGGACAATCGGTTCAAAGCTCGTAATAATTTTTGGACTTGTTCATATTGTGGTAAGTGTGGGTTCCTCATCCAATGAGAAGTGTGAACCAGAGAGATCTGTTCTTGGAGTGACCCTCTCGTCAGTTTGCGTCGTACATTTGACAGACCTATCAATCTCCTACCTCTAGTGTGGTCAGTCAGACACCCTAAGTCATTCGCTGCAATTCTCAATTTGTATGTTGAAGGAGTGGCTACTTGGGGGACGACGAGTAGTATGCAGGTTGCTTTTTCAGTGGAGGAAGTTCCATCCAGAGGTGGTTATCTTATGACTGTGAGGCGGTAGATGCTTCAGATATCAGGGTCTTAGCCATAGGTCTCGGGGTGAAGCTTTTGCGTAGTCAAAACTCGTCGGACGTGGCGCGAGTTTGGTCTGACTTAAGTCCACAATGACGGATGGGGACAACCTAAATTTCCTTGTTGTGGTACCTCCTCTGAAGGATTAATTTTTATTGTGATGGGTATGAAGGTCGTGTATCCTTGTTGTCGTCTTAGTTTATGGGAGTTCCTCATGGGCCTTAAAGAGGTTCAGAAAACCCATATTCTTGTAAAGCCAGCAAGCGGGCTCTGTAAACCATCTTGTGGGTTGCTTAAGAGTCGAAATTGTACTCATTTTGGGGATGCTCTCGTCCTGTGTAATTAACACGTTCATGTCCAGTTTTCCAATAAGTTTATGGGTTTTTGCTATCAACACCATCTTATGTGGTTGAGTGTGGTCCACTATGGGAATTTTCAGTGCAGGTCGACCTGTGTTGGTGGGTTTTTGAGGAAGGGTTCAGTCTGTATCGCTCAAAGTAAACTGGGAATTCCCACGTGGGTTCTGTGGTCTTAGAAAATTCTAAAATGGTGGGGAGACCCAGTGAGGGTCTCGCCGATCTCCCCTCTTGTATTGGTTAAACATAGGGTGTTGAAGGGTCAAGCCAGTGTTAGAGTTGTTTGGGTTTGTGAGTCGTTTTGGTTTGTAGAACCAATCTTGGACAAGAATCCTAATATGGGGGGATACCACAATAGGACGAACTTGGGTAATGGGTCTCTTGACAAGTGTTCTTAGAGATCTCGAGTAGCCCCGATAATCCCTATGTTAAGGTTCAGGGTGTTTCATGTTATAGTAATGTTTGGAAGTGAATTTCTTATTGCTGGTTGTTTTGCTTGGTGATTCTGGTTTTGAGATCCTTGGAGTTTCAAGTCATGGGTGTTTTGAATGCCCAGTCTTCGGGCGATTGAGGTTTTGTTTTAAGTGTCATCATGGTCTCGCTTGGAACCCTTGGTTGACCTCATCTTCTAGAACTTTCTGGGGGTATAAAGCGTCATGGTGGGGAGAATTGTCACACCCGGACATCTGTAGTAATTTTTTTTTGTTATTTTTATTGGATTTAAATTTTCTTTGTTGAGGTGTGGGCCGAACCCACCGAGAGTTTTTGCATTTTGCTGATAAGCGAGTGTTTTGGCACGGTAATGTCTGGCACGTGCGCAAGGCATGGTTGAAGCCGTGTGGCTTCGCTAGACCACCTTGTGGCTTGCTCGGTGCGCGGCTAATTAATTTGTTGATCGGATAAAAGTTTAATTGAACCCTAAAAATGCAATTATTTTAGAGCTGTCCAAAATTATATTAATAACAATAATATGATTAAGGTTATTATTATTATTATTATTATTATTATCTTGGTTAACAATTTAATTATATTATTATTATTCTTTTTATTTCAACTAATATTAAATTTGGTTGTAATATTAAATTGTGGTCGCAAAGATAAAATTATATTTTGTGTTGTTTTAATAATATTATTATTATTATTATTAAGATTATTATTATTATTTTTATTATTATCATTTTTATTTTTATTAGATTGGTTTGGAATTTTTTTGGATTTATTTCACCTTATTTTCTTCTCTTTCTTATTCATTTATTTCTTTCCCTTTTATTTTGTTTGTTTTTTTATTTCTTTTCATTTCTTTTTTTTCTCTTGCTTCTCCTTTCCCCCGTCGCGCCAGGCCTTCCCCCCTCTCCCCGTTTTTGTGTTGCGCTCCTTCCCCCCTGCAATCCTAACCGCTGCACCCCCATTCTCCTTGCTCCCTCCGGCCGGCACCCTCCCTTCCTCCCCGCGGACTGCCTCGCCCCGGCACCCAACCCTCGAGCCGCCCTCGCTAGCCCTTGCGCCTCTCCCCTCAACCGTGTGTTACCTCCTCCCTCACCGGACCTCCATCTCAATCTCCTCCGGTGACACGCACCCAGACCAGTGCCCTCCTCTCTACCTGCTACCTCACGCCACCCGGCAGCGTGTCCCGCACCAAACCAGCGCCTCCCCAGCTTTCCTCGTGCGCCGCCAGCGACCCACACCACCTCCTCCTTTCGTCGGCCACTGATCCCATGGTCGGACCCCTTTCCAGCTAGGTCGGTCGACACCCTCCCTCCTCACCGGACACCCTTGGTCGCACCCCCTTCTTCTTCCGACGAGACTCTAGCCGGTGCGGCACCTTCCGGCACCATATATCTTGCTTGGATAGCTCTCAGACTCCTCACCATAGGGTTTAATTGTGTTGTTTGTGGTGTGTTTGGCATGCTGCGGGAGTTTCGTGCCAAGCTAACGAGGTTTCCTACATTCTGAGGTAGGTGGTTATGCGCATGCGTATTACTTGATAAATTCATTTGTTTATTTAATTAACTTAGCATGTTTATTAATTAGTTAGTTTGGTAAAAATTTGATTTTACTTAAGGTTTAGTGTGTTTTGACGTGTTTAGTAGTGTGTTTCAAGATATGAGTATGTTTTTGTGAAATCAATGTTGAACTGATTATTAGTTTTTTTAAAGAAAATTGTGTAGTTAATTTTTTAATGCGTGCAAAGGGTGCAGTTGTTGTTTTAGTGTTGCGTCTTTTTGTGTTTAGTCAGAAATGAAATTTGAAAGAGTTTTTGGTGTTTAATGTCATGCGGAAAATCTGTAAATTGTTTGGAAAATGTTTCTGGAAGCTCGTTTAATTATAGAAATAATCTTTTTAACTGTGCGAGTGGTTTCTTTAATCGTGTGTGTGATGCAGATTGAGTTCCTGAGGTGGCATTGTGTGCGTTTGGTTATGTAAGGGGGTTTTGGGTCGGTCTAGTGTGTAAAACATTGTTTTCCTCTCAAAAATTTATTTATGAAAAATTTGGGTTTTTTTATTAAATAATTATTAAGGGTGAAATTTTGTTTTGGTTAAATTGTGTGAATATTTTTTGGTGCTTAAAGTCGTGCGACATGTGTGTAATTTGTTTAATAAATTCTGTTAGTGGCGTGTTAGATAATGAAAGTGATTTCTTTGACTGTGCAGTTGTTTTAATTGATTGTGTAACTTATGCAGATTTAGCTTTGAGAAATTTTTTGTGGGCATCTTATTTCAAATTGCTTTTGTGTGTGAAAATGGTGGTTTTGGCATGTGTAATGTCTTGTTTGGTTTGAGTATGTGATTATGACATAAGACTTGAACTCTGAACCACTTGAGCACAAAGCGGGAAGCTCGGGTAGTTAGGAGGGTAGACTAGACTAGTGGGATAGTGTTCCGGAGGTGACTTGACCCGGTTTCACTTGCAGGACTGACGATTGCAACACTAACTAAACATATGCTTTTCTGAGGGTCATGGTCTTCTATGCCACGTTTTCTGAGGGTGGTGGCCTTCTAAGCCACGTTTTCTGAGGGTCGTGGCCTTCTAATCCACGTTTCACCGAGACACGAAGATCTAGGGGCCCAAGCTAGCTAACACCCATGAGGCCACTCCCATTTTTTGTGCTCATTGGTTACTTTACGCTCATCAGTGTGACACATTTGTTACTTTAAAAAATGAGTGTGTGTGTTTCAATTTAAGTTGTTCCGTTTGAAACTATTTTCTTTAATTTTGTTTTCTTTTAAATTGTTCAAGCATTTTTTTCTTTTCTTTAGTTAATATTGCAAATGTATTTGTCATTTAATAATTATGCGAGGAATCTTTTCTTGGTGGCATCTTACTGGGCTATTAGCTCACACCCTACATACACCTTTGGGTGTATGTAGATTCTGTTTCTTTTGTATTCTAGGTCGAGGCATCGGGCTTAGCGATGATGGTTCAAGTTGTATTGGTTTCCCCATGCAGGTTGGTGGCGGCGGCTTGGGGATGTGACTCCTCATGTTGCACGGAGGTTTGTGTTGGAGTTTTGGTTTTTCCTTGACGTAGTATCTTTTGGGTTTTTAGTTCAAGTTATTAACTTTAAAATTTTAACTTGGTACAAGGGTCTGTTTGGTTGTCTGGTTTTAGTTTCAATTTTTTTTAGCTTGTTGTTTGTTTTATATTTATTTGTTCGGGTAAATCGTTCCCAAGTTTTATTTTTGATACTCGGGCACCTGTGCCAGCCTGTGGGGATCGGGAATGCCCCTCGGGCCTTGCTGCAAACCGGGTCGGGCGCCGGTTCGGATGACGACCTGGCCTGGTTCTTGACAAAATGGTATCAGAGGAGGTTTTTTTCTTGTTATTTGGGGTGTTAGGTAGATCAGATATAGGATTGTCGGTACTCGAGTGGTAGGTGCAGGAAGAGAATCGCGAACTCTTGCTCATTCTAATCCTCGAGTAAACCAGGGGTAGTCTGGGATTTAAGTTTTCAGTTTTGTTTTGTGTGGATGGGGGATGAAAATAGGAGTAAACCGGTAATGCGCGCGGTCTCACATGGAGTAGCGACTCATGTGATGGCCGAGAGTATGGTTCGACACTCCTAGTGGTTGGTTCTTGCCTAGGGCATGGTCTGCTAAACCATGTAGCCAGGTTAGACACGACCACTAGTCCTCCACCCAGGTGCTTTAATGTTTGTGATATCTTGCTTCAATTTTGGGATTGGTGTGAAATTGTTTTCCTTTAAAAAGGGAAGCAGACTTTGGTGCTGCTCTTATTTTATTTTGGTGTGCGGTTGGCATGATATTTGGGGTGCGTTTCTTTGGGACCTTGTTTTTGGAATTTGGTATTGATTTGTCGAAGTTGAATTTCTAAAAGAACTTCTTGGGTTATTAGAAATTGAAGTGAGTTATTTTTCAAATGGGAAGCATTTTTAAAATATGACTTGAATTTTTGAAATGGTTTGGAAAAATTTATTTTCAGAATATTGGGAATGTTTTGTTTTGAAAGCGAAAGAGCCTTGTTTCTCTTCCAGTGGTATTCCTATGGGTGCTCTCATGTGCATGTGGAAGTGATTAATGGACAGTTGGTGGATTGTGTGGATGGGTGCCTGGGTGGCATAGAATTGCAAATCTGTGAGGCATCCAGGAATATCAGTGGTGAGTGATTGATTTTAAAAGTTGCATCTTGTTTTCTAAAAAGTGGGTTTTTATCTCAAATGGGTTTTTGTGCTTAAATGGTTTTGGAATTGGAAAATGGTTTTGAGTCTGGAGTGAAAGTGATGAGTTAAAAACAGTTGTTGGGTTTTATTGTACTGTGCTTGGTTTTTCAAGTGGGTGTTTTTATTGAATAATGAATTAATGTTTTAAATTGAAATTGTTTGATTTTAATCTGGTATATGGATGTTTTTTTGTGATGTGTTTGGATTTGTGGAAGACTGTTTTGTGTTCTTGTTCGGGATATGCCCCCTAAAAACGTCCCATGGGTTTCCAGCAGGTCTCTCAGTTCTTGGTCCGGCCCAGACTCTTAGTGGAGTGTTAGAGTTGGTTTCTGCTTGGTTGTGTCGGCTTTTTGTAGATGTTGAGGTCGAGTGAGTATTTTTGAATGCTTTGCGATGTAGGGAGTGTCTCCGGTTTTTGAGGAACTCTGAATGTTGCGTGGGTGTAATTTGTCTCGAGTGTGTTTGGAGGAGCGAGACTACATGAGCAAATGGTGATCGATCTGTTTTTGTTGAGAATGGGGATGTCGTGAGTGATCCTCAAGACTAGCCTCATCCTGCAGTCGTATATAAGGAAGTGAAGGTGAGGGAAAGTAATGGATCTCGTAGGTGTTCGACCAGTCAACAAGCGGTGAAGGAGGTATGTCATCCTTTCTAATGAACTGGTTTCATGTTCCCCATAGTTTGTGTCGAACAATCAGTTCAAATATCGTAATAATTTTTGGTCTTATTCATACTATGGTAAGTGTGGGTTCCTCGTCCAATGAGGAGTGTGAAGCAAAGGGATTTGTTCTTGGAGTTCCCCTCTCGTCAGTTTGCGCCACGCATTTGACAGACCGCTCAATCTCCTACCTCTAGTGTGGTAAGTTGGACACCCTAAGTCGTTCGCTGCAATTCTAAGTTGGTATGTTGACGAAGTGACTGCTTAGGGGATGAGGAGTAGTATGCAGGTTGCTTTTCCAGTGAAGGAAGTTTCAGTCAGAGGTGGTCAGCTTATGACTGTGAGGCAGTAGATGCTTCAGACATCAGGGCCCCAGCCATAGGTCTCGGGGTGAAGCTTGTGCGTAGTCAAAACTCGTCGGACGTGGCGTGAGTTTGGTATGACTTAAGTCTGCAATGACAGATGGGGACAACTTAAATTTCCTTGTTGTAGTACCGCCTCTGAAGGATTCATTTTTGTTGTGATGGGTATGAAGGTCATGTATCCTTGTTACAGTCTTAGTTTATGAGAGTTCCTCATGGGCCTTAAAGAGGTTCGTAAAACCCGTATTCTTGTAAAGCCAGCAGGCGGTCTCTGTAAACTATCTTGTGGGTCGCTTAGGAGTCGAAATTGTACTCGTTTTGGGGATGCTCTCGTATTGTGGAATTAACACGCGCCTGTCCAGTTTGCTGCTAAGTTTATGGGTTTTTTCTATCAACACCATCTTATGTGGTTGAGTGTGGTCCACTATGGGAATTTTCAGTTCAGGTCGACCTATGTTGATGGGTTTGTGAGGAAGGGTTCAGTCTGTATCTCTCAAACTAAACTGGAAATGCCCACGTGGGTTCCATGGTGTTAGGAAATTTTAAAATGGTGGGGAGACCCAGTGCGAGACTCGCCGATCTCCCCTCTTGTGTTGGTTAAACATAGGGTTTTGAAGGGTCAAGCGAGTGTTAGAGTTGTCTGGGTTTGTGAGTCGTTTTGGTTTGGAGAACCAGTCTTGGAAAATAATCCTAATATGGGTGGGAGACCATCATAGGACGAACTTGGGTAATGGGTCGCTTGACGAGTGTTCTTGGAGATCTCGAGCAGCCCCAATAATCCCTATGTTAAGGGTCAGGGTGTTTCATGTTGTAGTTATGTTTGGAAGCGAATTTCTTATTGCTGATTGTTTTGCTTGGTGATTCTGGTTTTGAGATCCTTGGAGTTTCAAGTCATGGGTTTTTTGAATGTCCAGTCTTCGAGCGATTGAGGTTTTGTTTTAAGTGTCATCATGGTCTCGCTTGGAACCCTTGGTTGACCTGGTCTTCTGGGACTTTTAGGGGGAAGAAAGTGTCATGGTGGGGAGAATTGTCACACTCGGACATCTGTAGTAATTTTTTTTTTATTTTGTAAATTTTATTGGCTTTAAATTTTCTTTGTTGAGGTGTGGGCCGAACCCACCGAGAGTTTTTGTATTTCGCTGATAAGCGAGTGTTTTGGCACGGTAATGTTTGGCACGTGTGCAAGGCACAGTTGAAGTCGTGTGGCTTCGCCAGACCACCTTGTGGATTGCTCGGTGCGCGGCTAATTAATTTTTTGATCAGATAAAAGTTTAATTGATCGCTAAAAATGTAATTATTTTAGAGCTGTCCAAAATAATATTAATAACAATAATAGGATTAAGGTTATTGTTATTATTCTTATTATTATCTTGGTTAACAATTTAATTAGGTTATTATTATTCTTTTTATTTCATCTAATATTAAATTTGGTTGTAATATTAAATTGTGGTCGCAAAGATAAAATTATATTTTATGTTGTTTTAATAATAATAATAATATTATTATTATTATTATTATTATTATTATCATTTTTATTTTTTTTAGATTGGTTTGGCATTTTTTTTTGGATTTATTTCATCTTATTTTCTTCTCTTTCTTATTCATTTATTGATTTCCCTTTTATTTTGTTTATTTTTTTTATTTCTTTTCATTTCTTTTTTTTCTCTTGCTTCCCCTTCCCCCCGTCGCGCGAGGCTTTCCCCCCTCTCCCCATTTTTGCACTGCGCTCCTTCGGCCCTGCAACCCTAGCCGCCGCACCCCCATTCTCCTTGCTCCCTCCGGCCGGCACCCTTCCTTCCTCCCGGCGGACTACCTCGCCCCGGCGCCCAACCCTCAAGCCACCCTCGCTAGCCCTTGCGCCTCTCCCCTCAGTCGCGCGTTACTTCCTCCCTCGCCGGACCACCCCTCTCAATCTCCTCCGACGACACGCACCCGGACTGGCGCCCTCCTCTCTACCTGCTGCCTCGCGTCACCCTACAGCACGCCCCACACGGAACCAGCGCCTCCCCGGCTTGCCTCGCGCACCGCCGGCGACCCGCACCGCCTCCTCCTTTCACTGGCCCCTCCTCCCATGGTCGGACCCCTTTCCAGCTAGGTCGGTCGGCACCCTCCCTCCTCACCGGACACCCTTGGCCTCACCCCCTTCTTCTTCCGACGAGGCTCTAGCCGGTGCGGCACCTTCCGGCACCATATATCTTGCTCAGATAGCTCTCAGACTCCTCGCCGCAGGGTTTAATTGTGTTGTTTATGGTGCATTTGGCATGCGACGGGAGTTTCGCGCCAAGCTCACGAGGTTTCCTACATTCCAAGGTAGGTGGTTCCGCGCATGCGTATTAATTGATAAATTCATTTGCTTATTTAATTAACTTAGCATGTTTATTAATTAGTTAGTTTAGTGCAAATTTGATTTTACTTAAGGTTTAGTGTGTTTTGACGTGTTTAGTAGTGTGTTGCATGATATGAGTATGTTTTTGTGAAATCAATGTTGAACTGATTATTAGTTTTTTTTAATGAAAATTGTGTAGTTAATTTGTTAGAGCGTGCAAATGGTGCAGTTGTTGTTTTAGTGTTGCGTCTGTTTGCATTTAGTCAGAAATGACATTTGAAAGAGTTTTTGGTGTTTAATGTCATGCGGCATATCTTGAAATTGTTTGGAAAATGTTTATGGCAGTTCGTTTAATTATAGAAATGGTCTTTTTAACTATGCTGGTGGTTTCTTTAATCGCGTGTGTGATGCAGATTGAGTTCCTGAGGTGACGTTGTGTGCGTTTGGTTATGTGAGGGGGGTTTGGGTCGGTCTAGTGTGTAAAACATTGTTTTCCTCTCAAAAATTTATTTATGAAAATTTTGGGTTGTTTTATTAAATAATTATTAAGGGTGAAAAATTGTTTTGGTTAAATTGTGTGAATATTTTTTTGTGCTTAAAGTCATGCGACGTGTGTAGAATTTGTTTAATAAATTTTGTTAGTGGCGTGTTTTATAATGAAAGTGATTTCTGTGAGTGTGCAGTTGTTTTAATTGGTTGTGTAACTTATGCAGATTTAGCTTTGAGATTTTTTTAGTGTGCATCTTATTTAAAATGGCTTTTGTGTGTGCAAATGGTGTTTTTGGCGTGCGTAATGTCTTGTTTGGTTTAAGTATGTGATTATGACATAGGACTTGAACTCTGAACCACTTGAGCACAAAGCGGGAAGCCCGGGTAGCTATGAGGGTAGACTAGACTAGTGGGCTAGTGTTCCGGAGGTGACTTGACCCGGTTTCACTTGCAGGACTGACGATTGCAACACTAACTAAACATATACTTTTCTGAGGGTCGTGGTCTTCTAAGCCACGTTTTCTGAGGGTTGTGGCCTTCTAAGCCACGTTTTCTGAGGGTCGTGGCCTTCTAATCCACGTTTCACCGAGACACGAAGATCTAGGGGCCCAAGCTAGCTAACACCCACGAGGCCTCTCCTATATTTGGTGCTCATTGGTTACTTTACGCTCATCAGTGTGACACATTTGTTACTTTAAAAAGTGAGTGTGTGTGTTTTAATTTAAGTTGTTCTGTTTGAAACTGTTTTCTTTAATTCCGTTTTCTTTTAAACTGTTCAAGCATTTTTTTTCTTCTTTTTTTTAGTTAATATTGCAAATGTATTTGTCATTTAATAATTATGTGATGAATCTTTTCTCGGTGGCATCCTACTGGGCTGTTAGCTCACACCCTACATACACCTTTGGGTGTATGTAGACTCTGTTTCTTTTGTATTCCAGGTCAAGGCATTGGGCTTAGCGATGATGGTTCGAGTTGTATTGGTTTCCCCGTGCAGGTTGGTGGTGGCGGCTTGGGGATGTGGCTCCTCATGTCGCACGGAGGTTTGTGTTGGAGTTTTGGTTTTTCCTTAACGTAGTCTCTTTTGGGTTTTTAGTTCAAGTTGTTAACTTTAGAATCTGAACTTGGTATAAGGGTCTGTTTGGTTATATGTTTTTAGTTTCAATTTTTTTAGCTTGTTGTTTGTTTTATATTTATTGGTTCGGGTAAATCGTTCCCAAGTTTTATTTTTGATACCCGGGCACTTGTGCCAGCCCGTGGGGATCGAGAACGCCCCTCGGGCCTTGCCGTGGACCAGGTCGTGTGTCGGGTCGGATGACGAACCAACCTGGTTCGTGACATGGAGACTCATAAGAATTAAGACTTCTCTTCATGAAGTTTGAACTTTGTGATCTAGGGTAAAGGAAATCATGAGGAGTAGTCTACTGATAGGAACACCATATGTTTTGGATGTCATTCGATGTTTCTATCTACAAGCATGTGTATCAGTCTCTTGAATTGAGAACATTATCAATGTGCATCATTCGATCACATACTTTGATGTAAGATGTAAACAATGAAATTTATGTTGTGGCAAGGTAGCATGCATCAAGTGTGTCATTGGTAGTATGATATTGATTGAATGATCAAGACAATATTTGTTGCTTCAGAAAGGAAGAAGATATCTCTAACCACTTGAATAGGATGGTAATACCTTGACTAAATCCATGACCATGGTAGATAAAGACAAGTCCAACCAATACAATTAAAAAAACAAAGCATCAATGGATAATTAAACAGAGTATACATTCTATTTTATAAGATATCATGAGACAAAGAGATTATATTACACGGTAAGTGTTTAGAGGTGGTTCTTGAAGTAATGATTTATCCTTGTCACTTTAAGGGTCATGATGTGTTACTGAATATCACTATTGGTCAATGAGTATGGCTCACTTCTATTGAGATAAGAGTCTAGAGGGACATACAGAAAGTGTACCAACAAGTTTCACTAATTTGAATGAATTGGAGTTTAGGATGAAGTGGGCCCCACGTGTGGGGGCTAGCGAACCTCTGAGTGTGAACGATCACTTATAAATTAATTAAGTTATATTATTTTAGCTTATAATAATAATAATAATAATAATAATAATAATAATAAATTTATTTCTCAAGGTATTCACAAGTTATCCAATTATAAAAATGAATATTAGAGAATATTATTTTTTGAAATAACATTACTCATTCAAGGTTCGTTAAATAATTACTGGGGGAACAAACCAAGTTAATGGCTTGTGTTTCATCACATGACACATGAGAGTTTCATAAGTTAGTGATGAAATATTTTTTATAATTACGATGTGTTAATTAAGTCATAAATGGTGTTACATGTTGGTTTTTGGGTTAACTCTTTTTAAGGGGTTAAAATGAAATTTTTAAGGAGTTTAACCTAAGTATTTAAACCATTTTAAGACCCAAAATTTGGGTGAGTAACTTGTTGCTCGGATTTCTCTCTTTCCACTTCATCTCTCAAGGTTTAGAGAGAGAAACTGAAAGGAAGAACAAGATCTGATCAATTTCATTGAATGAATCGATCACATGTTCTTTTTAATCAAAGACACATTGTGAAGCACTCGATCGTTTTGTACTAACGCACGACGATCACAAAATGGTGTTCCATGAGATTTGGGTGCATGTTTCGATGACCTAGAGGGATCCTATCTAGGATTCTTGAACTCTACAATGTCCCAACACCGACCGATACACCCCGACATCGAACGCACGAATGAGGTACTGTTCATTTAATTCTTCATACTTAAATTCAATTACAGACGATCCTTGGCATGAATCAGATATTTCATACTAGCTCAAGTGTCTTAGTTTGAATTTGGTGTAAAAAATGAAATTTACCTATTAACACGCTTTCACGACATACTCAGTTCATTCAATGAATCCCCAACAACTCAACTTAACATGCCATGCCAAGAAGATAAGTTCCACTATCAAATCTAGTGATTTCAACTATGCTACAAACTTTAAAATATCTAGTGATTTCAACTAGATCCGTGGGGTCAGATTGAGCAGGTTGATTTTTCTGGACACCGGACTCTGGGACAAGGTTAGCCATCAGCAGCCAGTCGTGCTGGGCGCGGGGCCGGGCCTGTTTTAATTGAACACGCAATGGGCAGTCAGCAAACCCTCCTCCTAGGGTTTCTCAGTTCCTGCTATGTCGATCTCCCTAATGACCGAGCGACCGAGGAGTAAGTTGACTTCGGGATTTTCCCCTTCCGCGCCGGATGTCGAGGTTGTCTGGTAAAGATGACAATGGAGGACCAAGCAATTCAAAGCGGCGGAGGATCCCGGCTCGACGCCCATGTCAAGGCGATGATCGCAGACCCAAAGGAGCAGAGCATGGATTCGAGGAACAAAAAGTGAACCAGGTTACTACGAAGGAAGAGGTCTCGGGAGAGGAACAGCTGAAAAATGACAGTCGAGAAGCCAACATCAGGATGCAGTCTAAAATAGTTTGGGACCGCAGACCCGCGGTATCTGGCATCGAGGCTTCTTCTGTTATTCTTAAAAGAAGTGGGGAGTGTTCCTTTTCCGTTTCCCTCGCCGATCCTGAAGTTCTTGATTGCCCCATCTGTTTGGAGCCATTAAGCGTCCCAGTCTACCAGGTTCCTTTCTTCGCCTGCAACTTAACCCATCTTCATTCATTATTTTCCTTCGCTTGAATGTTTAGGCATAGATGCTGTTGAATAATGTTTTTTCCCAACTGGGATCCTTTAACATATGTCGTTCGGTACAATTGAAAACCATGGTGGCTTAAATTATATCATACTATTTTTGACAACATGTTTTCACTGCTGCAAAGAATTCTTTGACCTTAGGTTTTAGATATCCTTGTCCTTTAGACAGATTGTAGCACATCATTATTTCCGGTTGATCAAATCGTGGATGAGTGGACCTTTATGGTCTCTTGTTTTCTGAAATTATGTACTTGTTGACTGCTCTCATTGGTTTTATGAAAGCTGTGAAAATTACTAAGTTTATGTTCATTTGTATGTTTGATCTGTATATATATATAGAGATAGAGAGAGAGATAATAATCTCTATTTGAATTGGGGATTGCACTTTGCTATTAAAATCATTTTATGATTTTATGATTTCATTTTATATGCATCATTTTAGAAAATTACTTTTAATATTTTAGATTTTTACTGTTTTTAATTCCACAATTCATAGCTCTGTTTTTGCATCCTTTCATGGCATGATATACATGACGGACTGCTCTGTCATTCAGTGCCTGAATGGCCATACAACTTGATGTCAGTGCCGCTTAAATCTAAAATATAAATGTCCCTCATGCAATCTCCCCATTGGCTACTATAATTACTGTTGGGCCATTGAGAGGGTCCTTGAATCTATCCAAATGCCGTGCCCGAATAAGAAGCATGGATGCAAGGCAACTCTTAAATTCACTGACTGCAACTTCGGCAATCATGAAAGGATATGTGACCATTCACTGACTGCAACTTCTTGGGGTCCTCGGAGGAGTTATCAAAGCACATGTTAAGTAGCCACCCACTTTACTTTTGGCAATCCCTTTATAATAGTCGGTGCCTGTTTCCATAAATCTTTTTGATCAATTCATGGTGCTTAAAGGGAAAGACAAGGGTGACCTCTTTATCCTCAGGAACAGTGATGTGCCTCTTGTGAATATGCTAGCAGTGACCCGTTTCTGTTCCAACCGAATGAAGGTTGAAGTGTCGTATGAGCTTATGTTCAAAATTGGTGATGGCAGCATCACGTTGCGCTTGACAACTAAGAATTCTTTTGAGCCGGGCAAGGATCTGAGCTTCAGTGGGTTTGTTTTAGTGCCAAAATGCTTTACAACTCCAAGTCGTTGTCTAAAATTGGAGCTTCAGATATGGAACAATGTTGTTTGAATCATGTTCATCCTAAATGCTGTCATTGATGCGGGTTTTAGTATTTATGGATCTTCTTTCCGGCCTGCTGGTTTAACATGATTATTGTCTATAAATTTTGCGGGTTGCAGGGCAGAGGCCTCCCAAGTCCATTGAATTTATTTATACTGTATTAAGGCTTCCTGTTGTCTGCATTGTGAAATGTGATATCTGTACTGTATGCCTCTGCAGCTGCTTTGTTTGGATTTTCAGTTAAGTCTGATGTGATTGGTCTTTTAATTCTCTATAGAGAATTTGTATTTTATTTGGATTTTCAGTTCTATATGGTTGCCTTTTTAATTCTTGATGGAACATTTGTAATTTTGTGGCATTGTTCCTGAATTGATTCTTGGAACATGTTAATTTTTTCCTCTAAAATGACAACGGCTCATTCACACGCACCTATTGAATGATTGAAATATTACTCATCTCATCGCAAATATGCATGCATATATACAACTAGGAGTATAAAAGTTTATGGAATTTGATCATATGCTTCCTACATTTCATATTGATGTTCATTGTTATATTTTTGGTAGATCATTTCAACATTGGTATGTCCAATAGATATGTTATCTATTATCACCTGATTACTGATGAAATTAATGAGAACATTCCAATCCTTTGTTATTGTAGTGGTCCTACCCAACCAAACTCATAGTTAAACACGGTGCGTGGTGTGGAATACAAGTTTTCAAAAATATTTCCAAATTATAACCTAAATTAAATCAAAATAACACAAATTAAATTCAATTGTTAATTATCTCAATCAATCCATAATAAAATGAATAACCTTAGAGAATCTAAATATTAAAATCATCATCAATGGAAAGTTCATTTGGTGCTAAACCCTTTCTCATATATTTTCGAATCTATCACTTAACATAATTCTTCTCATCAATAACTTGTGTGTTTTGTATCATATGATTTGGAAGAAGTTTTTATGTTTGATTTTGAACTGGAATTCTATTTGAGACCAATGATTTAATACATGATTATATTTGATGCATACCAAATCGGTTAGCTTTTGTTGAGTTGGCTTATTCGTTTTTACAAATGTTATAAAGTTTATAATAATAAATAAAATGCATTAAAAGTTTAACTTACTTGCCCAAATGTGATCCAATTTATCTCACCCCCCAATGCGATGTAAGGTTAAAAACCTTTAAAACAAAATTTTGCAAGTTTGGGGTTAAAAGATCCAAACATAAGTCATTTCATCTAATGGAATTGCAAATAGATCCTCAACCTCTTTGTATAAAGTAATTTCATCCATGATTTTCTCTTAAATCTTAAGGCTTGAAACCGGCTTTTGATTGAATTTAATTAATTCATCTTATATTTCAAAATTTAGTTAAATATTCAAATTTGAATAATAAAATTCAGGATTCATGAAATATCTAATAACATGCAAAAAATGATGAAGTTGAATCTCTCACTTATGATTAATAATAGTAAAAACTTTGAATTTATTTTCCTCCATAAAAAATTCTATCATGGTGATATCTTTGTATTTATTTTCCTTCATCGAAAAAGCTTTCGTGATGACTTTTTTAGTTCCATCCATGCCTTCATAAATGTATATCATTAGTGACATTTTTTCTCCATCAGCAATTTAATCACTTGTACAAGTGGATTGACAACTTCAAGGTGATACAAAATAGAAGTCCAAAATGATGACATCAATACAATTTTATAAACTTGTTTACTTGGAACGTCTTTTTCCCACTCATTTGATGCGAACATTTTTCTCAAATTCTCATTTTGCTTATAAATGCTTTTCATTGTGAGGAAAACAGTAGCAAATCTAGTTTTTTCTGGTCAAATCAACTCTTTCTTCGTCATGAATTACTATATTATACTCAACACTCTTGAGTATATTTGAAAGATATTAAGGAAGTTACCCATTTCATTTTTCACATGATAATATCGAGTTTTCCAATGTCTTCCAATATCAAATCCCAACAATAGATCACATATTGCGCCCAATAAATATTTGAGTACTTCATCTCAAATATTTTCTCCAAAAGAAGATGTTTTGAAAAGAATAAGCAACATACATAAAAATTTAATAAAATTTGTAAACTAAAATACTTATAATATGAATAAAAATAATACCGACTACAACATTTGGAGAGGTGGTATCCCATGACAACATATTCTGTAATTTTCAGACATGTTCCACAAATTTTCTTAGCAATTCAAAAAAAATTCTCCATTTCTTCAAAATGATGCAGCATCGATTGTATCAACAAACATAATCTCTTTACAACAATTCAATAATAATTAAGTCAACGTTCTCTGCCTCTTGTATGTCCACCCATCATACATCGCAACTATTTTTTTCTCAATCATGTTTATTTTCTTACACCATCATCTTTGTGTTCCCAATTCCTTATTTAGTAAGTAAACTCTCACCTCATGATAGATTTGTCGCTTTATTCTTGAACCAAATTTCCCAAATCGCCTATATCATGGAGTGAAAACTATCATATTTCACAGCATTGAAATCTATTCCCACATCATATATCCATTTTGTTATTTATATACATGCTCTCTCTCACATTTCTTTATTATACCCTTTAATTGTAAATGCATTTATAATTATCTTTTTCCTTCTTTTTCTACCATGAATGATTTCTTTTGGATCACACTTAAAGAAGGCATCCATTGGTATTGTAACATCTCGTTACTGTTTCAGGTATTGATAAAGCCTCTTTCGTTAGATTAAATTATTATTACGTTAAATGGGAAAAAAGGTTTATCAGTGAAAAATTGTGTTTTTGTTAAACACGTCGCAGAATGGTAAAACGCCCAATTAACACTCTGTAATATTCAATTAAATATTTTTTGAGTTAAACACTCAGTAAGTATGAGTTTTTGAGGCCCGTAAACACTCGGTGAAGACGAAATAAAATTATTCAATAGAATATATTAACTGTACACTTTTTATTAAAAATATTTGAATAACTCCAAAACAATGCATTGTTTGAGAAATCTGAGACCACTGTTATGTCTGGAATATGGTGTTTATCTTAGTAGGGGTATAACATTCAAAGGCGTCAGACATTTGGATGTCTCGCTCGTGAGATAAAGTTCTTAAATAATATTTAATATATTTTTTTATTAAAAATAATTAAATCTCTCTCAAACGGTGCGTTGTATGGGAAATCTGAGACCTTCGATGGGTCCGGAGCGTGGTGTTTACCCTATACAAGGTATAACATTTGTTCGCATCAGACGTTTGGACGTCTTGCTCGCAAAAATAACACTTTTTATTTTAATTAATTAATTATTCCGATTTTTCATTAATAAATCATTAATATCTTTCAAACCGTTCGTCGTTTAAGAAATATGAGACCACCGATAGGTCCGGAATGATGGGTTTACCCTAGACGGGGTATAACATTTGTAAGCGTCAGTCATTTGGACGCCTCGCTCGCAAAAATAACACTTTTTATTTTAATTAATTAATTATTCCGATTTTTCATTAATAAATTATTAATATTTTTCAAACCGTTCATCATTTGAGAAATCTGAGACCACCGTTGGGTCCGGAATGAGGTGTTTACCCTAGACAGGGTATAACTTTTATTCGCAACAGACATTTGATGTTATTTAATTTAATAATTAAATCCGATTTTAATTATCAAATACGTTTCTTTTTACCTTGTTCATCATCCCCTTTCACGCTGATTCTCTTTAAACAAAACGGAAATCCATTGTTGACATGGTAAGTTTTTGAAAAACATCTGTTTCTTCACCGTTTTAATCTGTTTCAGTGGCAACGACTTAGTTGGAAGAAATAAATGACTCCGTTTTGAATATCTGGTTAAAACATAAGGTAACTGATGGGTTAATATTGGGTTTTTTTTGCGGAATGAAGAAACATGATGGTTTTGGGGGCTTTAAATAACATGGAGATCTGGTTTTTAGTGGTCGATCCCGCCATGTGTAAAGGACATCAGACTCCCGTGGGTGCGTTGTTCCTTAGTTCTTCAGTCGATGCACCACCCACCACATTGGTGTGCTGCAACTTGTAGACTCTACTCTTCCTTTTTTTATTAATCTTCCAATCTTCTAAATTCTATAACTTCTTCATTATTGATCGGAATTGCACATCGTTGGTACCGTTGAATTCATCTCGACGAGCAGGATCTAAATCATATTTTTAATCTGAAGGAACCAATGTATTGTTCAATCTGCTTTTTCACATTTTAAATGGACTTTTTTAAATAAATTATCATAGGATGATTATGTGTATTCTCAAAATATAATTATTAAAATAATTGTAATAGGATAATCACGTTTTATCTATGATAGTTTATAAAATTGTCATATGATAATTGCTTTGAATTATTAAAGGACAATTGCACGTCTTAATATAATAATCTTTGTTTTATGAAATGATAATCACATGGGATTATCAGGGTTTAATTAAATGAAATTGGAAAACGATAATTTCAATGTTTTATCAAAGGATATTTTTTTCAATATTATAAAAGGATATCAGCATGAAATTTTATGGGGATAATTGCACAAGATTATTGGAAGGTAATTATAAATAAAAACATCAATTGATAATTTCATCAAATTATTGAAATATAATTATAAAGAATTATCTAAGGATAATTTCATGAATTTATCAAAATAATTTAAGTCAATTTTTTTAAAGGATAATTATGAGGTAATTATCACGTGACAAGTTTATCAAAATTATCATGAGATAATCACGCTTTTTTGTCAAAGGATACTTATTATAATTATAAAATGATAATTTGAAAATTATCCAAGAGAGATAAAATATTATTGCATTTAATATTTTAATTGATAATCTGAAATTATCCAAGAGAGATAAAACACTACTACAAATAGGGCTTATAATAGCGCTAAAAACCGCCTTTAACATCGCTAAAAAAGCGCTGTTAATCTCGGCGAAGATAAAGGGGGTCCCCTTTATCAGCGCTTGTTTAGCGCTGATAAAGGTAATATTTATCAATGCTATTTTCAACGCTGATAAATGTATAATATATCAGCAATAGCGCTGATAAACACTACCTTTATTAGCGCTATTTTAAGCGCTGATAAACACTACCTTTATCAGCGCTCAAAATATCGCTGATATTTTATCCATTTATCAGTGCTTAACTAGCACTGATAAAGGCCAAAGATCCTGTGCAAAACCAAAACCTGAACAGAACCTGTACAGAACCTGCACACATGACAACACCTACACACAGCACAAACAACACCCACACACAAAGCACAGAAGAACAAAAATGCTACATACATTTACTTGAAATCATGAATACAAAACAACACATTGCTATATACATTTCAAACAATGTTTAATTTGGTTACAATTACAATTATCCAACAAACAGTTAAAAAATATTGATGTTTCATCCTTTTTGTATCCATCCGCTCTAAAAAATTGTCGTCCATGGCGGCGGTTTCCGAACAAAGCATTCAAACTCAGGAAAAGGATTTCACCTATATAAGAAAACAAATATTATGTTAGTAATGCAATAATGAAATAAATTAAACATTAATATGAAAGAATACATTAATAAAATGTCAATTGTTACCTGTTACAACATTTATTTTCATTAGTTCATAGGTCTAGGAGAGATGACTATAGAGCGAGAGTTCCTTCCCTATTGTGATGTGATGACCTGGGTAGGTAAATATTTGTGGGATGGTTTGTTGATTGTGGGGACTTTCATGAGGATTTCAGGCTATGATGACACATAGGGGACCCAAGAACATTCCCAAGATATACGTGCTCATGTTAGTCTATATAAGAAATGAAAAAAACTCATGAAATGGGACCCTTATTTACTCAGATTGCTAGCAAACTATCGGGATGCCTAGATAGTAGAAGAGGACTCACTCTAGTTATGCCTAGACGATGGTTTCATCCTTCTTTTAGCTAATCTTGGGGTATTTACATCCTATTAGATTCAAAAACCGATTCTATTTCAAAAGGGATTGTATAAAAAGAGTGGTGGATACTAGGGGAGAAGTCCTACAAAGGAAATGCACTAATGAATGCCTATAAAAGATAGCATAGAGAAAGAAGCACCGGGACTCTTACACAATCGTTTCAGTACTCAGATCGGTGGGTAGGGAAAGACCTCCATAGCCAGATACCCAGATAATAGAAAGGGAAGCACTTAGCACACATACAGGATTCACCTCACTCTATTCCTGACTAGCGTCATGAGAGGGAGGACTTGGGGAGCTCAGTTGGGATCAGAGGGGAAATACCTCTTCTGGTAAACAAATAGTTATGGACTTAGATATAATGCTCTTACTTATATTGATATTTCCCTCTGGAAGAGACTCCTTCTTGTAAATATACTCGATCGGGATACCCAGCTAGAAAATGACTCCATTTATGCCTTTTGTAAGGCCTACCCCTTATAGAAGGAAGAGGTCTTTCAACACTTGATTGTAGACCAACCATATGAGGGTCTGAAGGAGAGCAACCTCTCTAATCTTCTTACAGGATGTAAAAACTACCTAACCTAATGAGGATATAAAAAATTATATTTTCAATGTATAAGAGAGACCTTCAGGAACTATAAAAGAGAAGGAAACCATAGGGAGGATGATAGGTTGCTGTTGTTGATCTCTTCTAGGTAGAAAAATACACAAGGTTGGGCCTAGATCAGAAGGAAAGTGTTGCTAAATCTATCTGTCACAAGGGTCCTCCCTCACTCTCACTAGAAATAGAGAAGTAAATGATTCCCCATTCGGGCTCCCTAGGGGGTCCCTTCGCTCAACGTGCAATTCAAAAAATGATTATCGTAAACTCATGTTGAAACCACACTCTCCAAACTCTCTTCTACTGTTGAGCACCTTCAGCAAGACGTTCAGGAAGTTTGCCTCAGCCAACAATGCTGGGATTTGGAATGTGCTGAGCAAACAGAGTTCCACAAACTCATATTGCGCCGTACGAAAAAACAACCTCATGACGATGCACCTCCCCTGCTAGCGATCTCTTCAACATCAGGCACTACAAGGGATGACACTCCACATCTGCTGCTTCCTACTCCAAATTCCGACTCTGCTACTGCAGTCCTACCACCCGACCCTTCCTCTATCTCCCGTCGGGTGGAGTTACCCATCTTTGATGGCTCCGATCCTCACGGGTGGCTTACCCGTGCTGAATTATATTTCTGTGTTCATCACATACCCACTCCAATATGGCTTCAGCTGGCACAAATTAGTATGGAGGGCGTCACAATCCATTGGTTCACTATTCTTCTGGTGGTATATCTGGACCTCTCTTGGCAATTATTTAAAACTGAACTCATGGAACGTTTTAGTGGCCTTGAGATCCAGAACCCTTATGAAGAACTAGCAGCACTGCAGCAACATGGTTCGATACAAGAATTCATTGAACACTTTGGATATCTAGCCTCTTTTTTACCCAGAATCCCCAAACCTCAATACTTGGGTTATTTCTTGCATGGTTTACAACCGGATATTCGCTCTTGGGTACAGATTCATGATCCCGATACACGCCTTTAGGCAATGCGTCTCGCTCGCCACATTGAACTCGCTCTTCATCACAGTGACACTGTTTATAGTAAGGGAGGGAGTCATCAGGTTCCAACAGCCCCCCTGATCCTCCTCCTTGGATACCTCCTACACGTTCCATCCCTTCATCACCCTTGTCTGTTGGGCGCCCGCCTGCTCGGCCTTCCAAGGGTATCTCCAGCCCTCCTGTGGAAATGTCATGCAATTTGTCTTCCTCCACCTGTGGCACCCGCCACTTAACAACACAAGAATGGGAAGAACATCGCAAGAAGGGACTCTATTTTCAGTGTGGTCTTCCTTACTCTCCCGCATATCGATGTGAAGATCCCAAGCTCCGCATTTTTATTCTCGGTGAAGGCGAAACTGCTGAGGAGGATCTAGCATCGCGGGACGATATTATTCTACCACCTGCTGACCTGAAAGACGCAGAATGTCAAGTTCTTGGGTTACACCACCCCCAACTGCAATGCCTTCTTACTGCCACCTCCAAAGAAGGTCTCTCCTCCTTGAAAATTGAAGGCTCCTTGGGAAGTTTTCCGGTTCTACTCTTAATTGATAGTGGTACCACCCACAACTTCATTTCCCCTAACTTAACCCGCTTACTTGCCTTGGAAGTCCAGCATTCCCACCAGCTCCGTATCAAGTTAGGTGATGGCCACCAGCGCTGGTCCTTGGGAGTTTTCCCCCACTTATCATTATGCATTGGGCCATATAATTGTACCATAGCTTCCCATTTGCTCGACATTGGCAGCCTTGACATCATTTTGGGCATTGCTTGGCTGCGA
This sequence comes from Viscum album, assembly GCA_963277665.1. Taxonomy (NCBI): domain Eukaryota; kingdom Viridiplantae; phylum Streptophyta; class Magnoliopsida; order Santalales; family Viscaceae; genus Viscum; species Viscum album. The sequence goes on along the minus strand of CAUJRU010000558.1, from coordinate 25,858 downwards.
ACCCTGGGCGATGTTCATACCAATTGGCGGACCATGCACATGCAGTTTTCAGTGGTAGGACAGTCCTACTACCTCCAGGGGCTACCCCCTTTCAGTACACCCACCATCTCCTTATAGAACTCTTCCACATGTACCAGAGCTACAACAGGTTGTCGCCTCACCCTGGGCGGCCAGACCACCACCACTGCCTTGTTGCCTGAACCATTCCATTCCGACATTCAATGTTTGCTATCTACATTCGAGCACTTGTTCCAACCCCCTACTGCTCTCCCGCCAATATGGACATGGGATCATGTTATCCGCCTACATCCCGGTCACAGGCCCATTATGGTACGCCCTTACCGTTATCCACACTTGCAAAAAAATGAAATAGAACGTCAGGTGGCATATCTGCTGCACACTGGTTTTATTCACCCTAACTGCAGTGCTTATTTTAGCCCAGTGTTATTAGTAAAAAATAAATACAATTCTTGGCGTATGTGCATTGAATACCTTGCTCTCAACAAGGCCACTATCCCCGATAAATTTCCCATTCCTTTGGTGGAAGAACTTTTGGATGAACTACATGGCGCCTCTTACTTCTCCAAGCTAGACCTCAAATCAGGATATCATCAAATCCAGATGCAGGAGGCTGGCATCAACAAAACAACTTTTCGTACTCATCAAGGACACTATGAATACTTGGTTATGCCTTTTGGCCTTACTAATGCTCCTTCCACTTTTCAGGCCACCATGAATGCCATTTTTCAACCCCTACTGCGGAAATTTGTGCTAATTTTTTTTGATGATATTTTAGTCTACAGTGCAGATTGGCATCGCCATCAAGACCACCTCTTTGTTGTCATTCAAATCTTGCGCGAAAATCATTTTCTGCTAAACCGCCAAAAGTGTCACTTTGCACAACAACATATTGAATACTTGGGCCATGTAATCTCCAGCCATGGCATCAGTGTGGATCCAGCCAAAGTTCAGGCCATTCTGGATTGGCCACTCCCTACAACAGTTCGTGGAATGCGAGGATTCCTTGGCCTTACCGGCCATTATCATCGTTTTATCAACAGTTATGGCACCATCGCTCAACCACTTACAACTCTCACCAAGAAGGATGAATTCCTCTGGTCTTCGGCCACCCAAGATTCTTTCACACATCTCCAGCACCTCTTGACCCAGGCCCCTGTGCTTGCTCTCCCTGATTTTTCTGCTCCCTTTGAGCTAGAATGCGACACCTCCGGTCGGGGTATTGGAGCTGTTCTCATGCAGAATCACCATCCCATCGCTTTCTTTAGCAGATCCTTATCCCCAACAAACTTGAACAAGTCCACCTATGAAAAGGAACTCATTGCTTTAGTTTTAGAAATCCAACACTGGCACCCTTACCTCTTAGGCCGCCCCTTTGTTGTTTACTCAGATCAGCGGAGTTTAAAGTTTCTGCTCCAACAACATATTACCACATCCGATCAACAATATTGGTTGGCCAAATTATTGGGCTACCATTTCGAAATTAAATACAAACCTGGGCACCAGAACTCGACAGCTGATGACTTGTCCCTATAACACCCCGAGCTTCCACGATACGCTTCTCTTTCAATAATGCAAAAGCTTGCATTTTATGCAAGTTCGAGATTCTAACACACCGCGACCAATCAAAATAGCCATTATGAATAGTAATACCCACTTTTTAAAGTATATATATTTTAGATTTCAAAATGGACTTCATTTTTGGATTTGGAATATCGAAGTTAGCCTATGTTGAATTTTTGGTATTTTTCTGAGAACTTCCAATTTTTTTTATGAATAGTGAAAAATACTTAAAAACAACTTTTTTAATCAAAATAATTTATAGTGATAAATTATACTATTGAGTGGTTTTAAAGTATAATTAGAATATATTTTTACCATTTTATCCAATGGTGGTTATTAGAATTAATTTCACTTTGAAATTAGACATAAACAATTGTCAATCTTTTGATATATATTGTTTCTTAAAAACACGCTATTTGTTGTGACAGCGAGAATTAATTATAAAATTAATTAAATAAACTTATATGTTTTGAATTTTTTAAAATAGACATCATTTTTGAATTCGGAATATCAATTATAACTTAGGGTGAAATTTTGGCATTGTTCTGAAAAACTTCAATTTTTGATGAATAGTGAAACCACTAAGTGGTAGTTAAAAAACTAATTTTTCATTTAAATGAAACATTACCACTTCTGTGATTTGATTTTCAAAAATACGACATACATGATTTTCATTAGGAAGTAAAATGCGGTTCAATGGGATTAAAATAATTTTTTGGTGAATAGTAACTTTTATGTTTAATTAATCACGATTAAAGGTAATTAGTGAAATTTAAGGTAAAAATGATATTATAAAAATATTAAAATACCTTTACACTTGTCCTAACCTTATTTTATGAGTCATGGACGACTAAGACAATCCATGGGTCAACTTGGGGACCCCATGGAGCCACTTGGGTAAGAAAATGACATTAATAACAATTTATTTAAAGTAAAAATAAAATTGTCACAAACTTGTGTTGTTTTACTAAAACAATTATTACATGGGGTTATATAAGTTAACTTTTCGACTATAAATATTAATTGTAAATCTAAAAATATTTCCTAAATCATGATATTTTTTTATAATTTTTAGACATTAAATAAATTAATTTTTTTTTGACACCATGATGATGCAGCGATTACCTCATTAATTAACGATTTAAAAAAAATGAAAAGATAATGTAAAATATAATACTTACACATGTAAAAAACCTATTGAATGAGTATATTTTGAACCCTTATCACCTTATCTTAGAAATATATAATTTTGGGACCTTTGAAATCTGAAAAGCATTTCATAATAATGCAACATTTCATGACTTTCCAAGAGTGCCCCTCCTCTCCTCTTATAAAAGGCCCCCACCTCTACCACCTTATTCACACCTTACAAGCCATTTGGCTCGTCCAACCTCTGCCCAAATACTCTCTCAACTTCCCTCTATTACTACTAGAAGCCTCACTTTGGTCAGAAGTTTTCCCAAGGAAGCCTTTGGCTCAAATCAAAAAGAGTTACCCGATTTTAAGGTAATGTCTTCTCTTATGTTATTTTGTTTTATTTTGCTTCTACAACCCCTTAAACTCTTTTTACTACTTTATTTTGTAACAAAACCAATATCTTGAATATACTAGGATGTTTTTATGAGAAGGATTTTATTTACACTTACACACACCTTCGTCTAATGGTTAAAGAACATACTGTTTCTGTGGTTGGTGAATTTCTGCCTCACAAAACGACAATTGTTCAATATTCTTTTAACACCTATAATGGTGTCCATTAAGATGTCACTATATTTATATATGATATATATTATGTTTATGTTTTTCTTATGCTTCTGTATTTCTCATTTATGGCATACCTTTATGATTTCCATTATGGGTAAACGCGATAATTTCATTTTAGGAAGTGCGGACTACCGCCCCCTCAAAGTGATTTGAATCGTTAATGCCATATGTGGGATGTATAAAGGATGGAGTAAATGATATTATACATGATATTATACTGGAATTATAATACACCTTTATATAATTATTGTTTCATTCCATTAAATACGAAATAGAAATGAAAGTAGCGTTCATGCGTACGTACGGCTTACCGTCTCCATAAACGGTGCATTTCATTTCTTACCTCTAAATGTTACGTAATATTATGAATGAATGTATATACTGGATATATATGATATATATGATATCTAAATCATGAATATAATTTTGGATATAATGGATATTCTACCACATAAACAACTTGTAATTATAAGAAGTTTATTATTGACTCAAGTACCAAAGATCGACAAAACGACCGTTATTAACTTAAATGACTACATAATTTTCGTAACATGGTAATAAATGATATAAAAGGAATAATGAAAATGAAAAAGGTTCTTAAGAAAATATAAATTAACTCTAGTTTATTATTCAGGAGATTAAAGAACGATCGAGTCAAGTCGAACACGAGGTAAGGGAACTTCTTAACCCAATTTCTGTTCTTTGGGTTAATCTCCTACTTTCAAATTATGTCATGATATTATTATGTACTATCTTGTATTTGTACTTTATTTATGTGTACTTATAGTTAATACACATAATAGATCTATTTTATTTAAAAAATTATCTTTGTACAGACTTCGTCTCAATCTCCTTTCATTGAGGCATATTTTGTTTTATACACAATTTTCTTTTATACTGTGTATAAACCCCTTTGAATTTTATGTTTATTCAAAAGGAATCTTTTTAGTAAAGGGATATTAAAACAAAAAATGTGTTATCCTAATACCTTATGTCTTGTTAAACTGATAATATTTTAAATCAACATAGATTGAAGGCTTTGAGGCCCTCAAATTTACACTTGCTTGTGATTGATGACCTCAATAACTCCCTACAAATATTTACGTTTTTCCTCCAATTATATGTCTTTAATTGCCAGCAATGTTCTCCTTATCGAGATCATAATTGGGTGGTGACTTTTTCATTTCCCTTTCCCTCTTATTAAGGCTAAATTTTATTAACCTTATTTCCGATGTGGGTTTTCCACAAAGGTATTTTCTATTTTCAACCTTTTATTTTCATTTTTTTTTTCAAATTGCGAGGATGAAATTTATTGAAGGAGGGGAGAATGTAACACCCTGAGCTTCCACGATACGCTTATCTTTCAATAATGCAACAACTTGCATTGTACGCAAGTTCGAGATTCTAACACACCGCGACCAATCAAAATAGCCATTATGAATAGTAATACCCACTTTTTTAAAGTATATATATTTTATATTTCAAAATGGACTTCATTTTTGGATTCAGAATATCGAAGTTAGCCTATGTTGAATTTTTGGTATTTTTCTGAGAACTTCCAATTTTTTTATGAATAGTGAAAAATACTTACAAACAACTTTTTTAATCAAAATAATTTATAGTGATAAATTATACTATTGAGTGGTTTTAAAGTATAATTATAATATATTTTCTTCCAATTATCAATCTTTTGATATATATTGTTTCTTAAAAACACGCTATTTGTTGTGACAACGAGAATTAATTATAAAATTAATTAAATCAACGTATATGTTTTGAATTTTTTAAAATAGCCATCATTTTTGAATTCAGAATATCAATTATAGCTTAGGGTGAAATTTTGGCATTGTTCTGAAAAACTTCAATTTTTGATGAATAGTGAAACCACTAAGTGGTAGTTAAAAAACTAATTTTTCGTTTAAATGAAACATTACCACTTCTGTGATTTGATTTTCAAAAATCCGACATACACGATTGTCATTAGGAAGTAAAATTCGGTTCAATGGGATTAAAATAATTTTTGGTGAATAATAACTTTTATGTTTAATTAATCACGATTAAAGGTAATTAGTGAAATTTAAGGTAAAAATGATATTATAAAAATATTAAAATACCTTTACACTTGTCCTAACCTTATTGGATGAGTCATGGACGACCAATAAAATCCATGGGTCAACTTGGGGACCCCATGGAGCCACTTGGGTAAGAAAATGACATTAATAACTCTTTATTTAAAGTAAAAATAAAATTGTCACAAACTTGTGTTGTTTTACTAAAACAATTATTACATGGGATTATATAAGTTAAATTTTCGACTATAAATATTCATTGGAAAGCTAAAAATATATCCTAAATCATGATATTTTTTTATAATTTTTATACATTAAATAAATAAATTTTTTTATGACACCATGATGATGCAACGATTACCTCATTAATTAACGATTTAAATAAAATTAAAAGATAATGTAAAATCTAATACTTAAAAATGTCAAAAACCTATTGGATGAGTATATTTAGAACCCTTATCACCTTATATTATAAATATATAATTGCGGGACCTTTTAAATCTGAAAAACATTTCATAATAATGCAACATTTCATGACTTTCCAAGAGTGCCCCTCCTCTCCTCTTATAAAAGGCCCCCACCTCTATCACCTTATTCACACCTTCCAAGCCATTTGGCTCGGCCAAACTCTGCCCAAATACTCTCTCAACTTCCCTCTCTTACTCCTAGAAGCCTCAATTTGTGCATAAGTCTTCTCAAGGAAGCCTTTGGCTCAAATCAAAAAGAGTTACCCGATTTTAAGGTAATATCTTCTCTTATGTTATTTTGTTTTATTTTGCTTATCCAACCCCTTAAACTCTTTTTATTCCTTTATTTTGTAACAAAACCAGTATATTAAATATTCTAGGATGTTTTTATGAGAAGGATTTTATTTACACTTACACACACCTTCGTCTAATGGTTAAAGAACATACTGTTTCTGTGGTTGGCGAATTTCTGCCTCACGAAACGATGATTGTTCAATATTCTTTTGACATCTATAATGGTGGCCATTAAGATGTAACTATATTTATATATGATATATATTATGTTTATGTTTTCCTTATGCTTCTGTATTTCTCATTTATGGCATACCTTTATGATTTCCATTATGGGTAAACGCGATAATTTCATTTTAGGAAGTGCGGACTACCGACCCCTCAAAGTGATTTGAATCGTTAATGCCATATGTGGGATGTATTAAGGATGGATTAAATGATATTATATATTATATTATACTGGAATTATAATATACATTTATATCATTATGATTTCATTCCATTAAATATGAAATAGAAATGAAATTAGCGTTCATGCGTACGTACGACTTACCGTCTCCATGAACGGTGCATTTCATTTCTTACCTCTAAATGTTACATAATATTATGAATGAATGTATATACTGGATATATATGATATATATGATATCTAAATCATGAATATAATTCTGGAGATAATGGATATTCTACCACATAAACAACTTGTAATTATAAGAAGTTTATTGTTGACTCAAGTACCAAAGATCAAAAAAACGACCGTTATTAACTTAAATGACTACATAATTTTAATAACATGGTAATATGTGATATAAAAGGAATAATGAACATGAAAAAGGTTCTTAAGCAAATATAAATTAACTCTAGTTTATTATTCAGGAGATTAAAGAATGATCGAGTCAAGTCGGACATGAGGTAAGGGAACTTCTTAACCCAATTTCTGTTCTTTGGGTTAATCTCCTACTTTCAAATTATGTCATGATATTATTATGTACTATCTTGTATTTTTACTTTCTTTATGTGTACTTATAGTGAATACACATAATAGATCTATTTTATTTAAAAAATTATCTTTGTACGGACTTCGTTTCAATCTCCTTTCATTGAGGCATATTTTGTTTTATACACAATTTTCTTTTATACTGTGTATAAACCCCTTTGACTTTTACGTTTATTCAAAAGGAATATTTTTATACGAAGCGTTTTACTAAATGAAAAAAGGAATGTTTTTTTGTCGTACGTATGCGGCGACAACGACTTCTCCTCCGCTGTGACCATTATTTGAGTTTCGGTTTCCTCTACAAGCCATAAATTTTTTTTAAATAAAAAATAAATAAAAAGTTTTAATTTTCTTTTATTTTGGTATTTAAAATGGTTTTGAAAGTGTTTTTTTATTATATCAATGTGTTGTATTGATATCTTGTGATTGAAATTTGGAAATGTTATGTTTCATTTATGCTTGTTTTATGTGATATGATTATGTTATGGTTTATGATATGTTTAAACCTGTTCATATGAGGAATGCACTAGACTTAACAAGTGACGGGTGGAGCCCGCTATAGCTCCTCGATGCATCGGAATGTCTCATGAGACAAACTAGTGTCTTGGCACGAGGCCTTGACAAAATCTTATTTGTAGTCTTGGCACGAGGCCTTGGCTACGTGGCTATGATAGTCTGGCATTATGCATTCCATCATTATGAAAGTGGTTATTGATATTGCATGTGATTATTCAACTAGTAGAATATCCATGTGAATAAGTAAATGGAATTATATCATTTTACTTTTTCCATATTATGTTTAAGCTCAAGTTTAAAAGGCTTTTGTTTTAGTTATACATTGCCTTAAATGTTTATGTTTATTTATGAAAGCTTCTGCTATATTGTTATCCTTACTGAGAATCTGAGGTCACCCCTTTCAATGTTTTATTTTTCCTAGGATGTGAAGAAATATTTTATGACTGACCTACAGGGATAGTCTAAAGGGGATAGAAGTGTGGACTATGGAGACTATGTTATTGTGATTTTTCACTTTATGATGTAATGTAACATTTATGAATGTATCTAGTGTTTTCAAGGCTACTAAACTAATTGGTCTTTCAAGACTTGATCTTTTGTGATCATGCCAATGTTACGCAATAATGCACCGACTCTGGGTAACCAGGGTCGGGGCATTATAGTTAGTATCAGAGGCAGTTTAGTACTAACCTTGGAAGCTAGATTTAGATAAACTCTGATTAGAGCACATATCCCTAAGATAGAGTTTGAGGATTAATATAGAAGAACTTCCTAGAATTTTGGTATTATAGAGATTTTATGAGTTTTTCGAGCAATACATCCCTGTCTGGATACGAGTAGGTAGAGGCGGCTCTAGCACAGATGTACCTAGGGGTAAAACCCGAAAACACCGCTTTGAGCTAGACTCGAACGAGAACTGGTGCACGACAACGGGCCTTGATGCACTCTTGGTTACGACACTCCCGAGGGATATGATTAGGATAATTCTCATTTTCTTTAAAAACCATTATGAAGGGTTTATGAGTATATACTTCCTCAAAGAAAACATTTCTTTTTATGATTATGGAATATATCCATAAATAGTTCAATTTATGTTAAGTGTTTTACAAGTATGGAATTATGTATTTTGATTCATAAACTAATCTAGTTTATGCCATTGTTTAGAAATGGGGCCAAGTGGGAGGAATGGAAACTGTATAAATGCACGCACTCCATGTAGGGATTTCCCTCTTGCTCAAGATAATTATTGTGGAGCTGGAGATACAGCTGGTGCTGATCAACTTATCACCATACCGGGACAACTCACCCAAGTTATGAATAATAACCTTACTCGTATGGAGCACCCTGATCTGCAACGTGGAGGATCAATGTTAGATTGTTTCATGAGGAAACAACTGCCAACATTTAATGGGGGTACAAATCCCTTAGTAGCTGAGAAATGGATAAATTCCTTGGAGAAAATATTCCATGCCTTGGGGAGTAGTGAAAGGGAAAAGGTTATCATGGCAGTTTACCGCTTTACTGGAGATGCTGATCAATGATGGTCGTTGATTCAAAATACAAAGGAAGATGATGAATTATCGAATATGGAATGGAGGTAGTTCAAATATATTTTCTTAGAAAAATACTTTCCTCATGACCATCGAGCAGATATGGAAAGACAATTTCTGAGTCTGAGACAAAAGGAGGATGAGAATGTCGCAAAGTATGAGGCCAACTTTACAAGGTTAGCAAGACATGCTGCAGATTATATACGTAACCCAAGAAGTAATATTGATCATTTATTTGATGGGTTAAAACCATTTCTCCATCGAGCATTAGTCTCACAAACCTTCTCGTCGTACGAAGATATTGTCCCGTGTGCTATCAAGACAGAATAGGAATTCTCTAAGTCTTATGACTTTAAAGCAAAGCAAGAGAAGAAGAGATCTTCTGATCAATCTAGAAATGGAAATAAGGGGAATAAGGGAAAAGTTGAATATCAGTCCTGTAGTAAATGTGGGAAGAAACACCCTAGTACTTGCTTGAAGGGAATGAGAGTCTGTTACAAGTGTGGTGAAAAAGGCCACCAAGCTCATGATTGCAAGGGAAAGAAAGTTGCTGTCAATGTGGAATGCTATAATTGTAGAGAAATGGGGCATTATTCAAATGAATGTCCTAAGTGTCAGGGAAACTTATCTCATAAAAGGCCAAGGGATCAAGGCCAATCTTATGATGTTACTACAGTTGAAGCAGAATAATTAATGTATTGGTGCTTTTGGACTGAAGGATTATATTCTGGTTATAAGAATAATGTGATATATATAAGGATTGTACTGCAGTACTTTTTGTTTTCATTAAGGATTTAATATGATGAGGGTAATCATATTTTTAGTATGTGACAATAAGAGAAACTTTACTTTGTTTGGGGAATCTGATGTTACAATAGATTTTGGAATTTAGAAACCTTTTAGAGAAAGTATGGACATAGGTATTTTGGATAACTATAAAGGTTTGAATGAATTAAGTTGAACCTTGGATAGTATTGTTTAAGGTTAAAACATTTCTGAATATTATTTTTGGAATATTATAATACTATAGTTTTAGGAAAAGGACAACCTGTAGGTTGGGGGATAACCCGTCGCGTCAGACAAAGATGCAGGAATCGAACCCACAACCGTAGTGCGACAGGCCTTTATTACCTACTAGTAGCCTATAGGAAGTCTTTGGTTATTACAAAATAGTTTTCCTAATCTAAATGGTATGTGTTAATATTTTGAACCTTGTACGATTAGGATAAATATAATATTTTTGAGTTCTATTATCTTTTTGAGTGAAAGATGAGTTTGTGGTAGAAATTAGTTGAAGGTTGAAACTCTACTTGACAAGCATAAATATATATATACCTATCTCTTATTCTATGAATAAATTAATTCTTAAACTTTAGTAAAGGGATATTAAAACAAAAAATGTGTTATCCTAATACCTTTTTTCTTGTTAAACTGATAATATTTTAAATCAACATAGATTGAAGGCTTTGAGGCCCTCAATTTTACACTTGTTTGTGATTGATGAACTCAATCACTCCCTACAAATATTTACGTTTTTCCTCCAATTATATGTCTCTAATTTCCACCAATGTTCTCCTTATCAAGATCATAATTGGGTGGTGACTTTTTCATTTCCCTTTCCCTCTTATTAAGGCTAAATTTTATTAACCTTATTTCCGATGTGGGTTTTCCACAAAGGTATTTTCTACTTTCAACCTTTTATTTTCAAAGAAAAATTTTAAATTGCGAGGACTCAATTTATTGGAGGGGAGAATGTAACACCCCGAGCTTCCACGATACGCTTCTCTTTCAATAATGCAATAGCTTGCATTGTACGCAAGTTCGAGATTCTAACACACCGCGACCAATCAAAATAGCCATTATGAATAGTAATACCCACTTTTTTAAAGTATATATATTTTATATTTCAAAATGGACTTCATTTTTGGATTCAGAATATCGAATTTAGCCTATGTTGAATTTTTGGTATTTTTCTGAGAACTTCCAATTTTTTTTATGAATAGTGAAAAATACTTAAAAACAAATTTTTAATAAAAATAATTTATAGTGATAAATTATAATATTGAGTGGTTTTAAAGTATAATTAGAATATATTTTTACCATTTTATTCAATGGTGGTCATTAGAATTAATTTCACTTTGAAATTGGACATAAACAATTGTCAATCTTTTGATATATATTGTTTCTTAAAAACACGCTATTTGTTGTGACAACGGGAATTAATTATAAAATTAATTCAATCAACTTATATGTTTTGAATTTTTTAAAATATACATCATTTTTGAATTCGGAATATCAATTATAGCTTAGGGTGAAATTTTGGCATTGTTCTGAAAAACATAAATTTTTGATGAATAGTGAAACCACTAAGTGGTAGTTAAAAAACTAATTTTTCTTTTAAATGAAACATTACCAATTCTGTGATTTGATTTTCAAAAATCCGACATACATGATTTTCATTAGGAATTAAAATGCGGTTCAATGGGATTAAAATAATTTTTTGGTGAATAGTAACTTTTATGTTTAATTAATCACGATTAAAGGTAATTAGTGAAATTTAAGGTAAAAATGATATTATAAAAATATTAAAATACCTTTACACTTGTACTAACCTTATTGGATGAGTCATGGCCGACCAAGACAATCAATGGGTCAACTTGGGGACCCCATGGAGCCACTTGGGTAAGAAAATGACATTAATAACTCTTTATTTAAAGTAAAAATAAAATTGTCACAAACTTGTGTTGTCTTACTAAAACAATTATTACATGGGGTTATATAAGTTAACTTTTTGACTATAAATATTCATTGTAAAGATAAAAATATTTCCTAAATCATGATATTTTTTTATAATTTTTAGACATTAAATAAATTAATTTTTTTTGACACCATGATGATGCAGCGATTACCTCATTAATTAACGATTTAAAAAAAATGAAAATATAATGTAAAATATAATACTTAAACATGTAAAAAACCTATTGGATGAGTATATTTTGAACCCTTATCACCTTATCTTAGAAATATATAATTGTGGGACCTTTGAAATCTGAAAAGAATTTCATAATAATGCAACATTTCATGACTTTCCAAGAGTGCCCCTCCTCTTCTCTTATAAAAGGCCCCCAACTCTACCACCTTATTCACACATTCCAAGACATTTGTCTCATCCAACCTCTGCCCAAATACTCTCTCAACTTACCTCTCTTACTCCTAGAATCCTCACTTTGGGCAGAAGTTTTCCCAAGGAAGCCTTTGGCTCAAATCAAAAAGAGTTACCCGATTTTAAGGTAATGTCTTCTCTTATGTTATTTTGTTTTATTTTGCTTCTCCAACCCCTTAAACTTTTTTTATTACTTTATTTTGTAACAACACCAGTATCTTGAATATACTAGTATGTTTTTATGAGAAGGATTTTATTTACACTTACACACACCTTCGTCTAATGGTTAAAGAACATACTGTTTCTGTGGTTGGTGAATTTCTGCCTCACGAAACGATGATTGTTCAATATTCTTTTAACACCTATAATGGTGTCCATTAAGATGTAACTATATTTATATATGATATATATTATGTTTATGTTTTTCTTATGCTTTTTTATTTCTCATTTATGGCATACCTTTATGATTTCCATTATGGGTAAACGTGATAATTTCATTTTAGGAAGTGCGGACTACCGCCCCCTCAAAGTGATTTGAATCGTTAATGCCATATGTGGGATGTATAAAGGATGTAGTAAATGATATTATACATGATATTATACTGGAATTATAATATACCTTTATATAATTATTATTTAATTCCATTAAATACGAAATAGAAATGAAAGTAGCGTTCATGCGTACGTACGGCTTACCGTCTCCATAAACAGTGCATTTCATTTCTTACCTCTAAATGTTACGTAATATTATGAATGAATGTATATAATGGATATATATGATATATATGATATCTACATCATGAATATAATTCTATATATAATGGATATTCTACCACATAAACAACTTGTAATTATAAGAAGTTTATTATTGACTCAAGTACCAAAGATCGACAAAACGACCGTTATTAACTTAAATGACTACATAATTTTCATAACATGGTAAAAAATGATATAAAAGGAATAATTAACATGAAAAAGGTTCTTAAGCAAATATAAATTAACTCTAGTTTATTATTCAGGAGATTAAAGAACGATCGAGTCAAGTCGGACACGAGGTAAGGGAACTTCTTAACCCATTTTCTATTCTTTGGGTTAATCTCCTACTTTCAAATTATGTCATAATATTATTATGTACTATCTTGTATTTTTACTTTATTTATGTGTACTTATAGTTAATACACATAATAGATCTATTTTATTTAAAAAATTATCTTTGTACAGACTTCGTCTCAATCTCCTTTCATTGAGGCATATTTTGTTTTATACACAATTTTCTTTTATACTGTGTATAAACCCCTTTGACTTTTACGTTTATTCAAAAGGAATATTTTTATATGAATTGTTTTACTAAAAACCAAAAAGGAATGTTTTTTTTGTCGTATGTATGCGGCGACAACGACTTCTCCGTCGCCGTGACCATTATTTGAGTTTCGGCTTCCTCTACAAGCCATAACTTTTTTTAAATAAAAAATAAATAAAAAGTTTTAATTTTCTTTTATTTTGGTATTGAAAATGGGTTTGAAAGTGTTTTTTATTATATCAATGTGTTGTATTGATATCTTGTGATTGAAATGTGGAAATGTTATGTTTCATTTATGCTTGTCTTATGTAATACGATTATGTTATGGTTTAAGATATGTTTAAACCTATTCATATGAGGAATGCATTAGACTTAATAAGTGACGGGTGGAGCCCGCTATAGCTCCTCGATGCATCGGCAGGTCTCATGAGACAAACTAGTGTCTTGGCACGAGGCCTTGACAAAATCTTATTTGTAGTTTTGGCACGAGGCCTTGGATACGTGGTTATGATAGTCTGGCATTATGCATTCCATCATTATGAAAGTGGTTATTGATATTTCATGTGATTATTAGACTAGTAGAATATCCATGTGAATAAGTAAATGGAATTATCTCATTTTACTTTTTCCATATTATGCTGAAGCTCAAGTTTAAAAGGCTTTTGTTTTAGTTATACATTGCCTTAAATGTTTATGTTTATTTATGAAAGATTCCGCTATATTGTTATCCTTACTGAGCATCTAAGCTCACCCCTTTCAATGTTTTATTTTTCCCAGGATGTGAAGAAATATTTTATGACTGACCTACAGGGATAGTCTGAAGGGGATAGAAGTGTGGACTATGGAGACTATGTTATTGTGATTTTTCACTTTATGATGTAATGTAACATTTATGAATGTATCTAGTGTTTCCAAGGCTACTAAACTAATCGGTCTTTCGAGACTTGATCTTTTGTGATCATACTAATGTTACGCAATAATGCACCGACTCTGAGTAATTGGGGTCGGGGCGTTACAGTCCCGCTGCCATGATTTACCCTCTTTGAACCTTGTTCAGTCCGCCCCTCTTTGGAAATGGATACCTTTTTGTCGACATGTTTTTTTACAAGAAATGTCGGCCATACGATGAATGTTAAAACAACTTGTTCAACCATATGAATGTCGTTATCATCATTTGGAACAGGTAGCTCGGCACTCGGCTCATTAGCTACGTTAATTGACACTCTGAGATGATCTTTTGGAAGCTGTCTGTTGTGTAGCATGTCGTTTTGCGTATTGAACACCATAGCCCTCGCTACAAGGTTATAGGTGGGAGTTGATAGATATAAATCATAGTCATTTTCACCCTGTAGAATATTAGTATAGGAAAGGTATCAGTGTCTATTTAAATCACATTTCACAGAAATAATTATTAAAACATTGATTACCTCATCTAAATCAGGTTTTTTAGGGGAATGGCTCACCTCAAAGATGGTGCGGGGTGGGGCGGGATCGTCACACATGGGTTGTTGTTGAGTTGTTTCTTCTCTTTGCCTCTCCCCTATCAATTTTGCTATCATCTCTCTCTGGTATTGTAATTATTCTTGAAAAATAGATAATTTTTCTTGCAGCTTTTCCATTTTTTCATTTTGATCCTCTGCTTGTTTTTGTTTTTGAAAATATGTTCGGGGTGTCACCCCAAAACCCGCACCTCTGATGCGGCCATACTGTTCTGGCTTCTTCAAGGCTGCTGAAAGTATGTCTACATCTGGTGCATTTGTTGTTGATTCTTGTGACTATGTCAGATACAAAATATAGAAAAATAAGTAGTTATTGTAATGTAATAGCGATTTAAATCAAATCAAATTTATATTATGTCATACTTACACATGTTTCCCACACTTTTTGTATGTTTTCATCTATCAGTATCACCTCTTTATTTACACGATCCTCCTTCCATAGCACATGGCGTGGTATGGATATGGATTTCGATTTCGATTCATCAATCTGCATATAAATAGAGAAACATGGTTATGGTGTTGTTTTATGTCACATAAAAGTAGCATAGTAGATTTAAAAGACGTACCAATTTTTTATCAAGTGCAGCGTACCCCATCCTTGCTTTACGGTAAGGGTACGCTAGTTCTGTTGCACGTTTTTTATTTTTAGCACTCAGTTGCTGTTTCATAAATAAAAAACTGTCAATCAGAGTGATGAATACAAGAAAACATCAAACAACGTATTACCCCACACAATGTACCTGAAAAGTCTGCTCCCCATGATGGTTTCTAAACGCATCCCACGCTCCTTGGGATATCAAGTGTACGTAAAGAGGAGGTGGGTGCAACTTGATTTTCCCTTCTGCATCTTTAAGATGATATTTCATTAAAATTGTGCAGAAACCTCTACGAATCCTTCCTGCAACTCTTAATACATATTCCTTATGCGAGAAATCTACTATAAACACACTCTGCAATGGATGATGAAGAGTAATTCAATGTTTTGGTATTTTATTTTATTTTAATAAATTAAAAAAATGATATCATAATGTTACCGTAATCTTTTCCCACATTAGTGTCTTCAGCCCGGTGACAACATGGTGCCATGACTGTACATCAATCAGAACGCATTTTCGAGTGACGATTCCAATGTAGCTACTAAAGTTGGCTATGTTGGGGTTAACATATTGGCCTCGCTTAATCCATCCCACCTCAAATTTGATGCCTTTTGCTTTTTCCTTAAGGATTTTGGCTAATACTATCAAACTACGATGCTCTTGTTTTTTTGTGCTTTCAGGGTTTCATTTAATACCATTTCCTCATATGTAGCATCAATATGTTCCCCCAAAGTGCTAGCATCGGCACTGGGACCATCAACAACAGGTTGAGAAACCTGTTGTACCTCAGCACTAGGACCATCAACAACAGGTTGAGAAACCTGTTGTTGCTCTACACTGGGACCACTCGCATCTGGTTGAGAAACCTGTTGTTGCTCTGCAGTGGGACCACTAGCTGCTGGTTGAGAAACCTGTTGTTGCTCTACACTGGGACCACCAGCTGCTGGTTGAGAGACCTTTTGTGCCTCAGGATTGGGTGCATCAGCAGGTGCAGAAGTCATTATCTGCATAAGTGGTTTAATATTTAATTTAGATTACATAAAAACAACAGATAATAGATAATAACATAACGTAACACAATGTATATTACAATAAACAAATAACCTGATTACTGTACTCTCTTTTTTTTCTTTAAAGGCTGAAGAGATTTGACTCCTCTATCGACTATGTAAATCCCTTCATTGTGGTCTCCTCTAACATACAAAACGCCTTCTACATTGGGACCGCTACGAAATAATTGTGAAGTCCCTATAAAAGGGTTAACCTCCGTTGAAATTTCATCTGACCCTTCATTTGTTTTGGTCGATAATAGAACAATTGACCAATTTTGATTTGCGGGGTCTGGAACATAAAATACTTGTACTGCCTGTGATGCCATTATAAATGGTTTGTCTTTCTTCCATTCCTTACTAAAATCAACTTTCACGAATCCTAATTCATCTATTTTAACAACACTCATGTTATCAACCCACTTTCATGGAAAAATCAGCACTTTGAATTTTGTATAATCTAACTCCCATATTCGTTTGATGATGCCAAAGTATGACATATTCACATAAATAGGATTTTTGTCCTTAGCACCAGAAACATGCATCACCTCAGCCACAAGTGTAAGACCACTATTCTTTATAGTAGTTTCTTCATCATGTTCATTAGTATAGAATGTATAACCATTAACTGCATAATCATTGTAAGATATTACGTACACACTTGCTCCTTCGGCTAGCCATCGAAGTCATTCTGAAATTGAGTCTGGATTTTTATCTAACTGCTTAAAAATATGGTCTCCAAACCATCCTATAAACTGTCGATTATGTGTATTTGATATCTATTTTTATCCCTAGAAGGATTCAAACGCCTAATAATTTCTTTGTGGGTTTGAACATATGGGTCAACATCAAAACTGTTATGCAAAACGTAAAGGTGGGGCTGCTCCCGATCTATAATATTGATTGTGACAACCTCTCTTCCAAAAATTCCTTCACCCTCAATGCGCTCAGTGTGACGAGATTTCGGTAGGCTAATAATTTCCACACCAGACAGGTATTCGGTACAAAATTGAATGGATTCCTTAATAATATATTTCTCCATAATACAACCCTCTGGCCGACTTCGGTTTTTGACATACCCTTTCAAAATCTTCATATACTGTTCAATGGGGTACATCCATCTATAATATACAGAACCACATAGTCGAATCTCTCCCACCAAATGAACCATCAAATGAACCATCATATTGAAAAATGTCGGCGGGAAGAACATTTCCAATTCACATAATATGACGACAATTTCTCTTTCCATAGTTGGTAATTTCGTTGGGTCTATAAATTTGCTGCATATAGATTTGAAGAAGAAACAGAGTTTCATTAATGTATGACCGACATTCTTGGGAAAAATGCAATGTAAAGCTATAGGAATTAGATCTTGCATCAAAACATGGCAGTCATGTGATTTCAGACCCTTTAATTTTAAATCGCCCATTGGCACGATGTTATTGATATTTTATGAATACCCCTCTAGAACCTTTACGTCATTCAAGAAGTTGTAAAACTGATATCTCTCATACCTGGAAAGAGTGTAAGCAGTAGGAGGAAGAAATGTTCGTTTTTCACCCTTCACTGGTGCTAACTCTTATCGTATTCCTATCTCAACCATGTCCAATCTATCCTTAATTCCATCCTTTGTTTTTCCAGGTGCATTTAGCAACATGCCGATGACACTATCACATACATTTTTTTCAACATGCATAACATCAAGAAAATGTCTGACATACAGACAATTCCAGTATGGTAATTCAAAAAAAACCGATCTCTTTTTACAACCAGTTTTCATAAGGTTTTTTGAAAACAGTTTACCAAAAGTAGTGTCCAAATCTTTTACTTTCTCAAAAAATTGATCACCTGTTAGTGGAGACGGTGCTGTACATTCTTCTGAACTTTCTTCGAATGATGTCGTCCAATATTGGTACTTATATCGTCGGGGTAGAAATCTATGATGTCCTAGAAACACAGTTTTTGATGAATGTTTCAACCTAATTGACTGTGTACCTTGTTCGAAAATAGGACACCCTTGAGTTCCTTTAATGCTACATCCTGACAAATTTCCATAAGCAGGAAAGTCATTTATCATCCCGTACAACATGGATTTCAAAGTGAAATATTCTTTTTTGTAAGCATCATACAACGTAACACCTGAATCCCACAATATTTTTAAATCCTAGATCAATGGGCCCAAATAAACATCAATATCATTACCCAGTTGTTTTGGTCATAATATAATCATAGATAACATGATGTATTTTCATTTCATGCATAACCACAGTGGTAAGTTATAGTTTACCAACATAACTGGCCATGTACTGCGACTGCTGCTTTGAAAACCAAAAGGATTCACCCCATTTGTAGATAATGCCAGACGAAGGTTTCTCGTCTCGTTCCCAAATTCAGGATACTCGTGATCAATTCTCTTCCACTGAGGAGAGTCTTCCAGGTGATGTAGTTTCCCATCTTTAATTCTTGTATCTGCATGCCATGTCAATTTTCCTGCAGTCTCCTCACTTCCATATAGGCGCCTAAACCTAGGAATGATTGGAAAGTACCATACAACTTTCGTAAGACTAGAATCATCTTTCTTGTATCGAGAAGCACCACACTTTGGGAATTATTTAAGAGATTTGTGGTCCTTTTAAAACAATATACATTCATTCACCCAGACATGTATTCTTTTATAGATTATACCCATCGATCGTAGCATTCGTTTGGCATCGTATGTTCAGATTGGGAGTTCATTATCTTCTGGGAGCATGTCATTCAGGAGAGCAAGTAGTTCCGTAAAACTAGCGTCACTCCACCCGTTGCCTACTTTCAAATTATACTGCTTCAATATGACTGAGAATTCTGTATATTTAGTGAAACCAGCATACAATGGTGTTTTTTCACAACTCTTTAACTTCTCAAACAATTTTGGGCAATCACGAATTTCATCTTCAAATGTCCTTGTCATTTTCTCAATACGATCTTCATCATCATTCACATCTATAATCACACTCTCCATATGATCATCTTCACTATTCACACTTCTAATCATATCAGATGATATATAAAATGTCGTGTTATCTGAGCCACTACCTACATTATTTTTTTCCCCGTGTTTATTACAATATGTATAACTTCAATCTATTCCGTGATAGATCAGGTGTTCTTCCAACTCCTATGGACTAATTTGTCTTGAATAACAATAGCGTAAACACAGAAAAAGGATTTGAGAAGGGTCACATGCATGATCTTCTACAAACTTGATAAACTCTATCATGCCATCTTCATACTCTTTTGTCAACCGATTGAAATTCATCCATTCTTTATTCATATTCATCGTCTTTATGGGTTTGATCTCGAACTTTCCTAATATTATGTTTTAATTAATCAAGTATCATTGTCTGGGTTTTATAAAAATAAATCATGGTACAAATTCCTCTAAACTCATGTGAAATCCATATACATGGTGTGTCTAGTAGGGAAAACATCGTGTATGGATAAGATACCTGATTTAATCTGACATATATCAAATTTATTCCAAGTTAGTCTTACAAAGACTGAATGATTCCTTTGAAAATACATGACATATAGAACAACTTGAGCTAAAGGCGTGTACTTTAGATACATATTGAGTCACCTCACCAGCTTTGCATTACATTTTTGTGAAATACACTGTGTGTAGTCCTTACATGACCACTAGGGGTGTATAGTCTATACACACCAAGTTTATATGGTATCTATACATGGTGTGAGTGAAGTAAAACACATGTAATATGGTTCTACCCTTATTTCATGGCATGTAAATTATTTCATGCTAAAGTATATGTCTTGGAGATACATTGTGTGTGACCTAGGTTCACATGATATATAACATTTAAAATGAAACTTATTTCAAGTTTGAGTTAGAAGATTAGTCATGTGGTGTAAATTTTGGAGATAAATGTTGTGTGGCATTAAAATCTATATGAAATCCATTTATGGTGAAGCATGTTCCATTTAACAAGACTAAATACCATGTATTTTAAAGTGTCTCATAGAGTCCTCTAGAAGTGGTTTTCTAGGATTCAGTGGAATTGCACTAGTAACAAAGTGGTGGTGCCATTGAAATGGGTAAAGTTTGGATTGATATTTAATGGTGGAAGAACTACAACATGGAAAACAAATGGCATATAAATCATGCAAACAACCACAACACCATACAAAAACACAATCGTGATCACAATCACAACACCATACAAACCAAACAATCACAATTTTAGATTTTGAAAAGTATCCCTTTTTCAATTTTGTTTGTTAATTCAGGGGTTATCACAGAAGTTTTATCATCCTGGGGTGTTCATTCATAAGTCAAGTAAACATAAATTACCAATTTTTATATTCCAATGTTCAACAAGAACCAACCAACATTCAATTCATTTAGTGCGCAAATAAGGACCACCAACGACCACGATTTTCAGCTGAGCATTTAGCCCGTATATTTCACATTATAACCATCAATATCAAACAGTAATAACATGTGAACAAGAGGAAACCAATGAGTAACAGGAGAAAACTCACCGTGAAGGTGTCGTTAAGAACACGACAGAGGTTCATTCGTGGTAGAGGAGAGGTGCACAACAAAGGAGATTTAAAAATGAACAGAAAACATAAAATAGGGGAAACCCATGAGATTAAAATAATATAAAATTGAGTACACCATTTACCACATCCCACAAACCCCAAGAACCCACTAAAACCAAAATCAACCCACACCATGGTTAAACACACCTTAAGATAACAAAAAATTATAGAACCCACCTTCGATAGAATGAGTTCAACAGACTTTTAAAATATAAAAGATGAAAATACAATGGGTAAGCCCTGACCAATAGGTCCTCCTTACTAGGTATAATACCCAAGTTTATTCTAGATAGTATATACCAAATGAGTAATCCCTGATCAATCCTTTTTTATCACACCTTTCACGACATGCCCTATCCTAATGATGGTCATTATTAAGAACACCACAATCCTACCCTGATGGTGGTTGTTATCCTTAGATGATGGAATGTCCCAACCAAATTGTTTGACATAATTAGATAACACATCACCCTTGCATGAAATTCTCCCACCTCATCCTATATCTGATGGATTCTTGACCCATGCATGTTCTACAGGTAATTCAATAGCATAAAAAATATACACTATATAAAGTAATAATATGGAATATCAAGAATAGTTCACAAGGGGATATAAACTAACCATTAGATCATATATAAAGAACGAGTTTCAAGGTATACTCACACTCTTGTAAGCAATAACATCATGAAAGGGAATCAAGCGTAAACCATTACATTAACATTAAAGGAACTCACAAAACAACCAATGGGATAAAAATAAACTCCCATCAACCCTGACATACTAGTCCGGTCAAGCTCAACCATCAACATTCTATTCATCACATCATCATAATAAGATATATTCACTAATAAAACCTAAGAAAAAAATCATATCTAATACACATATTAAACCATCAAATATTCATCTTCTCATTGGAACCAATCATAGGTGAAAACTAAAAAAGCTTAGAAAATTTGTTGACATACATCATAATGGTCCTATTTTCATGTTCGACTTTCCAAATATCCATAGCCTTTTCCATCACTAAAAATTGTTGAAGGGTTTTTTTCTTTTTAAAATAAATCTATGATCCTGCCACTCAAATCCCGCATGCTACTTTTTCATAACAACAGAATCCCACCATCTACTGTTAGGGCCTTCTAACATGAAGGGGGAAAATTTCACCTTAATAAAATCTTGAATCTACAAGTACTCATACAAAATATTTAACATTCTACAAAAATAAACATTAATTTGAGGACCATTATAATCGTGTAAATAGTGTCTTCTGGAAGAGTAACTCATAGTAAATATTCCAAGATTCATCCCTTCAATGTTCCAAAATTGGTGACTCATTGTGAAGGTGTGAAGTTGCTTATACCTATGTTTAGACAACACAGACAATAATATCAATAAGATGATGGTCCATATGATTATTATCCCATTGTGTGACATCAAACTATTATTCACAGAGCATATTCACAGGTCTTCTTAGAGTAATGATGCAAAACAACATTAGAAAAATCATTGGTCACATCAAAATATTACTCAGATTAACAACTCAGACTAGAGAAATGGTAAAATAAATCACATTACATAACAAAACAAGATTTGGATTATTAATCTATCAAAGTAAAAAATAATGGAAATTTATAAAATTATATCATATTATTTCTACAGTTTCCTTTCCCAAACCACCCTAGTCAATTAAGGATCATTATGATGAAACCTGGATAAATAGTTGCTAAAAATTACCTCATATTCCCCCACAAGATATCCAAAATTGTGTACTGACTTTAATGTAAGATGCCAAACCTACACCTCTATTACAAATTCGCCAGAAAAGAGATCTGATACCCTAGTTCCTATATACCTGAGTTGGAACTAAAAAATCCTTGTGGGTTTCACCAAGTGTTTCATAACCGATTACATAATAAAAAATCAAATCACACGTTCAATTCAAGCGGTAGAAAAAAAATTTACCTGAAAATGAATATCAATAATGGTAGCAGTGATGGAGAAGGCAGCGCCGGAGGTGAAGGCAACTGCGGCGGTAGAGGCAGCGACGGTCGTGACAGTGGGGGTGGAGGCAGTGGCGACGACTGTAGAGGAAGTGGCAGTCACGGCAGCAGGGGTGAAGGCAGCAACAACGACGGAGGAGGAGGAGGACGAGGAGGAGGAGGACAAGGAGGAGGAGGACGAGGAGGAGGAGGAGGAGGTCACGGAGGACGAGGGGCCTGGTTCAGCTTCTGCAAAAGCTTGACCGTGTGCGAGCGAGGATGGCCTATTAGGGTTATTAAATAAAAACCGATGGAACCTTTATCAGTGCTCATTAAAAGTGCTGATAAATGTCTGTTTTATCAGCGCTAAAATAAAAGCGCTGATAAAACACTCATTTATCAGCACTTCTTTAGTGCTGATAAAGAGACGCCGTTATCAGCGCTAAAAAAAGCATTGATAAATGTTACCTTTTATCAGCGCTAAAAAAATGATGATAAAGGGTACACCTTTATCAGTGCTTATTTTAGCGCTGATAAATGTAACATTTATCAGCACTTTTAGCTAGCACTGATAAAGGCATACCCCTTTATCAGTGATTTCTTTTTAGCACTGATAAAGGGCAGCGCTTCCCTTTCCCTGTTTTGTGGTAGTGAAATATTATCGTATGTAATATTTTAATCAATAACTGGTAATTATCCATGAGAGATAAAATATTATCGCATGTAATATTATAATCAATAATTTGTAATTATCCATGAGAGAGAAAATGTAATCACATGTAATATTTTATTTCCTTGAGAAATAAAATAGAGGGATATAATTATCAAATGAGGTTTATAATTATTCTTATGGATATTTATTGCGATTGCATGCGTTAACATAAAATGATAATCCATAGATTATCCAAAAGAGAGAAAATTTAATCACATGTAATATTTTACTTCCTGAAATAAAATAGATGTTTTGGTTCTAGGAACCCTTGACGAGCATCGAGCATTGGTGTGTCGACTAAAAATGTCATGAGGAGGTGTATTGAACCACACAGGGTGGATTATCATTGTCGCTAACATCAGTGACCTTGAGGTAGGTGGTTCCATTCTGATTAGCCAAATTGATTATCCTTGTATTGTTTGATTTATTTCAATTGTTTATTTAAATTCAATTGATCAAATATTATTTCAATTAAATTGATAAAAACTCTATTCCAGTGAATTGAGACATTTGAAATGGTTTTGACATGGAAATTTGGAAAACCCCAATTCCATTGAATTGGGAATGTTTATGGAAATTGGCTGATTTAAATTGTTTCATTTAAATTGTGGATTTGATGGAAATTATTTCAATTAAATTGTTAAATTTAATTGTGGGAATAAATTGTGTAATTATGGAATTGGTTTTGAATGGATTTCAAACTGGTGAAAATGGCTTAAAATTATTTGATAGAAACCTAGTGGTTTATCTTGTGAAAAAATGCATGTTTTTGAATAAAACCTGTTCGGTTTTAAATGGAAAGAAATTGACACTTTTGAAATGGAAGAATGAGATTGATCGTATTTTAAGCAGTCTTAAAATAGTTTGCCCTTCATGTAAGAGCACATGCAAGCCTTAGGTAGTTAGTGAGTTATTTGGATACACTCTACGCTACGACAACGTTCTAAAACATACTTGTGGCGGGTCACATCCCCAACAGGTTGGTGATGAGTCTCCTTTGCCCAGTGTCATAGGGACGCATGTATACACATTTTTCTAAGTTCACATCACTACTGGAATTCATATTTATACCAATTCCATTTTCCCAATGGTTTGTTTAAACCGTTGGGATAGAGAGTTTTTCCCAACGGTTTTTGAAAACCGTTGGAATATATTGATTTAGTGTAGTCTTTCCCAACGGTTTGTGCAAACCATTGGGTTATAAGGATTTTTACCAATGATTTATCTAAACCGTTGGGATATATTAGGGTACAATGATGTTTCCTAACAATTTTTTAAAACTGTTGGTATATAGTGATGTTTCCCAATGGTTTTTTAAAACATTTGGGAAATTTTTTCCCCAAATAACCCGAGCCCCCACTTCCCTTTCCAGATTTGATCGACTGATTTTTCCCTACCAGAGTGGTTCTCTCTTCCTAGCAGGTGACCCCTACCCTTCTAAAGATACATCCTAGTTGTTTACACTTCAAATTGGTCTATTGGAGTTACATCTTATGCCTACATTTATTTGGATTTTTATAAACTAGGTTTAGTTTATTTCCTCATCTGATGTAATCTCTCATCATTTAGGGTTTTTGGTTGTTGTTGAATTTTAAATTGGCATGTTCCAAATACTTCATCCTACACATAGACAATGAATTTCTGTTCTCGAACCACTACCATCACTAATTTATCTAGGAATGTTACACAATATTAGTGTTGTAGGGGTACTATATTTTCT